>BMAC01000495.1:19289-71593 GCA_014905375.1 Phtheirospermum japonicum
CAAACCGCCAAATCGTCACCCGACTAGCCCAGTTATCAAAACACCTCTTTAACAATATAATCTAAGAAATAAAAAAATAAAAGTAAGAACTCAACTTGTACAAGGTTTTCTCTTCTTGTACTTATTATTTTTTTTTTCTTTTTCCTTTTCTTTTCTTTTCTTTTCTTTTCTTTTTGTCTTTTTTTTTTCTTTTTATAAAAGGTACCCATAAAGATGAGGTACAAAACGAGTATAATATACATACATCAAAAGCGAGAGTTCATTGACTCCAATCTTATGTTGCTAAGTGCAACTGATAACATTCTTCAATAACGCACGTGGAGTTTTAACGTCTCCAAAATAAAAAGAAAAATTATATAAAATCCTATAGAGGTTAACTGAAAACGGGGCTAGTAGAGAGTATTCGACTCTTTGGAACGAAACAAGAATAGAACAAGAGACAAGACACTTCATAGATTATTTACACTTCATTCCCCACAATTACACTATTATTCGAACGGAAGTCTAGATATCCTAACCAAAGCATCTAACCACGTCACTTCGTCAAGGTTCCAGTCAATATCAATACACACAACTCAAATCAGCCACAAACAAGCATACAAAAATTTACTAACAAAACCAAGGACAAACCCCCCCACACTTAAACCATACAATGTCCACATTGTATAAAATGACATAATAAGCAAGGTATGGTAAAAGGAAGAGAAAGAGAGATACGTCCCTGAAATCGCGCTTGTGATAATGAGTCGAGCATCCAAGATCATCCAACGGGCTTCAAAGTCAAGGGGAACCTGAAACAAAAACAAAAAGAACAAAACACACAAAAACAAATAAGATTAAAAAGGCTTGGGTTGCCTCCCAAGAAGCACTTAATTAACGTCTTTAGCTTGACGTGTCCACGGTCGATGTCATCCCGGGTCTAAAAATAGATGACGGTCGTGCCACGCCTTGGTATTCTCTAAAAGCAAGAGTTGGCGATGATAATCACCAAGGCGGGCATAAAAATCACGTCCCGAGATGCAAAACACTCCAACTAGCTTTGGAGGTTGGAAACGCGAGTAATCGATCACCTCGAATATGTCAAACAAAAATTGCGGCATGGGGTGATCGGGCACCTTCTCAACTATCTCGTATTCCACCTCAAAATCAAATTTCAACAAAGCTTCGGGTGGTTCAAAATACAACTCAATAGTCTCACTCTCCTCCAAAATCAGCATCATAACTCCACCTTCTTCATCAAGAGCCGGGAGGCTCGAATCTCCAACATCCTCCGGGAACTCCAATGGTAAAATCCCTTCTTCGTCCTCCTTAAAGACATCATCAGTTAGCACAATCGGGGCGGCAAATTCAACCAAATCTCCAATAACCTCCTCTTTACACAACCCTTCTAAACAATTGTTCAAGCTTGATTCCATACACGAAGGAGACAAGGGATATCATAACTCGGAATATAAGTATGTAGTTCATGAGAAGCATATGGATCATTAAATCGCCAATCGTGATATGTAGCTGGGATGTGATGACCAAAACTATGATCGAAAAAATTAGCATAAGAGTCAATATGGGCCGAATTGTAGGAATTTGAAAGCGGGGCCCATTGGTGATTCGGAGGTTCGGATGGGTGAAAGTAGAACGCATCCATGAATCGATCATAAGTTTCCTCCCACGATCTCAAGGAGTCGGGCTCTAAATCCAGCAACCATGTTCTCGCCTGTTCCTTTAGCGTGAAAATAAAAAGTCGCATTTTCACGTGATCAATCGACAAGCCGAAATGAGGAAACATCGGGATGATAGTATTATACTCTTGAATGAAGTTCAACGGGTCTTCGCTCGGTAATCCATGAAAAATTGGGAGTTTCTCAAGGTAAAACTCATCAAGATCATACTCCCGCATTGCAAAGCTCAAAGGAATTGCCGGTCGATACCCGTGCTAGTCGGACATTGGGCAAAACATCTCTTCATCGAAAGGTGAAGTGCATAAGTCATCATATGGCGAACTCGCTCGATAGTTTGCCATCTTCAATCTAAAATCTCGAATCGTCAAATCTTGGCTACAAAGCACAATACTCAACAAACGAGATTAAATGTACTAACAAAAACAAAAAGAAACAAGAACAAGATTCACAAACAAACACTAACACAAACAAACAAACAAGAATACGAATAAAAATAAATAAAAGCAAACACCAAAAATCGTAGCCTTTAGCCTTCCCCGGCAACGGCGCCAAATTTTGAATCGAACTTTTTCGCATTTAAAAATGAAAAGCTCGTCCGCAAGAGAACGGAGCTATTGTAGGCGATAAGCTGACTCGAGTCGAATCACAAGGAAGGCTAATCGGAAACTATTCCGGTGTTCGATTTTATGAACATCACTACGAAATAAAAAACTGAACTAAACTATACTAAACACTCGATCAAATAAAGTTTGAGGTGTTCTAACATCTACGAGCAATAAAATAAAAAGAATTTTAAAAACAATTAATAAAAGCGAGGGTCTAGTGCGCCGGAATCGTATCCACGATCGGGGTTGTCAATCCCGATGGCTCTAAACGACCTTGAGCACACTAGACCGATACATCTAGCCAACAAGCATCATCATATTCAAAAGCATCACCAAAATCATGAACATGATCATTTCAACACATGCAGGAAATATAAACATAAATTAACAATGAGAAAAACGGTGAAAAGATTATACTAAATTACGCTATTCAAATTCAACATCAAAGTACAAAGAAATCAAAAGCTACACTATGAAACTAAATAAGCAGAGTTCAGAAAAACTTATTATCTAAGAAAGCATCAGCAATCCAACGATCTTCAGCGACGAGAAGAGGCCTAGAACGTTGAACGGTATAGAAACGACGGAACTACGAACTATTAAATCTAATCTTGCTTGAATTGAATGGTGGCATGAACTGAGGGCTCTCGACATTATCTAGACCTTTCCCCCTCGTCTCAGCCATTTTAAAACGAAGAAACCACCAGATTTATATAGAATTTCGAAAATAACCGCTCAAACTGCCGGAGCGTCGACGGTGCGTCAGTCGATGCGAGCCACGCTGCACGTGTCGATAGGCAGTGCGTCGACTGACGGGCCTAGGATCAACGCTTCAGAACCTTTGCGTCGACGGTGCGTCAGTCAACACGAGCCAGGCTGCACGCGTCGGCAGGCAGTGCATCGACTGCCGGGCCTAGGATCGACGCTTTAGAACATTTGCGTCGACGGTGCGTCGACAGTGCGCCAGTCGACGCAGGCGTAGAGTCGACAGTGCGTCGATGGTGCGTCAGTCGACGCACCTGCATGGCTTCGGCTCGTCGCTCGTCCCGTTTTCCTCGTTTTGAGCTGAGATATTAACATTAAACAAAATTAGATTATTTCATACAAAATAAAGTAAAAACACATTGAACACCATAAGAAACGAAAAACATAAAAAAGGAAGAAAAATGATAAAAAGATAAACTTAAAACACATAAAAGCACACAACATACGATGCAAAAACACACGAAAATCACATACAAATATGTACAAATCAGACCACAGATTTATCATAAGCTGCTTTGATTCTCCCCTTAATATGTTCCATCCTTACAACAGCTCTTTCTCTTTTTTCTTCCACCAAATCCAAGGCATCCTGAATCAATAGCTCATTTTGCTCCTCCGCGAAGTTTTGAACTCTATGGGTTTCCACACTGATCTCGACGGGGACCAGAACGTCCATACCGTAAACCAGACTAAATGGTGTTTCCCCCGTGCTCTCCTTGGGATTAGTCCTATATGCCACAGAGCTGAACTGAGCTCGTCGACCCATCTGCCTCCTGCCTTCTCCAGACGTGTTTTAATTCCCTGTACGAGGATTCGGTTGGTCACTTCAACTTGTCCATTGGCTTGCGGATGGTAGACAGATGTGAAATGCTGATCAATTTTCATTTTAACACACCAGTCCTTGATTCTGGCGCCCATGAACTGGGTGCCATTATCTGAAGCCAAGATTCTAGGAATGCCAAACCAACAGACTACATTCTTCCACAAAAATCTCATCACCTCATCCTCCATAATTTTTGCTAAGGCCTCGGCTTCTACCCACTTGCTGAAATAATCGATGGCTACTATCAAGAACTTCTTTTGGCCAGGGGCTGTGGGGAAGGGGCCAACCAAGTCTATTCCCCATTTGGCAAATGGGCAGGGAGAGCTCATCGTTAAGAGTTTTTCTGCAGGTTTGTGTATTAAGGGCGAGTTCCTTTGGCACTTGTCACAAGTCCGGACAAATTTCTCCGCTTCCTTTCTTAGTTGTGGCCAAAAGTATCCTACTCTAAAGACCTTGCTCGATAGGGCTCTAACACCCATATGGTTACCACATCATCCTTCATGGACTTCTCTAAGAACATGAGTGCCTTCCTCTGAGATTTGACACCGTAAAAGGGGCTGTCCAAACCCCTCCGAAACAGCTCTCCCTTAATCAAGCAAAACCGTGCAGACCTGGTTTTTACCTTCCCCGCCTCTTTCTTATCTTCTGTCAGCTCTCCCTTCTCCAGGTATATTCTGATGAGGGAGCACCATTCCGTTCTCTCAAATACCGAGCACACCTGTTCTGTCCTGAATTCCCTATCTGCCACTAACAAAGTGATCACCCTTTCCTGGCAATCCACAGCTGAGCTGGCTATCTTAGCCAGACAGTCTGCTCTCCCATTCTCTTCTTTGGGAATTTGAAGGACCTTCAAAGCCTTCATATTCTTGGCTAGTTCCCTAAACTGGTCTAGTTACCTCTGCATGCTTTCTTCCCTGGTCTCAAAGTCTCCACTTATTTGTCTGCAGACAAGCTGTGAATCCAATTTCGCGCATACCTGCTCTGCTCCTAAGTCCTTTGCCATTTGAACTCCTCTCATGAGGGCCTCATATTCGGCTGCGTTATTGGACAGAGCGTAGTTCAGTCGTACCGCGTACTTAGTGGCCACATCTGCTGGGTCAATTAACACTATTCCTGCTCCTCAGCCTTGATTTCCTACCGAGCCGTCCGTAAAAATTGTCCATTCTTTTTTATCTTCGGAAGAGCTGGTCATTTCCTGCATAAAGTGAGTCAGTGCTTGGGATTCGATGGCTGTTCTGGCCTCAAATACAATATCGAACTCGCTGAGTTCGATTATCCACTTGACCAGTCTTCCTGACGCTTCTGGCTTGTCCATTATGGCCTTTAATGGTAAGTTGGTTCGTACTACTATATTGTGCGAGAGAAAATACGGTCGCAGCTTGCGAACTGTGCCAACCAGAGCTAGCATCGCTCGTTCCACTTCTACATACCGAATCTCTGTATCGTGCAATACCTTACTACAATAGTAGACCAACTTCTGTACCTTGCCCTCTTACCTAAGCAGGACAGAACTGACAGCTTGCTGCCCGACAGACAAGTATAAAATTAGAGGATCTCCTTGAGTCGGCTTTATGAGCAAGGACATGTTAGCCAGATGTTCCTTTAGCATTCTAAACGCATCTTCGCACTCACTGCTTCACTGAATTTTAGCTTTCTTTCGCAGGGCTTAAAAAAATGGCAAGCTCTTCTCAGCTGATCGTGAAACGAATCTACTTAAGGCATTGATTCGACCAGCCAGAAATTGCATCTCTTTGATGTTCCTAGGTGCCTGCATTTCCATGATAGCTCGTACTTTTTCGGATTGGCCTCGATCCCCTTTTTTGTGACCATGTAGCCCAGGAATTTCCCAACTCTTACCCCAAACATACATTTCTTGGGGTTGAGATTCATTTTATATTTCCTCAGGGTATCAAAGGTCTCCTTCAGGTCGCTCACATGCGAAGTCGCCTTCACACTTTTTACCAACATGTCGTCCACATAAACCTCCATATTCCGCCCGAGCTGACGCTTGAACATCTTGTCCACCAATTGCTGGTATGTGGCACCCACATCTTTAAGCCCGAATGGCATGACCACATTGCAATACGTTCCTTTCGGAGTTATAAAACTGACACGCTTTTGGTCCTCCTCTGCCAATCGGATTTGGTGATAACCCTGCAAGGCATCCATCATACTCAGGAGCTCACAACCCGAAGTAGAATCGACCAGCTGGTCTATCCTTGACAATGGATAGTGGTCCTTGGGACAAGACTTGTTAAGGTCGCAGAAGTCTATGACATCCGCCAATCTTCCTCTGTCTTTGGCACCAAGGATGCATTGAAGAGCCATTCTAGAAACTGTATTTCTTGAATGTGACCAGCTTTCAAGAGTTTGTCCATCTCTGCCTCAATGATGGCCTCCTTCTTAGGCCCAAAACTGCGCTTCTTTTGCTTGACTGGCTTTATTGCAGGGCTAATATTGAGATGATGCTCAGACACCTCCAGATCAATCCCAACCAGGTCCTGGGGAGACCAGGCAAATATATCCGCGCTATTCCATAGCAAGGCTACAAAATCTACCAACACATCGGGGCTGAGGGTTGTCCCCACGCGGAGGACTCAGCTATCATCCCCCTGGATCATCTCTACCATTATCAGTCCTTCTTCTCTCTGAGCCAGGTCTGGATTTGCTTTTTCCACTCGATCTCTTTTGTTCTGTCGTTCCTCCTCGTTGCGTCTGATGCACTCGACATACGTTTGCCTGGACGTTTACTGACCACTTCTGACTTCGACCATTCCATCCTTCGCCAGAAATTTCATCTTCATATGGTATACGGAGATTACTGCCTGGAACTGGCTTAGGGATGGTCGTCCTAGCATGACGTTGTATGAGGACGCCGCATCGACTACCAGGAATTGTACCATTCTAGTCACCCTATATGGCTCTTCTCCTAGTGTCACCAAGATCCTAACTGCTCCCAAAGGTTTTAGGGCTCCCCCAGCAAATCCCACCAATGAAGTTGTCACTTCATCCAGCTCCACATCTGGTTTCAATTGTTGATAACAGTCGTAGAAAAGAATATCGGCAGAGCTTCCTGTGTCAACAAATATTCGTTTCATGTTGTAATTCGCAATAGTAGCTGTTATGACCAAGGCATCCATATGGGGGGCCAAGATGCCATTCTCGTCTTCAGAACCGAAACAAATATTTGGACAAGGTGCTATCTGTCCCACCTCACGTGCCTTCCTGAACAGGTCCTTCACGGCACGAACATAGCTGTGCTGGGTCCTCTTGGAGTGTTCATCCCACTCGCCACCCGTGATCATTTGAATCTCTCCTCGTATGACCTGGGTCTGGTCATTTTGTCTCCCACCGTTTCGTCCACTATCCTGATCATGATTATTCTCCTGAGGTCGGTCACGACTTCGATAGCCAACATGGGCTCTTCCCTCCTCATCCTCACATACTTCTTGAGGTGCCCAGCCTGGACCATCCTTTCCAACTCATCCTTCTAGTGGGTACACTGGTCTGTGTCATGACCGTACTCATTATGATATCTGCAAAACCAGTCAGACCTTTATTTCCTTGGTTTCTGCGAGTAAGTCTTGGGCCACTTGAGTTCTGGATGCCTCTCTATTGCCTGCAAGATTTCCCCCTGAGGGGTCACCAGGGGCGTGTACCTGTCGAAGCGAGGCCGTCCTCCCGACAGGTCTAGCCTGGATTTCTTCAACGGTGCTCTCTCCTCTATGTCGTATCTCTCTCTCTTCTTATCTCCTTCCTCCTTGATCTTCAGGGCCTCTTCCAGATGGATGTACTTCTCTGCTCTCTCTAGGAGCTCTCCAAGCTTCAGAGCTTGCTTCACAACCAGTGACTGGAAAAATTCCCCTCTCCTGAGGCCCTATGCTAACGCGTTTACTAAGAGTTCTTCCGATGCAGAAGGCACCTCCAGCTTCGCATTCGTGAATCTATTGATATAAGCGCGCAGGCTCTCGTTCTCTTTTTGCTTCAAACTAAACAGTTCGAGCGGCATTTTCTGGTATTTTCTGCAACTGGTGAACTGGTGCAAAAAAGCCGAGCTGAACTCATCAAAGTTGCTGATAGAGCGTGGCGCGGAAGCTGACTAAACAAGAGTTGGGCTGATTTAGTGAAAGTCATGGGGAAGACCCGGCACATGAGCGCATCTGTGAATTTGTGCACAACTGCTGCGATTTCAAAGTGACTCAGATGATCCCACGTGTCTGTTGTCCCACTATACTCAAAGCCCAGAGATCTGTATGAGGCCGGCACGTCGTCACGCATGACCTCCTCAGTAAACGGTGTGCCTCTCTGTGCTGGGACCGCATCAACGTTCGCCATCTTCTTCTTGAATTTCCTTACTTCTTTCTGCAAGCTTTTTATTTGCTCAGCCAGGCCTGGATTAGCCCGACTCGATGTTTCACTATTATAGGTAGAGAAGTTCTCTTCTATGTCCTGGAGGGGGGTGCGATCTGTGCATTGGCCACGCAATGGTTCCGTTTCCGCTAGCGGAACCATCCTATCTGGTGGTGTTTTGGATGGCGGCATTGAGATCTCCGCGAACTTCTTCTCCACGGCCACTTCCACAGCTTTTCTGATGAGCTCAGACAGCTTCCTGAGGAAATTTTCATTCAGTAACCCGCCATTGGCTGGCATTGGTCCATCAGAAGGGGGTGGCACGGTGCCAGATCCAGTTGCTGCCGATGGTTCTGCCCCCTCCGACCTCATAATTAACGGTCCTGTCGACCGTGGCATGATCCACTGTGTGGCAGAGCTTGGTGTGCCACCCAGCTCCCCCACCAGATTTCATCGTAAACTATCTGAAGCCATATGTAACTCACGTCTTAGATCAATTTCCCACAAACGGCGCCAATTGTTTCACCCCAAAAAATATGAAAACGCCTGAATCTTGTGCTTTTCCTGACCTGCACACACAAACACGTCAGAAAAGGACCACCGGAGATTTTCCGGTGGAATCCTCTTAGATGCTTAAGTCAGAAAGCGTATAGAGTACTTCTGGTGAACAAAGCAAGGAATGACATACCTCTCTCAGCCTTGGGGCTGAGGTATTTATAGTTTTCCTCATTAGGGACCCCTTCCGGGATCTCGGAAAAAAAAAGGCTGCGAACCAGGGGCCGTTAAGCAACAAATTCTGACAGGTGGTCCCCCTTGTCCCCTCTGTGGAGGTCAGGATGCCAGGTCTGCCCTCATTCTGCTCTCCCTTTCTATTCCAGGTCAGGACATCAAGCCTACCTTGATGCAATTCTCTAAGGGTTATCTCATAGGAAACCCCTACCAGGTCAGGATAATTCCTGAGCCGTGGTAATCTCATCTCTAACATCTGCTCTGTCTCTAAGGAGACCAGGTCAAACCTTGCCTAGGACTGAGCCGGCCTGATTTCCTTTCTTTTCCCCAAGTTATCTCAAATCAGATCTACCCTAATCTGGGTCTGACCTATTTATGCCACATCGGCGGATTTCCTTGAGCATCCATAGCGTCCTACAAAATAAAGATCAGTATACTTAGTACGTCAAGTATCTGGCTTTAGATGCCAATTGTAATTTTTGTAGGTCTATGGTTATTAAATAAGTATCAGTAAATAGATGTTAAGTCTGGTATTAATAACATGAGAATTAACACTAAACAGTATTTAAATAACAAGCAGCAGAATAATAAACGGACATAGCAAATTAACTTCGTTCGTAAGCAACGTGCTTACGAACTGGGTATACAAACCTGAAAACTATATTACTTCAACTTGTTTAAGACCAAATACAAAATCATAAAGTAATATATGAAAACATTAGCATCAACACTTGATACTAAATACATACGGCCCTGTTCTGATGATCTTCTCCGTTGGTTACACAACTCAAAAATGTATGAATCGTGGATCGCGGCTTTAAGTCTGACTCGTACTCGTGTTCCCTGATGCGTGAAAGTCGTCCCCTTTACACGTCTTCTTTTTGTCTTAAATAGACAATAATTCGTACCTTGATAAACAAGCTAACTAACATGAACTCTATTCTAGGAAATAAAATAAAAATCAAATATAGTTTCCTAATATTTTGGACCCAAGAAAGGCAAATAACAATAAAAGGAAAATAAGATAATTGTCTGAATAACATTCCTAACAGTATAATTTGGGTAGAAATTGAAAAAATGTATAGGAACGCCAGTGGTAATGGCGTCCCAAAAGCAGAACGCCACTGGAACCGGCATTCCGCACTAATTTGCAGAAATAGGAAAAATATTTGGGGCAAAAATGAAAAAAAAATGAATGCCAACGCAAATCATAAAGAGTGATAAAGCGTGCGTTCAAGTGAAAAGGCTAATTCAAAAAAGGCTAAGTTTAGCAAAAAGAAGCGAATTCAAAAAGCTTCTAAGTGTTGTGAAATAAAGTCAGAAAAATGTGTGTGAATACGAAAGGGTTTCGAATGGGAGTTTGGTGAATTGGGAAGGGTGAAGTGATCATAAGCTTCGTGTTTTATAAATTAGGGTTTTCGTGTGTTATTGATCACGTTGATCGTGTGTTAGCCACTATATCCAAAAATTCCATACCTTACCAAAGAGCCAACATTACAACCTGAGATAAAGACCTCTTTCGATTCTTGTTTGGTCATGTACAATGGGTAATTTTGAATTTCCAATTTGTGAAATCTTGAATAGGTGCATGCATCATCCAATTTGAGCGTATACACGTCCCATATAACAAACACTTGAGCGAATTGAGCGAACACCCTCAAAATTCCATTTGTGTGGAAGTCATCGATTTGGTTTTCATGTGAGAAAAAGTAATACGAGCAATGCTTGATGATAACGAGTTTATGTTGATACTTTCATCATATTCAATAGGATAAGTACAAGGATTTTTCTTTTTCCACAATGTTCATTGCATGTACATTCTCGATTCTTTTCGTTGTTCGAGGACGAACAAATCGATAAGTGTGGGGTGGTTGTTTTGCATGTAATTGTGGTGTTTTTCTCGTGTTTTTAATTAGGGTTTTTTGTTGATTTTAGTAGTTTTTAGTCGAGTCTCGTTAGGTTTTTCGTCTATTTTTCTTGTTTTGTTTTTCACTTGTCTTGTTAATTTTATATTTAATTGGGTTAAATGGCTTCAATTAATTGGAGGTTTGGTGTAATTCTTGGGTTTTTGATATTCAAAATCCTCATTTAATAGGTGGCTTAGTGATTGGAATTCAAGCTAAGGCATGGAGACCAAAAATCCAAGCCTAGCCTAGCCTATTTGCAAGCCCAAATTGGTGCCAAGAGCAAGCTTCAAAGTGGCTAACATTCTCGAATGGTGGCCTAGCCAAGCCCAACCTCGCCCAAACTCACGCCTAAGAAATCTACGCCCATTCCGGCGCCCAAACTCGCACCCAGGTAGCTGCCAGCACCGTACATTTCCGACACTAGGTTACCAAGTGTCCGAGCGCAACGCCCGGCAGCTCCCGCATGCCTGCCTGCCAGCGCCCGTGCAGCCCTGCCGAGATCTGCCAACACTGGGTGCGTTTCCGACATCGGGTTACCCATTTTCCGAGACATCTTGCCCATTTCCACGCCCAAGCTCGCCGAAAGTCGTGCCAAACCTCAAGCCAAGGTGCAATTTTGGGTCAAACTTGGTCAAACCCGGGAATTTAAGCATTTGAAACCCAAATTGACCCATTTAAACCCAATAAAACCTAGTATAAATAGGAGACAACTATCAATTTTGTAAAAACACCTCCTCCCAACCCAAGCTTGGGTTTGAGATTTATTCTCTCTAGCTCTTAGACTAAATTTTCAAGCTTTTTGCCTTGAGTTTGTAAGATCAAGAAGGATTCAAGTACTCCCTTGGATTTTTAATTCCTTGCAATTTCAATCAAGCTTTTAGATTCTCTCTTTAATTCTGGTAAGCTTTCTTTCAATTTCATGCTTGGTTCTTCATTTGTTTTATACTTTTTGCCTTAACTCTTTGATTTCTTACTTGATCTTGTGAATCATCTATAGAATCTAGTTGAGTGACACATCTATACCATAGATCGAGGCCTAGATCGTTTAATTTCACGCAATTTCATATGTTTCATGCATTTTCTTCATTTTTATGCCTTTTGTCTTAGCACCTTGAATTTACGTTAGATCTTAAGAATTGGCTATGGAATCTAGATGAGTGACATGTCTAGCTCATAGATCGGGTCTTGGATCGTCTTGATTTTGAGTTTTTCACATGATTTATTTTGAATTAAAGTTTTGTGCTTTGTTTCATGCTAAATCTTAGATCTATGCTTTGTTCCTTGTTGTCTTCCATAAAGTTTTGAACTTTCCCGTCCATCTTCATTGCCTTTTCTATTTGTGCTTTCAATTTACGAAAATTCGCATTATTCAAGTTTTATGTTCATTACCAACTTGTTATTTCAGTTTCTAGTGTAGTGTAGTTAGTTTAATTAATTTATTTTCATTTTTCTTTTATTTTTCAAAGTTGAAACACATTTATTCCTTCAATTGAATCGAATTCTGATAATACGAAGCCAATAGAACCTTTATTTTCCAAAACCACGAAAAACTACACTTCAGGGACGCCAGTGGCAGTAGCATCACGGGACAAAAATACAAAAAAAAAAAAAAAAATCAAAAGCGGGACGCCACTATAACGGGCATCCCAGAGTCATTTTGTGAAAAACAAAACACACGAAATTCGGAACTACTTCTCTGACCTAATTTTTTTTGGAGGTGATACAACAAAATACCACTTTATGTCTAGTTTTACGACATGTTTTTTTGTATCACTTCCCATAAAAATTGGTAGTCCCAAATTTTGTGTGTTTTGTCATTCACAAAATGACCCTGGATTGGATTTTTTTTTTTTTGCATTTTGGTCCCGGGACGCCACTGCCACTACGTCCCGCATTCATTTTTTTTCCCCAATTATTTTCCACATTTTGCAAATTGGTGCGGAACGCCGGTGGCAGTGACGTTCCTCTTTTGGGACGCCATTACCACTGGCGTTGCTATACATTTTCTCAATTTCTGCCCAACTATATCAATTTATTAATATTAATAAAAAATATATTAATTATTTAATTTTCCCTCCTTACGACTATTCACTACTTTAATAAATTGCTTCCAACTTATGATACACAGTATATGAAGCCTTAAGTAGTTAATAATTATAAATATAGATGAAATTGTTAAATAGTCCTTAAAACTGAGGTCAATTTGTTAATTAGCAAAATTTATTTTTCAATCAAATAGTGTAATATTATGATATGAATATATCACAATGCTCATATTATGAAAAAAATTAATAAAAGTAATTAAATAAATAATAATAATAATAATAATAATAATAATAATAATAATAATAATAATAATAATAATATATTGGGCAGTAGGGTGCTGGCCGCCAGAATTTTATTTTTGGTCAACGTAAAATATTTCTTGGCTATTTTCTTTTTACATTTTTTTGGGACAATGATATTTCTTATTATATGTCCGGAAATTTGTACTTAATGTCTAAAGATTTTGTGGTGATTTTTTCTGGGCAATTTGTTTTTCTACTCAATGTCCAAGAATTTTTTTTCGGTCACTAAAAAGAATTTCTTACTATATATGTGAAAAGCTACAAAAAATAGTATTTTACCGAGAGAAAAAAACCTAGGGAAGAATTGTCCTAAAAGTTACCGAGGGCACATTTTATCAAGGGTAAATAACTTCAATAATGTTTCCTTCAATAAATCATTCGAAACCAACGTTTACTACCATTATTACCGAATGTAATATTGAAGGATTCCCCTTGGGTTTTTTCGAGGGGAATTTGTTCTCATTCCCCTCGGTTATATTAAACAAAAAAATTATTTAAATAAACCATATCATATCATTTTAGGCACGTAAGATGATTTAAACCCGAGTTTTACTAGATAATTATCACCGAGCATATATATATATATATATATATATATATGTGTGTGTGTGTGTGTGTGTGTGTGTGTGTGTGTGTGTGTGTCATGTAATTCAATGAACAGACGAAACGAGCGATCGATTTGTTCTATTAGAAACGTAAAGTAATGAAGCGTCATTATCTTTTTGAATGTACCACGAGGTGAGTTTCAATGTTTTAGAAAAACAAAAAATAGTAATTGATCGGTAAATACATTTTTATATATTTTTTATTTTTTTATTTAAAAAATTGAGGGAAATTATTTGAAAAATATAATTGCGAAACAATAAACTATATCATTTTAGTCATGTAAGATGACTTAAACCCGAGTTTTACTAGATAATTATCACCAAGCATGTACGTATTAACACGTGTCGTGTAATTCGTTCAACAATATCCACGATACGAGCGATCGATTTGTTCTATTTGAAACATAAAGTAATGAAGTGTCGTTATTTTTGTGAAGGTACCACGAGGTGGGTTTCGTTGTTTTTAAAACCAAGAGAAATAGTATTTGATCGCTAAATACGTTTTTTCTGTTTTCTTTGATTTTTCTCATTTAAGAAACTGAGGGGAACAGATTCCCCTCGGAAGAACATGAGTGGAAATCTTTTCCCTCGAGTTTTTCCGAAGGGTAATTAATCCCCTCGATTTTTTTAAATTAAAAGAATATGAAAAAAATTATTTAAAAATATAATTGCGTAAAAATAAACCATGTCATATCATTTTAGGCACGTAAGATGATTTTAACCCAAGTTTAACTAGATAATTATCCCCGAGCATGTGCGTATTGATACATGTCTTGTAATTCGATCAACAGAACCCACAATACAACCGATCTACATATTTCATTGGAAACATAGAAGTAACTCGAGTTTTTCCAAGGAAGGTTGTTCCCTTCGGTTTTTTAAATAAAAGAAAATTTGAAAAGATAATTTAAAAAATATAATTGCGTAAAAATAAATCATATCATATCATTTTAGGCACGTAGGAAGATTTTAACCCGGGTTTTACTAGATAATTATCACCGAGCATGTATATACTTACACGTGTCGTGTAGTTCGATCAACAGTATCCACGATACGAATGATCAACTTGTTCCATTGGAAACGTAGAGTAATGAAGCGTCGTTATATTTGTGAAGGTACCATAAGTTGGGTTTCGTTGTTTTAGAACCACGAGAAATAGTAATTGATTGGTAAATTAGTTTTTTCTATTTATTTATTTATTTTTATTTAAAAAAACCGGGGGAAAAGATTTTTATGAAGCTATCGACTTGTAATTAGTTTTACTAGATAATTATCACCGAGCATGTACATACTGACACGTGTCGTGTAATTCAATCAAAAGTATCCATGATACAAGCTATCGACTTGTTACATTGGAAACGTAAAGTCATGAAGCGTCGTTATTTTTATGAAGGTACCACGAGGTGAGTTTCGTTATTTTAGAACCACGAGAAATATCAATTGATCGGTAAAACATTTTTTTATTTAAAAAGATTGAGGAGAACTTTTTCCCCCTGGAAACCCGGAAAAAAATCCGAAAAAATTATTAAAAAAATATAATTGCATAAAAATAAGTCATACCATATCATTTTATGCACGTAAGAAGACTTCAACCTGGGTTTTACTAGATAATTATCACCGAGCATGTATATATTGCACGTGTTGTATAATTCGATCAATAGTATCCACGATACGAGTGATCGACTTGTTCTATCGAAACGTAAAGTAATGAAGCGTCGTTATTTTTTTGAAGATACCATGACATGGGTTTCGTTGTTTTAGAACCACGAAAAATTATTATTGATTGATAAATACATTTTTTTCTATTTTATTTATTAAGAAAATCGGGGTGAATTTGTTCCCCTCGATTTTATTAAATAAAAAATAAATCCATAAAACTATTGAAAAATATAATCACATAAAAATAAACCATATCATATATTTTTAGGCACGTAAGATGATTTTAATCCGAGTTTTACTAGATAATTATCACCGAGCATGTACGTATTGACATGTGTCGTGTAATATGATCAGCAGTATCCATGATACGAGCGATCAACTTATTCCATTGGAAACGTAAAGTAATGAACCGTCATTGTTTTTGTGAAGGTACCACGAGTTGGGTTTCGTTGTTTTAGAAATGAGAAATAGTAATTGATTGGCAAATATATTTTTTTTATTTATTATTTATTTTTATATTATAAAACCAAGGGAACAAATGCCCCTTGGTTTTTCCGAGGGGAATTTGTTCCCTTCGGTTTTCTTAAATAAAAAAAATTCAAAAACATTATTTAAAAAATATAATTGCGTAAAAATAAACCATATCATATCATTTTAGGTAAATAAGAAAATTTTAACCCAGGTTTTACTAGATAATTATCACTGAGCATGTACATATGGACATGTCATGTAATTCGATCAACAGTATCCACGATACAACTGATCGAATTGTTCCATTGGAAATGTAAAGTAATGAAGCGTCGGTATTTTTATGAAGGTACCAGGAGGTGAGTTTCGTTGTTTTAGAACCAAGAGAAATAGTAATTGATCGGTAAATACATTTTTATATTCTTTTGTTTATTTTTTTACTTAAAAAATCAAGGGGAGTTTTTTTCCCTTGGTAAAACCCTAAAAAATTATTTAAAAAAATACATTTTCGTAAAAACAAACCATATCATATCATTTTAGGCACATAAGAAGATTTTAACCCAGGTTTTACTAGATAATTATCATCGAGCATGTATATACTGACACCTGTCGTGTAATTCGACCAACAGTATCCATGATATGAGTGATTGACTTGTTCCATTGGAAATATAAATTAATGATGCATCTTTATTTTTGTGAAGGTACACGAGATGGGTTTCGTTGTTTTAGAACATTGAAAATTAGTAATTATTTGGTACATACTTTTTTTCTATTTTTTATATAAAAAACCAAGGGGAATTTCCCCGCTTTAAAAAAAAAAAGCTATTCAAAAAAAATAATTGCTTAAAAATAAACCATATCATATCATTTTAGGCACGCAAGATGGTTTTAACCCAGATGTTACTAGATAATTATCACTGAGTATGTACGTATTGACACGTGTTTTGTAATTCGATCAACAGTATCCACGATATGAGCGATTGACTTTGTCATGGTTGTTGATATGGAAGAGTTGTTGAACCCTGAGGCCCAAAAATCCTATGACATATTGAAAGTTGGAAATCAAACCTTGTATCCGGGGCACAAGGAACATACTTAGTTGTCTTTAGTTTTCCGTCTCATGAATTTGAAGTCAAAGAATCACATGTCTCAGAAATATTATGATCAATTGAGTGAATTAATAAAAGAGATTGTACCGAAATACAATCTCGTACCTGATAACTTCTACAACAGTAAGAAGTTGCTAAGGATTATGGGCTTATCGATCGAGAAGATAGATTGTAGCAAGAGTAATTGTATGATCTACTGGAGAGACGATTCTGAGATGACCAACTTTGAATTTTGTAAGAACCTGGATTTAAACCCATTTCTCATGGGAAAAAAAACCGACAGAAGGCTCGCATCGCTTACAAGAAGATGTACTACTTTCTATTAACTCCTTGTCTGAAAATGTTGTACGCATCTAAGGTTACAACAAAATACATGAGGTGGCATGCTAAACACATGGTTGAAGATGATGTTATGCACCACCCATCCGACTCGGAAGCTTGGAAATATTCAACCAAACTTATCCAGATTTTGTAGCTAAAAATTGAAACATGAGATTGGGTCTTTTTACAAATTATTTTCAACAATTTAGAAGTGTTGGAGCACAATATTCCTCGTGGAATATTATAGTTATACCATACAATTTCCATCCATGGATGTGCTTGAAAGAACAGTTCATGTTCCTCGGTATTCTTGTACCAGGGCCAAAGAATCTGAAAGACAAACTCGATGTGTTTCTATAACCTCTAATCGTCGAGTTGAATCGGTTGTGGAAAGTTGGGGCTCCATACGATATCTCAAAAAAAAATCTAATTGCGAGAAGCCCTTATGTGGACAATTGGCAATTTTCCTGCATATTCTATGTTGTTTGATTAGAGTATGGTCGGTCAAACAACTTAGCCATACTGTATGGAATACTTAGACACCTTCAGTCTTAAATGCAGCGAGAAGCAGTTGTGGTTCGACAATCATCAAAACATTCTTGAATGCGGTCACCATTTTTGAAAGGATAAACTACACTTTTGGAAAAGAAGAACTATCGAGACTCCACCATCAAACGTCCATTCATGAACAGAAGTTTTAGCAAAGATAGAAAGATTGGGGCTTCTAAAAGTCACTGATCTAGATGTATCACTTGTTAATGCACAAATATCTAAAACGTCTGGTTGGAGAAAATGAAGCATCTTTTGGGATTTGCCACATTGGAAAACAAATTGATTCGATATAATTTAGATGTTACGCACACAGAAAAAATGTGTTTGACAATGTACTCAACACGGTGATGAATGTCAACTGGAAGACCAATGACACATCTAAATAATGGGAAGAGTTGAATGAGTATTGTAATCGTTTGGAACTGGTGCCAGACAGATCGAGAATGTGTCCTAAAGCTTGTTACACACTTGATAGGCCGTCAAAATATGTATTGTGCAAATGGGTTAAAAACCTTCGGTTTCCAGATGTGTATGTATCAAACTTGGGGTATTGTGTCGGTGATCGAGGATTTCCTAGCGCTCTAAGAATCGTCTCCGCAATAGTACGGAGTCGATTGTAGATGCGGCAAGTTGTCCCGAGTCGTGTCTCTCAAGGATGGATGTGATCGGCTTTCGGTTTCTCAATTGTTCTTATCGTCGGTTTTGATTAAACTAATTTGACCTAAGAAAGCGGTAGTCATTGTTCGGTTTTGATTTTTACAACTAAGACTTAAATTGAAATACAAGATTTAAAAACATTAAAACATTTAAAGGAAATTAAAGCTTATATTAAAAACGATCAATCTAAACTAATTAACTTAGTAAGACTTAACAATTTGAAATTAAAGGAAATGGAGGGAAAATTAAAGTCAAACTTATTTGAATAAGTCAACAAAAGTATTTAGCATTAATTAAAGATTTAAAAAGGAAGATTTTAATAAACTTTTACAAACTTAGAAATTGATTACAACTAGATAACTTAAAAGCATAAGTTCATAAGCTAGAAAGCTATAAAATGAAATTGAAAGTTTGATAAGCAAAAGAGCCACTAAACTATGATCCAAAAAACAACACAATATTAAAAAGGAATAACATGAAAATGAAACTAGATTATAGAAAGATATTACCAAATGTGTGTGATTACAAAAGCTTGAAGGAGGAAAGCTTGAAAGCTGAATGATTTTTCACAAAGGAAACTTAAAAAAAAGCTTGAACATTAAACAACTAAGATCTAAGCTTAACTAATCACTAATTACTAGAATTTATAGGAATTAAAATGAGCAAAATATGAAAAAGGAAAGTTTTCTGGTGTTTGGAGAGTTTCCTTTGGGGAAGAGAAGCCTCTCGTCAAGTTTGTACGATTGAAATGATGTCTGATTACTTATTTCTTCAAAATTGCTGCTTTTCAGTCGATCGACTTAAAAAGCAGTCGATCGACTGGCAGTCGATCGATCATGTCGGCAGTCGATCGACTGCGATGTCAAAACGGCCTGAAGCCTTGGAATTCGGTCGATCTTTGGAGGACCCAGTCGATCGACAGCAGTCGATCGACCAAGTAGGCAGTCGATCGACTGCAATGTCCAAAATGCAAAAAGTCGCTGGAATTCAGTCTATTTTGGGGGTTCAGTCGATCGACCATATATGCAGTCGATCGACTGAACATCCAGTCGATCGACTGGATTCCAGCGCCCGGCTCGATTTCTCGTTCTTTTTGCGTCCGCCGGTTTATCGAACCTCATTCGTTGCGCTTCCTTACTTTGTTCGTCCATTCCCGAGTCGAGTATCAACGATCCCAAATGAGCGTGGGCCCCGCTTGGACGTCCTACGGCCAAGAAAAATGGAAAAGTGAAAAACTACGAAAATTACTAATAAAATGTACAAAAACTAAGAAAATCTAGAAATACGAAAAACGGCCAACCCGACTCCTAAAGCAACAAAAAGCAAGCGAAAAACACGCAACGTGAAACAAAGACGGTAATGAAAATATGTACAAAAAGATGCAAATCAGTCGGTAAAAAGGAATTATGTTTAATTGGGATGAAAAGTTATCATTGTCACGTATTCATGCGCCTTTCATAAACTACTTCCTTCAAATGTGGGGAAGGCTCTCACCAAATTGAGCTTGTTTTTAAAGAACCTCATGTCAAAATTCGTTTGTACCAAAGATATGAGTCGTCTAAAATGTTATATTCTATTAATACTGTGCCAACTAGAACTGATCTTCCCTCCAAGTTTTTTTAACTCAATGGAGCATTTGTCTGTTTATTTTGCGTATGATGCGAGAATCACAAGCCAAGTGTAGTATAGATGGATGTACTCATTCGAGAGGTATATTCATAAATTAAAGAAGAGTGTGAAGAACAAGGCGAGTGTTTAAGGTTCGATAGCAAACGCATATCTAGTTGAAGAGGCGTCAGCTTTTAGTTCATACTATTTTGAAGATCACGTGGTAACTAAAAGAACAAATTTGACTAGAAATGATGACAATCAGGATGGTGTAGATGGCGCTGGAGAAGTTTCCTCGGTCTTTATAAAATATGGGAGATATTTGGTTCAAAGGAAAAAAGATTCCTAAACAAAGCAGAATACAACACCACAAGGATATACGTCTTGCTAAATTATGAAGAGGTCAAAGAATATGTTAGTTATGAATAGTCTTTTTAATTTTGTATTTAGATTTATATATAATGTACTAAAACTTTTGTACTTAATTTTATAACAAATGATGTAGTATTTACACGGAGAGTATTCAACGTCTCCAACCAAACAATACAGATGATAGACTTAACAAAAAATTGGAAAATGAATTTGCCAATTGGTCCAAACATTATGTAAGCTATTCAATTCCGAGATATATATCATTTTACTACCATATGTGGTTATCTAGTATATTTCTTTAATTAAAAATGATTTTTAAAAGTTAAAGGCTAGAGATTCTTCAAACAATGTCATCGACGTGTACATTTGGAGCCTAGCAGAGGGTCTATCAAGATGTGTGAAAATGTATACTGGATGTAGGGTTAATGGTTATAAGTTTCATACAGTCGAGCACAGATCTAAACAAATCAACACCGAGCAGTGAAGTTTGCATTAAAGGATCAAACTATGGGGGAGCTGAGTTTGATACTACGGTCGTCTCATAGAAATTGTGCAGCTTTAATACACCGGGCGAATGGAGAAAAACACATTATTGTTCAAGTGCGACTGGTTTGATCCAACTTCTACAGGCACAAAAGTTCATCCACGTTATAAGCTTGTCGATATAAATCATAAGCGTAGATTTAATGGATATGAACCTTTTGTACTTGCTAAACAGGCTATATAAATATACCCAAGTTTGAAACGAGACAAGTTGGACTAGTGGAAAACGTGTAAAATTAAGGCGAGATCAGATGTTGAGTTCAACGAGCCTCTAATAGAGCAATCATTTCAAGAGGAAGTTGTATATAGACGATATCCAATACAATTAGATGATGTCGATTTCCAATTGCACGACCCCACTGACAATGACCTGGATGAACTTGGTGACGAGGCAGATGATGATGTAGAAGAAGAGTTACTCATCGATCAAGATACAGATAAAAACACAAATGAAGATGAGTTTGGTGATAACTTTAATAGTGAAAGTGTCGGTTATATTTATTTTTATCAGATGCCGAGGGGTCCTGGACACGGGTATAGTCTAGGTCGATCAGATCTGGAGTCAGCTAATCATTTAGCTGACTTTGATGATGATTATGTGGGCCTTGGTATTAATCATTCAACGCCGACATCAGATATGTCTGCACCGACACCAGATATTTCTTTACTGACACTGTTCGATGCGAGGTACATCCCGAAATCCCTCGGCCCACCAGAGAGACGATGCCTTATTTAGCAGGTAAGAAGTAAGTAGATTAATAATATAAGATTTTAATTATCCTTATTACTAAATAATATTTGTAACCACAAATACAATTATAGTCTACATAGCAGGGAGGAGGTCAGACATGCCAACATATTTCAATAGATCATGGAAAAGGAGCTCCATCCCGCTGGGTGGCAGTATAAGGTGGTCCTTGAAAATATTCATTGATTGTGGTGGGGCATATTTTAGGTAATAATTTATTTATGTCTAAATTTCTCAATAATGTAACTTGAGAATCTTATATCAATTGAATTGTAATTATTATTTTGTTTGGTAGGATCGTTTTTATTGGGACACGGAGTTGTATAGTCCACAAGCTATAAAGGTTGTGTTTTTCCACACGATGGGGGACAAGTATGGGAAGCGGTTTAATGAGTATAAGTAGAATCGTGATCAAATTGGTTAGCCACCAAGGATTGTTGACGAGGGGGTATGGAGGTAATTGATTTCCTTATGTTTTTTTAAAATTATAAAGTTTTATCATTATAAATTATTTAAATTTATATATATCATACATCTAAACTAGTGTATAGAATGTAGAGTGGGACAAGCCTGAGAACAAGAAGAGGTCCCACCTGTGCAGCACCAATTGGTGAAGCGAGCCCGTTGTCTGGGTACTGGGATATCGAAGCACACTTGGGGGTCAAGATCTACGATTAGTTATCTTTATTATATCATAAGTAACTTTAGATCATAATACATTATTTATTTTTATATTTAATGTTAATCATCTGATAATTTCATTTAGATACAAGAGCGAGAGACAGTTGAGCCAGCCACTGCGCACCAGGTTTTTGTACGTACGCACAAGAAGGGCGATGACACGTGGGTCAACACGATATCTAATAATACCAGTGTAAGTCTTTTTTATATTAACTTATTTTTTAAGTTTAATTATAGAATTTACTAATTGTTTAAATTTCTGGAGGAGTACGAGCGACGTCTGGATAAGGCACGTGCTTCTTCACACGATCCATATAACATGGTTGACCCTAACCTTATTTATCTTGATGTCGTTGGGTCGAGTAAGGACCGACATTATGGCACCAACTGATTCAGAAAGTTGTTGGCTGCTACGAAGAACTTTAGAGGTAGCAGTTTTCCTCCTCCCAGCACGACAAGGCTCAGGTGAGGGAGCTTCAGGCGTAGCTCTAGACACAGCTCCAGACGCTAATGGAGGAGCGAGAGGTCATGGGACGAGCTCACCAGTTGATGAAACAGAGGTACAATGAGTCTGAGCTATTATGTGAGCAACAGCAGCAACAGTAGTTTGAGGCGTAGATGAATGCGCAGATGGCCGAGATGTTAGCTTGATTGCAGCAGTAAACGCCACAATTTCCCCCATCATGGGAGTCCTATGATCAAATGTATTTATAAAATTTTGATATTTCTAACATTTTGTTGAACAAATTGAATCATTGTAAACTTTATGAAATTCATATAATTAGTTAATTTATTTACTTGTTTATTAATTATTTTTTTAAGGTTTTGTTGTTATTTTGTTAGTTTCTTTGGGTATTTTAAATAAAAATAAGGATTAATAATAATTAAAAAATTATTTAAAAAAACAAAGGGTGTGTAGCCCTCTGAAAAACCAATGTCAATATGCTCTCCAGTGTTCTAAAAATCGTTAGGCGGCTGCTAGGCGGCAGGCCAGCGCCTAGCGGCTAGGACGCCTTAGAGTTTTAGAATAAATACTCTGATTTAAAACATTACATCTAACCATTTAATAGTTCAACATACCACCTGCTACACAATAAAGTTTATGACAACTCAAAACTAAAAGTAATAATCACGAGTTCAAATTCACAAGTTTAAAGCTATTGTTCGATTCAAAGTTCAAAACAACATATATCCATAAGTTTATTAGTCAAATAAAAGGAACATAACATATATTACAAAATTAAAATAATCAAAAAATAAGCCCAAAAACGATGACGTTTCAGGCCATAAATTTTTTTTAAAAAAAAACTAGCTTGGCGCCTAGGCGCCGACTTGGGTGTCGAGGGCGCCTAGGCGGCGCCTTGGGTGCCTGACGATTTCTTTGGCTGATTTTTAAGAATCATAGGCGGGTTGGTGGCGCCTAGCGCCTAGGCGGGCTCTTAGGGAGATTTTTAGAACAGAGATGCTCTCAAAAAAAAAATGAGGGTAATGCCACCTCGGAAAGACTGAGGTCATTTCTATCATCGGGTTTTCCGAGAGCATCATTGCCCTCAATTTTTCCAAGGGTTACACACTCCTCGATTTTTCTTAGGGCTATAATGCCCTTGATTTTTTCAGAGGGCAATCAGATTCAAGTCTTCGGGATATACCAAAGAAACGAACCTTCGGTAACCACTACTACAAAAAAACGTCATTGGAACAAGGGTATATGCATCGGTAGTAGTAAACAACCGATGCCTAATGTCGCGCGGGGTCTTTTTTATAATTAAAAAAAGTTGTAGACATGGGTTGTTAAGCAGAAACAGATGCCTATTGTCGCGCAGTTTTTTTTGTAATAAATAAAAGTTATATGCATTGGTTTTACCAAACAACCGATGCCTATAATAGTCAGGGAAAATTTATGTGCATTGGTTGTTTAATACGACCAATGTCTATAATAATAAAAAAATCCAAGTTTTCATTAAGATACATAGCCATCGATTAATCAACACAACCGATGCCTATAATTAAATATGAGTATCGGTTGTTGATTAGAATCGATGCATATGATACGTATAACCCTCTCTTCTCCCTAATCAAAAAATTTTCTCTCCTGTCCAAATCGTTGCTCTCTCTCCCTCTCTCTCGATTATCAGCTTCAGATCCCCACTCATCCCTGAGCCAAGAAACAAACGAAACCTCCTTCCCCACCACCACCGTCGTCGCAATTTCCTCTAACCCCTACTACACCATGACGACGTGAACCTCCTAACACTCCTAATATTTCATCACCGTCTAAATGCAAGAATCTAGAAATCAGTCGTCGATAAACTCACGGCGCGATTCGTCCTCTCTGGCGAGATTAAGAGTCCTAGAACTATGATTTCTATCACTCTTACTTGTGTACGAACTTTTCAGACTCTGCATCTCACCGGCGTGAAGCATTCTCTGGTGAATGTGTCCTATGATCTCATATGGATCGTGGTGGAAGCTAACGACGCCACCAATGGAACTGCCTTATCTGATTAAAAAGTGAGGGTTTAAAAAAATCCACATCAGATTCGATCGAAAAATGCCTCTTTTACGGGAAGACAACGATAAACTCAGATTGAGGATGAGACTACATGCTTTAAGGTATGTATACAGTTTTATTTTCAATTATATTATGTGACAAATTGAAAACACCCCCTTTGATATTTATTTTAATCTTGCAAACTACACCTACATTCCCCACCTTTGTTGATATTTGTAAATTTGACAATCAGATTTTGTTGTAATTATGCCAAATTTACAAATTTCAGTGGTAGTTTTGGTAATCATCCATTGTTAATATATAGTAGGAAAAAATCTTGTTTTGTCTGTCCTTATCATGTGAATTCGTAAGAGTTTAAAGGCTTATATGGGAAGCTTGTATCAATAACAGGACATAATAATATGTTTATTCTCTTACAAATTTACAACAAAGAACTCTCCTTATCAGAAAAAGAAGAAGCTATTTTTGATAACCGGTATTCAGAAATTTCAAAGTTTCATAACATGCACCTTATTCGGTTGCATTCTATCTAATAAAGTCAAAAGTGATTTGAAGTTGTTTAAGAATAAAATGTTGTTTTCCTTTATGAATATTGTTTTTTTTTTATTTTGTTATCTGTTAATATACTAGGGCCGGACATATGGGTTAGATGGAGCACTTGTAAAGGCAACAAGAACATCAAAAACCAGGAACTTCAAATTAAATGTATTCACCAATACATTGTATTTATCAATTTTATTTTATTCTCATGCCATTTTATGATTTTGGTTTCTGATCAAACTTTAAAAAAAATATTATTATACTTGTGTCATTCTAATGTCTTGTTTTAAAGAAAGGACAAGTTGTCTGCGAAGAAACATCGATTGGCTTTTAGAAAAATGACAATAATAAAAAAAAATCCCATGAAGCCGCGGTATGGATCTAAGTCATACTAGTATATAATTGAAAATATCATGTCACTATTGATTGAACATATTTTGAAATGTGTAGGTTTTTTGTGACAACTATTTAGATGGTGGTTACCATGTGCCAAATACACATAAAGGGCTTGCATCTGGTCTCCAACTTGACTCGTATTCTACCAAGGTATGCCAACACAATGATGTACTTTCATTTATACATGTTTATTTTATTTTTTATTTTCTCTTTCTTTATTATTTTCTTTCTTGTGCCCCTGTCATTATATTTGATTTTGTCATTTGTTGCCAAGATGTACGAAAAAGTTAGCATTCAAAGTTGTGCTGGCAGTACCAATGACCGTGAAGAAGAATACGCTAGACTTGGGTCAAAAGCTTTATGTGCATTCATCTACCTAAACTTCATGATTAATAGGTTAGTCATTTATACTGAGCGTATTAGTGTTTGAATATTATGTCTAGTGGGACTGTATTGTTGTGATGTTTAATAATTAAGTTTGATGTGAGACGTAATTAGATACGGACCATGGATGGACACCAACCTAGTACTACCACCGGGACCTTAGAAATGCCAACTGATTTTCGATTATTTCTAGATGCTTCTCTTGTGGTAAGTTACAAATTTTGATTATTTCCATGGTATTTGAATAATCCTCATATATAATTAGTTTCGTGAATAATCTTAGCATAACTTATTTGATTCCTAGGACAACTATTCTTTCATTCGAAAGAGTTTAGAAGACAGCGAAAAAGTGCAGGTGTTAATTTCCCAATCTTTAGTGTAAAATATTGTCAATAGTTACAAACTTCATGTTAAACTATTTGACTAAAGAATGGGTTATTTTGCAGGAAGAGGACTTGATTTTATGTAAAGCCATACAACAAGGACTCGAATCTCCACCATACAATGTATTACTATGACATTACCCATGGGAAGTTTAGTTGTTAGCTTTGTTCAGAAGAATCATAAGGTAGGTAGAGATACAATTTCATTCTTGTAATTAGATCAAACCTCAAGAGCATTTTTTTGTAATTTAACCCTTCATTTTACTGTTGTGCTAATGTTGGATAGTTAGTTCATTGTGTTGCATGGATTCTTTGATTTTTTTTTTTATATTGATTCCTAATAATATATGAAAAACTCATAATTTATTTATTAGGTGGGATGGTTAAATAAACAGGTCTGCTTCAAAAAAAAACCTCATGTAACTACATTAGTTCTTATGAAACCGATGTGACAATATTTGACTTTTCACATCGGTTATTTGTAGAAATCGATGTTAAAAGTCAAATCTTCCTCATCGGTTATGTGTAAAAACCGACGTGAAAAGTCACACCTTAAAAGTCCAAAAAAACGATGTTAAATCCCCTGTTTGTAGTAGTGCTATATGCATTGGTTTTGGTCAAACAACCCATGCGTATGTCAGTTATTAGCATCGGTTGTAGAACCGATGCCTAAAGTTCCAATTTTTAGCATCGGTCTAATATGCATCGGTTGTAGAACCAGTGCCTATTAATAAAAAGAACTGATGCTAAAGGTTTATTTTGTAGTAGTGAATCCACTCAAAAAGTTTACCGAGGGCAGGTTTTCCTCTTGGTAAATATTACCGAGGGGAATTTGCCCTCGGTACCGAGGGACATTCTCCTCGATAAAACCTATTTTTTTGTAGTGAAAGTTCTTCCAAAAAAATTTGCAGTCATAGAAAAATATTTTACTATATGTTTGAAATTTCTTAATGTCCAAAGATCCCTACTTGATGACAAATATTATTTACTTGATTGAAAACACTTCTTGCTTTATGTGAAAATGCTCTTATTTATTTCTTACTTATAAACACAATTTTTTTTTTGTTTTTTGGCCCAAAAAAAAAAATCTTACTTGATAGCAAGATATTGTTATGTATTTTTTATTTAATACAACAATAGATAATTTATCACTTTATTTGAAATTTCTAACTTTATGTTGGAAAAGGGAAGAAAATTTATTACTTTATATCCTATAAAGCAAGAAAAATTATTTCTTTATTTTCAAAAAAGTAAGAAAAACTATTACTTTATAATGAAAATTCCGTACTTTATGTTCAAAAAGGTAAGAAAATTTATTACTTTATATCTTATAAATCAAGAAAAATTATTAGTTTATTTTTGAGAATGTAAAAAAAAAAACATTTACTTTATAATAAAAAATTCATACTTTACTTTCAAAAAAAAGTAAGAAAATTTCTTACTTTATATCCAGATAAGTAAGAAAAATTCTTACGTAATACCCAATAATTTCTTAATTTATAGTGAACTTTTTACTTCATGTTTTTGGGTAAAAAATAATAATTTTGTACAAGAAAGAAATCTGGGCGAAAAAATAAATAAATTCTGGTTGTCGGAAAAATTTTCGGCAACGGCAGCGGCCGAACAATAGCCGGCAGGCAACAGGGTGGCTGGCGAGGGTGGGATGTGGTAGTGGTGGTAGTTATTGATATTATTATCATATTATTATTATTATTTAATAGAGAAGGTAACCTTGTAATTGTATATTTAAGATTGGATTATTTAACAATTTGTACAATTATTTGAAGAATTTAACAGTTTTTTCATTATGTATATTATCCCATGATTATAATAGTTCAAACGAAAAATAATGTGACCAAGCAGTTCACAACCAAGGATAGAATATCTATCTATGTATCTATCTATCTATCTATCTACCTATCTATCTATATAAAGTGATAGGACCACTTATAAATAGAAGTAACCTGTTTTTCACGCCAAAAAAAAAAAAAATACTTCTATTATTAGTATTTTATTTTTAATTTTAATCCCAATATTTCATCCATTAAAAAAAATATAATTATAGTTGACTATGATTGGATTTTCCACTCATATGGTATGTTTAATTAAGTCTATTAGGAATGCTTTCCGATTTGTAGCCGGTTGTTTTGATTATGATTTAATCGAATAATCTACCCTATTTGTTAATACTATTGACACATGGCTTATGTGTCAACTTGTGATTCATCCTAATTACACGTGTCATCTTCTGATGACTTGATAATTTGACGTTCAGTCTATAGTAATTTGTGTTGAAATACTTCCTTTTTGGATTTTTTTTTAACTTGGTATAAATAAGGGTTTTCTTCTATTTGTATTTAACCTAAGATTTTCTAGGGTTAGATTCATTTATCCTCTCTCTTGCCTCTCTTTCTTATAGCGTTTCTTTGTCTCACTCTTGCTTGGCTTATCCCATTGAACCAGCAGTTTTAATGTTTGGTGAACACTGCTACACCTCAAAATAATCACTGTCATCTGATTCGATTAGCGCCACCACCACCGTTGTTTCTCCTCAAATTGCCACCACCATCGGATGGTAATTCTTTTTCTGAAAATATTTATTTCTTAGATGTGAAATTTTTAGTTTTGTAAATGATAATTTCTTGCATATTTTTTGTTCGACGGATTCAATTGCAATCTCCGCATGATTATATACAAGGTATACAAATCTGGATAGTTTCTATTTAGATCTGGATTCTCGAAGGTGTTTTTGTTTTTCAAATACAAATAACTCAAACATTACCAAAGATCGATAAACTATTTTTGGATCTAGACTTTTGATCGGTCGATCATTATCACATGTTTGTTTTTTTGGGATAGATTGAATGTTTTGCCCTCTGTACTTTCAATTCTTTTTTAAAAAAAAATCTGTTGTCCAATCGCTAATTCTGGTATTCTTTTTTTGGATAGATTGGATCGATGATTTTTTTGGATTTAGACTTTCGAGTTTTTTTTTTTTTTTTATCAATATATTATCGCATGGTTTTTTTTAACAGATTTTATTATATCCTCCATAATAACATATACAATCTATACAAACCCGAATAATTTATATTTGGATTTGGATGACATGTGTCATTTTTTTTTCTTTTTCAAATTACTACATGTGGATGTTGTTTGTACGAAATATTTAATTCTTTTTATTTTTTATTATTCAGTTTATATTATATGTTCTAGTTTATTTAATTATTTGATTATTTTTGAAGAATTTATCCTGGGAAAACTTCCATTGAGTTTGAGTTTTTCAAGATTTACTTATTTAAACGTAAAGGCTATTCGGTAAAATGTGATTTTACAATTCATATAAACTATCATATATAACATTCTAGATTTGACAATTATTTTTTGTAAGATGTGATTTTACAATTTTTTTCCTAAGATTCTTTTTCATAAATTGACAATTGTTTACTAGAATTGTTGTGATGGTGCATTTTATTGATTAATATGTTTATTTGTTGTGATAAAGAACTCATTGTTTATTTTCTTTTTCTTCAATATTCTTTCCCTTTCGCATGCACAATCTTCCGAATAACATGAAAACAGTACTTTTCCTTTCCAGATGAGTTTATTTTGTAATAGGTTTTAATTTGAGTTGTTTTGTTGATTAATATATTTATTTTTTGTGATAAAGAACTCATTGATTTCTTTGTTTCGAAATTGTTTACTGTTTTGCAGGAATAATTTTCAAACTAAACAGATCCAGTTTGTACACGGTATGAATCGAGCTTTTTCGCTTTAAAAATAAAAAGCTCGTCCGCAAGAGAACGAAGCTATTGTAGGCGATAAGCTGACTCGAGTCGAATCACAAGTAAGACTAATCGGAAACTATTTCAGTGTTAGATTTTACGTACGTAGAAACGAAAATTAAAAATAAACAAAACACTCGATCAAATAAGGTTTGGGGTTTTCTAACATCTACGAGCAATGAAATTGAAAACTTTTAAAAACGATTAATAAAAGCGAGGGTCTAGTGCGTCGGAATCATCTCCACGATCGGGGTTGTCAATCCCGATGGTTTTAAATGACCCTAAGCACACTAAACCGATAAACTTAGCCAACAAGCATCATCATGATCAACAACATAATTCCAGCCCAACCATGAAACAAAAGCATGAACATGAAGACTTCAATACAAGCATGAAATATAAACATAAATTAACAACTAGAAAACATGTAAAAGGATTATACTAAATTACGCTATTAAAGTTCAACATCAAAGTACAACGAAATCCAAAGCTATACTATCATAACAAATAAGCCAACTTCAGAAAACTTATTATCTAAGAAAGCAGCAGCCATCGAATGATCTTCAGCGATGAGAATCGGCCTTGAACGACGGACGACATAGAAACGACGAAACTACAAACTATCTAACTCTAATTTTGCGTGAATTGAAATGGTGGCATGAACCGAGGGTCTTCTGTATTATTCTGACCTTTCCCCCTCGTCCTAGCACTTTGAAAATGAAGAAACCACCGGCCTTTTATAGAATTTTGAAAATAACCGCTCAAACTGCCGGAGCGTCGATGGTGCGTCGATCGACGCGAGCCAGGCTGCACGCGTCGACCAGGCAGTGCGTCGATCGATGGAGCTAGGATCGACGCAACAGAACATTTGCGTCGACGGTGTGTCGGTCGACGCGGGCCAGGATGCACGCGTCGACCAGGCAGTGCGTCGATCGACAGAGCTAGGATCGACGCAACAGAACATTTGCGTCGACGGTGCGTCGACGGTGCATCAGTCGACGCGAGCCAGGTTGCGGCAGCTAGTGTCAGCATGACTCGGACACTGGGTAACCCAGTGTCAGACTGGTACCCAGTGTCAGCACAGCACATTGCTTATCCAATCTTCGTCTTCTCGAGCTATAACACCAAAATAAAACAAAATTAGATTATTTCATATAAAATAAAGTAAAAACACATTAAACACCAAACGAGACGAAAAACATCAAAAGGAAGAAAAAAGATAAAAAGATAAACCTAAAACACGTAAAAGCACACAACACACGATGCAAAAATACACGAAAATCACATAAAAATATGTACAAATCAGTACTCTCAACTTATTTAATCTCTCATCATTATATTTACTTGATGAACTCAGTATCTCCTTTAAGATTTTTATATGATTTCTAATATTATTCTAATTAGCAATATCTTCTCATTTCTTTCTTTCGTTCTTTATTAATTCAGTGGTGGGATGAAATCTTCAATTTCGCATTGTTGTCTTTGGATATTATATTATGTACTTCTAATTTTTATAAATGGTTATTTCTCATGATGATAATAATATCATTGTACATTACTATTTATAATATCATTATAAAATTACTATTATTTTACAAATGTTTTTTGAATTGAGTGGTCAGTTTTTTCTTTGTTTGTTTTTTCTTTTGTGAAATAATCAATAAGTTTTTTTTTTTTTTGAAATTTGAATTATATTCGATAATTTGTTGTTGTTTTTGTTCTTCAATTGCGTGGTATGTTTTTTAGACAAATTTTCCCGTTTGAGTTTGTTGTTGATGAATTTAATTTTTACACTGGTGGAACGTTTTAGTAAATTTATGAGTTCTTTAATATCTTAAATGTTAGAGTTGTCAGAATGCAAACCGAATGTCAAATGGTCGACCTTTGTGAGAAATTAGATGCTTTCATCAGTGAGTGAGTAATCACATTTTCTCTAAAGATATTTTTTGTTGGCCTTTTTGCTATTAAAATGTTATAACTGAATGATATTTGTATTGTTGTGAATTTATGCGCGAAAAGATAATCATATAACATGTACAGGAATGTGAAGAAGGGTACTGCATTCCCAACTTGCATCTGGATAAACAATACAGTCTGTCATCCCTCGCCATTGGCCATTGATGAGTCCGTGTTAGAAGACGGATATATAGAAAGTGTAAGCTTTTCAATACACATAGATGCATGAATCAAATCATAATATATATATATATATATATATATATATATATATATATATATATATATATATATATATATATATATATATATATAAAGTGACGAAAAGTCAAAATATCTATTTAGATTATTTAATATCTTTTTTAAACTTTTATGATTTTATATTATGATTAGTAATACTATAGTATTTTATTATCTTTTAGGAATTTCATCACTGGACATTTTTATTAGAGATTTATATATTTATGAGTTTTATTGAGATAAGAGTTTCAGCATGTAATTATTTGTTTTATTATACTATTAGGGTAGTTGAAATATTTTTAATTATGAGATTTATTCTCATAATGTTATTGTGAGTTTTCTTATTTTAAGATCTAAGTTTTTTGCTATTCGAACATGCATTTTTTCTTTGATGTTATTAATAACTACATGCAGTCAATCTCTATTTTTTCTTTTTTTTAATTATTATTTTATAATCTGCTCCTTCTTTTTTGTTTATGCATTATGTTTAGCTGGTGCGTATTGAGAGAATAAATTTAGTAGTGTGGTATGATGGATTGAACTATGTAATGTCTTTGGTATTATCTCCAAGTGGATGTCGATTTAAGCATTCGGTTTAATGCCCGGCTGGATAATGTTAGTTGTATTTTAGTTTATTTTGTTATATTATTATTATTATTAAGAAATATTGATTTGTTTTGTTATTGTGATTGGGTCATTAATCTAATCATTGCTTATTTGTAGGGAAGGCGAAATGTCCGAATTCGTAGTTGTCTCTTCGATCTTTGTTATGAGACTTGATATAGAGATGTTTTCTTTTTGAAGTTTACGAAATGGTAATATCTCCCTTTGGTCTTTGTCATTTTTCTTTGTTGTATTTAGAAAACCAAACAATTCAAACTCTATTGGAAGATGACTCATCAAAAAACTTATTATTTTTGGTTAAATTTTTTGTACTCATGTATTATGTTGTTTTGTTTTATGAGTGGATGTATTACTTTATGAATTTTTATTAGAAAGAGTTGATTTAGGTTTCAATTTGTTGATTTTTTCACTTTTTAGTTGGCATTTAAAAAAGTTAAAATAAAAGGAAGTATGCGTTTATTTTGACTATGATTATGAATTTAATGAGGTCAATTAAACGTGTTTTTATCATTTTTAAGTAAAGTTACAAAGTTTGAGAATTTCTGAAATTTTATGCTGTCATCTAAATATTATTTTCAAGTATGTTATTTTAAATTACCTTTATGTTTCTTAAAGTAGATCTTTTTTTATATTTAAATTAGTTGTATGTTTTATGGATATGGTAATTCTCCATTGTTGTTTTTAATATATAAATTCAAGTAGTTGGTTTTAAGTAGTGAAAGGAAAAAAAGGCTTTTACTAATAAAAGTTATTGACAGAACATTGCACTCAGAATGTTTAAATGTGAAATATTCTATCTCATTCTACATTTATTTTTTTAGACCTGTTGACATCCAAATTCACTGATCAATTGTTGATAATCATATCTCTTTTCCATGGTGAAGGTGTTGCACTTATCTCATTCAGAGAAAGTTATAATCATATACGTGTTTAGGCGAGACGATCAGACAACAGTCAAGCATGGAGGATAATACAAGGTTTACGGTGCAGAATCTGAAGCAGGATGTCACGAGCTTAGATTTTTCAACGTTATTCTGGAGGCCCGTATGGCACCTCTCCCCAGAGGCTCAGCCTTTCATCTGAGACAATGTACTAGTTTCGCCCTACCTTGGGCTCCTCAGGGGAACGGCTCCAGTTCCCGACCAAGTTTGGATAGGGTTGGCCTAGTCCCCTCTTCACCGTCAATTCCATGAATAGCGATAAGCTCCCCGCATTTAACCTGGTCGGCCTGCCTGAACATGGAAGGGGACATGAGCGTAACTCCACCGTAACCATCTGGAGCCGACCATGCCTCAATCCACCAGCAATTGTCCGACTAACGTTGACTCTGTCATGCGGGGCATGACAATCTCCCCCACCAAAAATGGTGTACGCCCTCGTACACGGCCACTCGCCCGAACGTCCCGATTCACGCGACCCCTCATCGCATCAGCATGCCCCTTGCACCACAACACGCTCGGAGGGCCAGGGGGGGTTCCCATGGACCGCCTGACAAGCTCGCCCCTTGCCGAACTCGACACATCATGATGTGAGGGCCCCTCGCCAACTCGACACCATCTCCACTCGTGTGAGTACAGGATGATACGAGAAACAAGTCAGCACGGCTCTGATACCATCTGTCGCGGGTTTAGATTTTTCAACGTTATTCCGGAGGCCCGTGCGGCACCTCTCCCTAGAGGCTCAGCCTTTCATCCGGGACAATGTACTGGTTTCGCCCTGTCTTGGGCTCCTCAGGGGAACGGCTCCAGTTCCCAACCAGGTTTGGGTAGGGTTGGCCTAGTCCCCTCTTCACCATCAATTCCATGAATAGAGACAAGCTCCCCACATTTAACAGGGTCGGTCTGCCTGAACTCGGAAGGGGACATGAGCGTAACTCCACCGTAACCATCTGGAGCCAACCATGCCCCAATCCACCAGCAATTGTCCGAATAACATTGCCTCTGTCACGCGGGGCGTGACAAGGAGCTGGCGAATCATAATATTGGGGCCAAGCTGTTTCAGTTGAAGAATCTGAACAAGAAGGATATGTTGCTCTATATGAGAAATGTTTTATGAAGAATGTTTTGTGTGGGTGTTGCGGGTTTTGTACAATTTTATTGACTGGATTGAGAATTTACTTGAGTATTATGTGTTGTGTTATGATGTGAATATCTTGGTAACTATTGGTGGTGTGATTTTTTTTCATTTATATTAGGTTATTGTTCTTTTTTTGGTTTTAACAGTAAGTATGAAATTGTAAGGGCTGATAATTATTTGTTAGGATTATGTTTGTGGTGTTTGTTTTTTTGGGTTATGTATTTACTGTCTTTTTTGTATCTTCAAGTGATTATTATGATTGTGGATATGTTTAAACCTTTTATTTCAATTTTTTTCCGAGACTCTTTTGTGGATATTTTGTTGTGAAGGCATCTTCTTTCATGGGATGGTCTAATTTGTTTATGTGGTTTCTTCTGTATAAAAAAAAACTAAAAAAAAACTTGAATGCATGGCATAACAACCTTGTTGTTATTATTTTTATTTCTCAAAGAATTGAAAAACTAAAAGGTTAATTAAATATTTATTTATTCTTGAAGAACCGTAACAAATTTATTATTATTATTATTATTATTATTATTATTATTATTATTATTATTTATTTCTCAATGATCTGAAAAATTAAAAAGTTAAATAAAGCAAAATTGTTGATATTCTTTTTTTTTTTAAGGGAAAGAGGTTCTATGTTCCTCAATTGAAGAAACTATTCTAATATCCATTAGTAGAAGTTTATTGAGTACACAAGTTAAAATATGTTAAATAAGATCATAATTTTTAAATTATTAAATAAGAGTTTACAAAATTATCTTCCTAAACTATATAAAATATACACTCATTTATATGACTCTTCAATTATACATGTACAAAGTAGTAGACAACTACTTAGCAAAAAAAAAAAAGTATTTTATTAACTATATAATAATCACCTGAAATATTAAACATAAAACATTATTTTCAAGACAACTTAAACTAACAAAATAATTGTGCATTATATTTCGGCTCTTCATTATATTAAATATTATCCCATTTATTTCATTCTACTTTTCCTCATCATCACCCTTTACTTATTTCCCAATTTAAATCCTTCTCTCATTTGCCTTTACTTGCACTTGAAGGCAAATTAATGAAAGATGATCAATCACCATGAACAACCAAATTCGGCATCAACGGTGGCGTCTTTGTGGATATTCTGGCCGTAAGAAATAAACACCAAAGGATTAATTTAGTATCACTCGAGTGTATCTCCATTTTAAATTGAGTTCTTTACATGTTGAAACATTTGTTGCTTCGAGAATTTTAGATAATATTTGAAATTGTTATTCCTTGATTTCGTGTGTGTGTATTTTACAGTATATTGATTTTTTTAAAGAAAGAAAAAGAAAGTCGATTAGAAATCAAGAAGAGAATTAGGCCAATCAAAATTCAAATATCAAATGAAAGTCACCATTGTAAAATAAAACCAAATTAAAAAAAAAAAAAAAAAACGTGTTTGTAAAACATATTCTTACATTTTCAAAGAGATTTACACGCGTGGGTATCAAAAAGTTTACAAGTTGAGAATTACTTAGACTCTATGATGCACGGACACTTTAAAATATGATATTTTGCCGTGTTGTGTCCCGCGTGTCGTGTCCTATTTTACGTTATAATTTACGTGTCATAAGCGTGTTCGTATGTCGTTTCACGAGTCCAATTCCCGTGTCGGTGCAACCTATAGACTGAAAATTCCATTATTGATCCGATTATTCAATAGTCGATGTATTTTTCTTATTTGAGGAAATTTTAAAGTTATTTTATATTGTTTTGTTGATTTGTTTATAATCCTACCGTTGCTCAATGTTTTTGTAATTCACTGTTCGAATCATCTTAATCCGGTTCATTTATAATATCATGTTATTCAATTAATTGTCGAGTTTTGCTACTTTTTATTTTATTATTTGACGATTTGTGTTTTTTTATATATCAAGTCAATTTTCCCGTATATATTTTTAGATCAGTCTACAATTTATTTTTTTTCAGTTCGTGTTATTAGTATTTTTCTCTTTGTTCTTTCACTATTATTATAACCTACTTATACACAGATTTTTTTCTTAACACGGGCAACACAATACCTGCGACACATGTTCGTTGATTTATATTAATTAAACTCACCTAATTAACTTACCTCACCTAATTAAGGTTAAATATGAGACACCTTCAACACCTTCTTATGTGAGTTATAATTTAATAACACACGTAATTCGTATTTTAAATTGAAATATTTATATGCACTTTTTTTTAGTTACTCATACTTCTAGATTTTTTATTTTATAATTATCACAAAGTAAAAAAAAAAAAAAATTGATTTTGAAGATATCATTATTGTGAAGATATCATTGAGAATACTACAACTAATATAGTATACACGAAAACTTTCCAAAGTTGAAGGTTGAAAATATTTTCTCTTATTTAATATTAATAATTCACTTAATAATATCATTGTCAGCTAAATTTGGGCTTTATTTCGGAAAATCATTATTTTTATAAAAATAAAATAAAAAAGAACAATAAACATAGATTATATGAGTTTAATTGAATAAATAAGTTTTAGATTATTGTTTGTTTAATAATATTATAAAAAAGAGTCATAGTCAAACTCTCTCCAATACCAGCCATCACTAGTTTTATGTCACAATTTCTCGAGTTAAGAGTCGTAAAGATTTGATAATATTTTTGTTGTGACGAAAATAGTATTATTGTGAATAAGACAATTAACATAGTCTATAATGACATTTTTCTCAAAAATTCTAAGAAAACAATATTTTTTTTCTTTGTATTAGTAATTATTTTTATTAAGTTAATAATTTCTTTTTGATTAATTTTACGTTTTTATGAGTTCTTATCGATGCCAACATATACCGCGGGTATACCAACTAGTTATGTCTATTAATTCTTGTTCATTGATTATGGTAAATTAAACTATGTGTTCTAAAGTCTCGGTTTTATCCCATGAACTTTGGGTTTATATAGTATTTAATATAATTTAATTCAAATTGTATCTCAATTACATTTGATTGTGAACCAAATTTCTTTTGGGAAATCTCCATAACCATAATTGATTATTCAACCTTATCATAGCTCATTAATTCAGACCTACACACTCAAGAAGTCAAAGATAAAATTAAATTCATATAATGTTGCTTTGATTATACCTTCAACAAGTGCGATTCTTTCACTACATATATTTGCAATTATTAAAACGTTCTCTTCAGGGTATTCAAATCTCATACCCAACCATTCACAAAAAAAAAAATAATAATAATAAAAACTAGCGAACCATAGTTAATAAAAGGATATTGATATGAGAAAGATAGAGTGGACTCTAAAACTAAGAATTATTCGTTTATACAAGAAAATGTCATGTAATAATGGTGTGTGTATACCATGATTGAGGTAATTCTCTCTTTCTTCTTTTCATACACATTATGTTTATTCATGTCTTATTTCTAAGCCGTCCAGAAAAAGTGGCGGCGGACTAAAACCATTCGACAGAGAAGCAACTAATTGGAAATGCAGAATAATGGAGAAGCAAAAGACAATTATATACACAAGGCACTTCACATGATTCAATATGTTGGAGATGAACTTAGAGATGTCAAGACTCGTAATGATGCGGACCAAATTATCCATACGTAATATTACTTGATGTATGAGGATATTTATGGTAAGCGACTTCATTTCTTGAAAATGGTGTTTTTCTGGTAGGTGAGCGAGCTGAGTGATTTATTTGGAGAAGTGGGCGAGCTGGTTGATAGAGTAGCGACTTGTAGTATGAGGATGAGTTCTCATATAGGGTCGCGACCTCTTATATTTGGTGTTATGTGCTTGAGCTCGTTTATGGGTTTTATGAATATCAAACCTACGGGCTTAGTATGAGTGGTTTTTGGGGTTTTGGTGGACTGTATGAAAGGAATAATGGCCCCAAACCTATTACGGTAAGTGATTTATCATTTATAGGAACTTAGCATATATGAGGAATCCTAATTATGAGTCGGTTGTAGTATTGTAGTATTTATGAAATTGTGATGGTAGAAGGAAACCCTTGACTTGGGGAATACTTCTCTTGTCTCTATAAAATTAGGTGCATACCTTTTGTTATTCTTATCTTGTCTTGCTTTTATCATAGCGTGAGTGTTTTGAGTTGTAACTTGCTTTTGACTTAAGCATCAGAGGACCTTAACGGGTTCGGAATCCGACCCGTCCGAGGTGCTGTTTTGCAGGACCAGCGAGGTCGCTAGGAGATTCGTGAAAGGCTTGGCAGGTCGCTGTGACGTGTTTGGGATCTATTTCAGGTCGCTGATCTCAGATTTGAGGTTAGTACCTCATATTCTTGTTAACCAATCGATTTGGATTTATCAAGTGGCGTCGTCTGTGGGAAAGAGGGACATCGAGTCCTTGAGCGAAAGACGTGAGGATACACAATTTTTGTTGGTCTAAAATCTGACAGTGCAATAAATTTTAAAAATAGGTTTTTAACGTTTCAACCGTTGGATCATGTTAATATTTTTACAAAACCTCAAGGACCTTTTCAATTACGTTTTGAACGGTGGAGATCAGATTTTGAGGTGTGAAGGAATATATACAAATTTTCGATCAAAGCAGTTTTTATTTTCGGAAAATCCTGCGCAGCGTTTTTCAAAATATGATTGTGCATAATAAGACCGTTGGATCAAGCCAAAAACCTGATATGTTATTCTAAACATATTGAAGTTCAATACGAACGGTGGAGATTTGAATATGAGTTCGAAAAAATTTATAACGAACTTTAAACGGAGCTGATCTTGTTTTCAAAAACTATTTGTCTAGCCTCTTTTGAAAATTAAGTTATGCACAATTTAATTGTTGGATAAAGTTGAATTTTGGGTATAATATTTAAGATATATAGTAGCTAAATATGAATGGTGGTGGAGATCGGGTTTGAAGGTTTGTCGGCACGAGTAAGGGTTGCGATGCTCGCATTTTGTCGATTATTTTTATGATCATATACTAACGGACTGAGTGAGGTCTATTGGAGGGTTACTCTTTGTGTTGCCTGGAATTTAACCCGGGAATGGTCAATTTGAACAAATACGATGAGGTCGTGTGTCCAAATATTCAAGGTCGATTTATGTTGTTGCTTGAAGTCTAAGGCGATAAGGTCGCGTATCAATCGAACGCAACAAAATCATCAAAATCAAGATAAGTATTTATTTTCTTTTAGATGTGTTTAAATGGGGATGGCATCGTCTAGTTGATTGATTTGGTTGACATGTGGCGGACTTGCTTATTGACTTGATTTACATGGGGATAGACTTATGGTTTATTTGATTTTATGTGATTTATTAGGGATAACGTATGGTTTATTTGATTATATGAGATATTAATCATCCATGGAGTTGGATAGATTTGGTTTTGATATTCTTTCACGGTTTTGATAGAATGAATGATGGGGTATTAATCGTGCGTGAAGAATGCTAATTGGATTTTTTTTTTGTGGTTTTATTTTGCGGAGATATGCATGTGGTTTAACACTTGGCTGAGGAGGACTTATTTTATTTTATATGATTATGAAGATATGCTTATGTTTTTAGAGATGAGTAAGAGCGATTCACATAGGGGCGAAAGAATGAGAAGATTTTCCGAAGGATAAGCCCTGCCCGAATAAGAAAGGGTTTTTGGATGGGCGTACGGATTTTGTGCATCTAGAGAAGCAGGGGGAGTTACGCAGGTATCTAGCAAGCGAGCTGAGTACTGGGAAGGAAAAGGGTGGTAAATCACATAGCGAGCAAGAGGAGGAGTCGGCGATCAGAAAGGTAAAGCGAGGTGAGAAGTCTCTATCTAAAAGACTGTCTCAAAAGAGAGGACGGAGTACGCGGAAAAATGAGGATGCTTCTAGTTCCACCTCATCCATAGATTCTCATGTTCGCAAGCGGAGAGTGAGAGGAGTGAAAGTAAAGCGAAGTCATTAGAGGCGAAAAGGTCGCCGACACAGTAAACATGATAGTGAAAGCGAGACTTCGACCTCAGACACGGATGGTGGGTCTCGCGAAAAAACCTGGAAGAGTGGTAGTGGATTTAAGGAAGGAAAGGGGGAAAGTGAGATAGGGCCACATAATAAGGCCTTTAGAGATTTGCAGGAGGCCATGTTGAAATTAGAAAAGCGAGTAGATGGGGAGAAGTTTGATGGAGATGAGGGACATCCTTTTTCAGAGGATATGATGCACGCTGCAATGCCTAAAAGCTATAAGGCGTTGGAATTTCAGTACCGAGGAGTGACGGATCCAGTAGAGCACCTACAGCTCTTTGAGAACGCAAGAATGTTGCAAAGTTATATGGATGCCGTGGCATGTCGGGCCTTTCTGTCCACCTTGAGGGGGATCGCGCAAAATTGGTTCTACCAGCTCCCGCGAGGAAAGATTACCAGTTATCAGGTGTTGCGAGCTGCTTTTTTGAAGCAGTTTTCTAGCATGAAGCAAAGCGCGAAGACGGCACAGTCACTTTTCACCATGGTGCAGCGAACTAATGAAACACTTAAGTTGTATGTTAATAGGTTCACCAGCGCCACCTTGGAGCTACCTACAGCCACAGATGAGATGAAGGCTGGAGCCTTACATCAGGGATTGAGGAGAGAAGATTTGCGTAAATCGCTGGTCAAAAAGGAGGCGAAGGACCTATGATGAGGGTCTGGCGAGGTGTCATAAATACGTACAAGTGAAGGAAGCTGAAGAAGAACATCGAGCACGTTTTGGTAGGGAGGTTGTAGATATGGGAGATAGTGGATCGAGAAGGGAGTTGAGAAGAGAACCAAGGAGGATAATGTGCGGACTCCTGAGCCCGAGCTCTGTGATTGATAAAAAGCCAGAGGAGAGCATGCGAGATTGGAGAGAGGCGGATTTTACACCATTGGCCTACCCGCGGGCTAGAGTATTCGGTATTATGGAGCGCTTGGTACCAGATGCTATAAAATGGCCGGAGGATCTCACACCTATCCCCACCCATCCCAAAACTGCCTCTTTTTGTTTATTTAATAACAATTACGGACATTTCATTGAAAAATGCAGGCACCTCAAGGAGGAGATAGAAAGACTTATAAGAGTGGGGCATTTGAAGGAGGTGATTTACAAATAAAGTGAGCCAAAGGAACAGGGGAGGCCGCTACCTCCACCTCCACCGGGAGGTCTGCCCCAACAGAAGGTTGCGAGACAACGACAATAAGAAAATCAGGAACATGATGGTCCGCGGAGAAATATAGGGACGGTAAACATGATTTCAGGTGGACCGACGGGTGGTGATTCTAATAATGCACGGAAAAGGCACGTTAAGTCAGCTCGTTCAGGGACGTGGGAGGTCGCTAGTGTGAGCAGGCAATCACAAGCGGTGGGGCCCGTCATTTATTTTGGCCCCAATGATAGGCGCGGGCTACAGGAAGATCATAATGATGCGTTGGTGATTAAGGCGGAGATTGTAGGATATGAGGTCGGCAAGATTTTTGTGGACAATGGAAGCTCGGTAAACATCATATATACGGACTGTCTTGAACAAATGGAAGTGGAGAAGAGGGTGCGTTCTGTGAATACACCATATATGTGTTCAATGGTGCACAGGTGAATACAGAAGGCGAGCTGACGCTACAGGTGGTACTGGGAAAAGACGAATCACGAGTGGAGAAGAGTTTGAAGTTTTTGATCATCCGAGGGAGGTCGGCCTATAATGCGATATTAGGGCGACCTGCCTTTAATATGTTCCAAGCGGTAACATCGACCTATCACATGAGCATCAAGTATCCAGTGGGTGACAAGGTAGGAGAAGTCATCGCAGAATAACAGGTCGCGAGATCATGTTATCAGTTGGTGGTTAGGAAAGGATTGATTGGAAATAAGCACGAAAGGGGTGATGAACAACCAGAGGGGGTGCTTAATGAGAAGAAAATAAATGAACAGGAGAATTCTGTTCGACCGAATGAGAAGCTGATGGAGATCTCATTAGAAGAAGATCACCCAGAATATACCACGAGGTAGGGACCCTAATGTCTGACACGTTGAGGGACGAGCTGATCGGGCTGTTAAGAGAGTTTCGGGATGTATTTGCGTTTGGAGATAGAGAGTTAACGGGGGTGTCACCGGAGGTCGCGCAACATCATTAAAATGCGGATCCGGAGGTGAGGTCAGTAAAGCAAAAGAGGAGATATTTTGGACCAGAGCTGAACAAAGTAATTGAAGAGGAAGTGCAGAAATTGTTAAAGGCCGGTCATATAAGGGAGATTCAATTCCCTGAGTATCTGTCCAATGTTGTGATGGTGCCAAAGCCAGCTCTAAAATGGAGGATGTGTGTGGATTTTCACGACCTAAATAAGGCTTGTCCGAAGGATCATTATCCTTTGCCGCGAATCGATCATTTGGTGGATTCTACCTCAGGATGCGAGCTGTTGAGCATGATGGATGCTTCGCAGGGGTATCACCAAATACCTCTGGCAAAGGAAGACCAACCCAAAGTGAGTTTTGTTACTTCCACGGGTACTTACTGTTTTGTCTCCATGCCTTTTGGATTGAAGAATGCAGGAGCGACCTATCAGAGGTTGGTGGACCGCATGTTTAAAGACCTACTGGGGTCTACCATGGAGGTTTATGTTGATGACATGCTGGTTAAGAGCAGGCGAGCTGAATCCCATGTGGAGGATTTGAAGAAGACATTCGTTATATTAAGGCAGTACGGGATGAAGCTAAATCCGAAGAAGTGTTCATTCGGTGTCCGATTTGGGAAGTTTTTGGGTTATATGGTGACCGAGCAAGGGATAGAAGTTAACCCAGAAAAGGTGCGAGCTGTTTTGGAGATGCCACATCCTCGCACGGTGCGTGATGTTCAGGTGCTTACGGGACGGATGGCAGGTCCCAGTCGTTTTATTTCCAGGTCGGCGGAGAGAGGCGTCCCATTTTTTAGGGCGCTTCGTAAAGGATCCAAGTTTGAGTGGACAAAGGAAGCTGCGAATGCATTTGAGGAGTTAAAAAAGTACTTGGCGGAGATACCACTATTGACCAAACCTATGCCAGGAGAAGATTTGATCCTGTATATCGCCGTAAGTTCGGTGTTGATAAGAGAGGAAGCAGGCACGCAAAAGCCTATCTATTACATTAGTAGGATGCTGCACGGGGCTGAATTGAAGTATACCGAGCTGGAAAAAGGAGGTTTTGTGTTGGTTTGTACGGCGAGAAAGTTTAGACCTTATTTCTTGAGTCACAGGGTGAAGGTGCGTACCAACCTAGCTCTCAAACAGGTTTTGGGTCATCCTAATGTATCTGGGAGATTGGTAAACTGGGTTGTGGAGCTAAGTGAGTATGATGTAATTTATGAGCCTAGGGTGGCTATTAAGGCGCAAGTGTTAGCGGATTTTTTACAAGAGATGGCGAAACCAACTGAAGAAGATAAGGAGGTGAAAGCATGGACCCTGTACACAGATGGTTCAACTATGGCATCGGGAGCAAGGCTGGGTATTGTATTGATAAGCCCGGAAGGAGAAAGCATGGAGTTTGCGGTCAAGCTAGAATTTAAAGCATCCAATAATGAGACAGAGTATGAAGCAGTATTGTAAGGTATCAAGATGGCGAGCGACCTTGGGGCGCAGAGGTTGTGGGCGTATACCGACTCCCAACTGATAGCTCGCCAGTTCGATGGATCTTTTAAGGCTAAGGAGGAGCGGATGGCTGTGTATTTGAGTAAGTTGCGCAAAGAGGTAACACGTTTTGATAAATTGAAGCTGGAGCATTTGTCGCGAGTTGAGAACACCCGTGCCGATCAGCTCGCTCGGATAGCAGGGGCCTTGGGGACTTGTGATACTCGGAAAATTACATTGATGGAGTTGACCCATAGTAGCGTGGGGAAAGAGAAAGAGGTTATGGACCTTGAAGTCAGAGATGATTGGCGTACTCCTATTTGGGATGTTTTGGTTAAGGAAAAAGAAGGTGCAGAGAGACTGACAACAAAGGAAGCCAGAGTAGCAGCTCGCTTTTGTGTAATACACAAAGAACTGTACAAAAGATCATGGTTTGGACCTTTTCTGAAGTGTTTAGCTATAGAGCGGGGAGCGGAAGTATTGAAAGAGATACATGAGGGGTATTGTGGAGATCATGCGAAGGGAAAGGCATTGTTGAACATAACGTTGCGAGCTGGTTTCTTTTGGCCTGGGATGAAAACTATGGCTAGCGAGCTGGTTCGAATGTGCAAGAAGTGTCAAATGTATGCTCCGGTTATTCACATACCGGCTGAAGAGATGAGGGTTATGAGATCGCCGTGCCCATTTGCGCAGTGGGGAATTGATATTGTGGGTCATTTCCCAAAAACCCCAAGCAACAAAGAGCATTTGGTGGTGGCGATTGATTACTTTACGAAGTGGGTGGAGGCCGAGGCAGTTACAGGGATAAGCGAGCAACACATAATGGACTTTATTTTTGATAACATATTTTGCAGGTTTAGATACCGCGGGTGTTAGTTTCGGACAATGGAACTCAGTTTAATGGCAGAAAAATGCAAAAGTGGTGTAAAGAGATGGGGATGAAGCAGCGATTTGCTTCTGTGGCACATCCGCAGACTAACGGACAAGTGGAAGTTACTAATCGAATAATTGTGCAGGGACTTATGCTACGATTGGAGAAAACAGGCGGACTTTGAGAAGAAGAGATCGCGTCGGTCTTATGGGCTTACCGAACAACTCCCCGAACTACCATGGGGGAGTCGCCGTTTAGTTTGGTTTATGGAATGGACGTGGTCATTCCAGCAGAGATAGTTGGAGGGTCGCAACGATTGATAGCATTTAATGTGGAAGAGAACGAGAGACTATCTCGATGAGCGATCGAGACAATTGAAGAGATACGAGAGAAAGCTGCAGCTCGGGTTGAACATTATAAACAGAGAGTACAAGCTGCTTTTAATAAGCGGGTAAAACATCGTTGTTTCCGGGTTGGTGATTTGGTGTGGAAGAGGGCTGATGCATTGGAGGTGACTAAGAAGTTGGAACCAAACTGGGTTGGGCCATTTAAAGTGATAAAGGTGTTGCGAGGAGGAGCATATATACTTGAAGATGCAAATGGAAAGGTTTTGCCACGAAGCTGGAACGTGTGCCACTTGAAAAAATATTATGCGTAGAGAGTGAGCGGTGGGAGAAGGTAACTCTGGACCGGAGGGCACTTCTCCCGCAGAAAGTTTATGTGAAGGCGAGCTAGTGGAAAGTGTGAGTTTGTGATAAGTGTTGTATTTTTGTGGCGGGAGAAGGTAACTCTGGACCGGAGGGCACTTCTCCCGCAGAAAGTTTATCTGAAGGCGAGCTAGTGGAAAGTGTGAGTTTGTGATAAGTGTTGTGTTTTTGTGGCTGGAGAAGGTAACTTTGGACCGGAGGGCACTTCTCCCGCTGAAAGTTTATGTGGAGGCGAGCTAGTAGAAAGTGTGAGTTTGTGATAAGTTGTTGAGTTTTTTTGGCGGGAGAAGGTAACTCTGGATCGGAGGGCACTTCTCCCGCATAATGTTTGGAATATTTAGTACTAAGATGAATAAAGTTTTGCGAGCTATTTTGTTCTTTATGGTTGCGTGGTTGTGATGTTTGATTTCCCAGTTTTCTGACTAATGTTCTTATGTGAGCTAACATGTGTTAAGTGCTGTTTAATTGCGTTGTTTATGGCTTGTTATCTGACTGAGATCCAGCGATCTCAGAATGGAAAGTGTGGTTGTTTGTGACTTATCTTAAACTTAATTTGTGCTTGGTTGCTTTGAGAGCTTTTGTTGCAGGGTTTTGCATTGAAAACTAAACAGCTGCGCAGATAATAGAATAAAATATAAAATTAACAGCAAGAGTGATAAATTGTTTGTACAAAATTCGAGCAGAAAAGTGATAAAATATTAATCAATATTTTCAGCCGGCAGGGTCGCAGCAGGAGGATTTGTAGGGTTGATTATGGCTCAGGGAGCAGGTCGTCCAGAGGCGTCTCTAGCTCGGCATGTACCCCTGCAGATAAGGCAGCTTGGTTCTGACAGGATAACCACCACTTCGTATCAATGGGTTGTGTCCAGTCGCCCTTGTAGCTGCTGAAGGGTGTTAACTTGTCAACGAGGGCCTTGACGTTAGGGGTGTAGGTGACATTTAGTGCAGCGACCTCCTCCTTTATCATGTTGGCCGCTGAAGAGAGCCACTCGACTGCACCACCAGCCATCACTCCGAAGTAGATAGAGGACTTTTCATATGCCTCCACCAGCTCTTGCCGGTAAGCATCAATGAACTTCCTGCCAGTTGCACTGGTGAGGAAGGTCCGTTGGCCTTCAGATACGCCTTCTTCGCGGGCTATTTTCACCTGTGCGTGGAGCTTTTAAATCTGCAGTTTGGATTCTTCAGCCTGTTTTTGTGCACCTTTGAGCTCCTCCGTCTGCTTTTGCGAGTTTTTCAGCTCGTTGTTGGCGCGAGCTGCCTCATCCTTCAAGCTGTTTACTTGACTCTTCAGGATGGCTATTTCCTCCTCGTGGGTTTTCAACAGTTTGAGTGCATCATCCAGTTCCCCTTGGGTTAGCGATAGCTGCCGGGTTTATTGTTCGGTTTGTGTGGTCAGCTCGTCGCATGTCTTTTGCAGCTCGCTCTCTACTGAATGAGCTATTAATTCCTCGGAGATCTTGGAGAACAGGGGAATCAGCTGCATCGGGTTGTTCTGTAAGTATTCATAAGTGTTAGAAGTATTGGGAAGAATGGTTCTTTAGAATATACCTTTTTGATCGCGTGCTCGTTGAGAAGGGTTTGGATGTCCACCGCTTTGTCGCACTTGTCTAACACTTTGCTCAGATTAGTATTGGTGGAAGTCGCCGCGGGACCCTTGCGAAGGCGACGGTGCTTTGGTTCCGGCGGGCTCGGTCTTTTTGCTGCTGGGCTCTCTGGTATGGGTTGGAGAGGTCGTTTCCCCTTGTCTTTGATGGTTCTCCTTACTAGCTGAACCTCCTCCTCGTCGTCGGTATCTGACCCGAAGGCCTGTTGTAGCGCATCATCTACGTTGACAGGAGTGAAGGGGTTAGCTGCGGGCTGTGAGGCGGATGGTTTCTTGGCTTCTTTGGAGCGAGCTGCGGCGCAATTGTTGACAAAGGCAACTGCAGTGGATAGGACAAATGTTATTTTTCAGTATTTTACAGTAAATGAGATATGGTATAATCATAAGACCTAAAACACCTACCAAAGTCTGATTCAGTGATGGCATATTCTGGCTCGATCGGGCGAGAGTCAATGCCCACATAACGGAACATGTGGGATCGACTGGTGAGTTGCACCACATCGAAAGGGCGTTTTCTCCATTCCGCGAGCTGTTTTGAGTATTTTTTATATAGACGAGGGCATTCTTTGGAAGTAGGTGGTTTGTATTGTTTGGGGGTACGATTTTGCAGCTCGGTTATAAAAGGCCAGTTTTCCGTATTATGGATAAAGAAGAAGTTCTTCTTCCACTCAGGGACTTTGTTGGGAGGGTTTATCAGAAAGCGAGCTAGCCCCGAGCGAGAGGAAAGATAGAAGGAGTTATGTTGGTATTTTATTTGAAAGTAGAAGTGAAAGAAGCCTGAGTCAGGCTGGGTGTTGTAATATTTACATAATATGAGGTATCCAGCTAGGTACTTCATGGAGTTAGGAGTTAGTTGCAAGGGGGGAATTTTGTACAAGTTTTATATTTGAACATAAAATGGGTGCGCTGGGAATCTGAAATCCGCCACCAGAAGTGTGTTAAAGAGGGTGATGTGATTAGGGAGAGGTCGCAGGGGATCTGTATGGGGGCTGTCAGGCAGGACCATCTTAGCTGTCTCTGGAAGGTTAAGAACTCTCTTAAATTTCTCTAATTTCTTTGTGTTGAGGAGTAGCCAGTAATTGTGCATAATTTCTTTGGTCGCACGTTATGAGGAGGGTAGGTCGTCCACAGATAAGGAATGAGCTACGGTCATCGGATTTTCCCTAAAGTGCTCGCAAGGGGGAGGAATATTGGATTCTGGTAAGGGAATGCCCTCTGGAATGTGTGCAGGGGTTAGCAGGTCAGAGGAAGAGGCTTCAGGGATGTTATATTAAAGCTTGGGCTTCGGTGTGGGCTCTTGTTTGGGCTTGAAGCTCTGACCAATTGACATCGCCCTCTGGCTCGTCGCGGAGGCCGGAGGAAGGTAGTAAGGGTTGTTTTGGTCTTTTTTCTATGATGAAAGGGTTTTCAGTAGGGTTGGAATCAGGAGAAAGAGTGGAGTTTTGCGAATTGGTGTTCGAGGATGCTAATTCCATCACAAATTAAACATATTCGGGGAAGGGGACAGCACAGAACAACCATATCTCAGCATGCGCAATTGAAACTTCAACAGTTAAATTAAAACAGGGATATGGGGACTTACACATTTTTGACGAGACGTAGGTCTGTGATGAATGATGGGCTGTTGGTAGATTCCTGAACAATTGCTGGTTGACGAACTTTTTTGCAGAGAGACAATGGAGGTTTTTCGATTGTAATTGCGTAAAATGGTAAATGAGGAATGTGAAATGATTTTTATGTCTGGGGCGGCGGAAGGCTGATGGGACAGATTGGAGCGGGATTTAATAGGGTTTATTCGGGGAATGTTTTGGGCCTTTTTGTTTTGGGCCCACCATGTTTATTATACCCCGAGTTAATTTCGGGCTACTCAGGTTGAGCCGGTCGGGCTGGTGGGCTGATTGGGCTGGCTCGATTGATCTCAGGTCAGCCCATCGGGTTAGAATGAATAAAGTTAAGCACTGTTATTCAATTTCTATATGCAAGTGTCTAGCCCAATTCGGATTTTTCAAAAGATATTCAGACACCAAAATGGAGGCCTGGGCCCACAATGCTTAAATCAAATCAAGACGAATTTGTATTTAACTTGGATCCAATGAGCTGACCCCAATCTACCACCACCAACCCACCTCCCAAAATATTAGCCTTTTTTTCAGCTTAGGGTTGATTATCCTCCTGATGATAATTTGTTTGTCAATTAATTTTATATTCAATTTTAAGTTAAATAATTTAAATTATAATTTTAAGTTAAATAGTTCAAAATTATGATATAAATATACCACAATATTCTTAATATGAAAAAACTAATAATAATACTAACAACAACAACAACAGCAACAACAACAACAACAACAATAACAATAATAATAATAATAATAATAATAATAATAATAAGGGAAAAAATAAAAAAAAAATAATATGCATCTTGTACTATACGCATTTTTTGGGTTTTCATCCTAACTTTTTTTTTTTATACAATTTAATGCATCTTGTACTACACAAAATTTTGGAAGTACATCATTCGTGCGGCCAACTCGCCCCGACTGTCCAGAACTCACTTGAACTCGCGAGTGAGGTTGCATATTTTCAAACCTGTATACTTTAGAATGCATTTTATCAAACCCACATACTTCAAGATGCATATATCAAAATTCACCTGAACCTTTTGGTTTTCGAAATTTAATAAATTTTTTGTTTTTAATTTGTTTTTAATTATTTTTAATGTATATTATATCAATTTAATATAGTATTATGACGATAAAAAGTACATTAGACAACATGCACTCAAATATATAAGAATATATATATATATATATATATATATAGGATTAGGTTCAAATGAGAACCATGTCGCCTTAGATCTAATTAAATGGATCAGATTTTTTGTGTATTTCCTTATTTGATTAAAAGCATTAGGATTGTCTAATAAAAGCACTACTGGTGTATGTAGCTGAAAATATTAGTAAAGCACTGTGATTGTATGGTTCTATTTGAACCCACCCCTATATATATAGGGTTAGGTTCAAATGAGAACCATATCCTTATTTGTGAATCTAAGATTAATTATGGGCCTTAGTTTTAATTAAATGGATAGATCAGATTCTTTGTATATTTCCTTATTTGATTAAAAGCATTTAGAATTATATAATAAAAGCATTGCTGATGTATATAACTAAAATATTAATAAAGCACTGTGATTGTATGATAAAAGCACTCCTAATATATAATAAAAATACTAGTTCGCAGGTTCGCAAAATAAGGGAGGGTTCTCATCCCCCCACCCACCCACCCACACACACACACACGATTAAAGATTTTATTTGAAATATAAAAGAAGTTTAACACAAGATGATTTAGTAATGCAATAGATAAATAAAGTTGAATATTACAAGATGATATTATTTTCTTTTCAATAAAGAAAAATCGACAAGCAAATAGAATTATATTATATTAGACAAAGAAAATTAACATTATCTATTAAAACATGATATTTTATTGATAAAATTTATAACTTATTTAAGTTGGAACATCTATATAAATAATTCAGATTTAATAGATAATATTTTCTTTTGTAGATTGTCAATTTATATTTTTTTCCTATAATAAAATATTATCTAGATCTTATTCTTTTTAATAAGAAAATATAAATCGACAAGTAAATGAAATTATAATAATCTGGATATTATTTATATGATAATATTTATAACTTATGTAAGTTTAACATATATTGTTCAACTTTTTTTATCTCCTACATTTTAAATAATCTTGTATTAGTTTTTTCGTATATTAAAAAATAAAAATTTTAATTATGTGCATTTGTCTTGTACTTGCGAGACGTGCTTATCGTCAAAAAAAATATTAATTTGATATAATATACCTTAAAAATAGATTCAAAATAAAAAAAAGTTATTAAATTTTCAAAGTCAAAAAAGTAATGGTATATTTTGATAAATGCATCCTGAAGTATACGAGTCTGATAAAATGCATCATGAAGTATACGGGTTTGAAATGATACAACCTCACTCGCGAGTTCAGGTGAGTTTCGGTGAGTCAGGGCGAGTTGACTGGCCGGAGGATGCACTTTCAGAATTTTGTATAGTACAAGATGCATTAAATTT
>BMAC01000495.1:80353-92906 GCA_014905375.1 Phtheirospermum japonicum
GTATTTTTTTTTATATTTTTACAATATTTATATTTTTTTATTTCTATATTTGGGAGGTGATTTTTTATAATATAACATTAATTAAGTATATTACTTTCTGTTTTAAAATATTTTAAGATTTATTTTATTATATTTCATAACTTCTTGATCTTTGTTATTGTTATCAACATTCAATTGATAAAAAAGACTATTTAAAATTAAGTTTTATATATTTATTTAATTTACTTTATCACTATCAACAATTTATTCTTTCAATGTCTTTAAAATAGATATTTAGAAATCAATGATAATTTTATTATATTTTTATCTGATTTCTAAATAAGTTCATATTATTATATTATATTATATTATTTATATTTATATTTTATTTCATTTTAGAAATTATTAAGAACCATTTATAATTAAAATATTTATTTTATATTTATTTAACTAAATTCATAAACTTTATTATTTATAACATTTTAAGTGTGTTTTTTTACTTTTAGGATTTATTAAATGATTATTCATAATTTAAATTATTTTTAATTTATTCTATAGAATTATTGTGAAATAAGATTTATTTTATATTATTTAAACTATTACTATCTTCATCATTTTTCTTGAAATTATTTGATAAGTATTTGTATATAAAGTATATTTCTTATATATATTTAACATAATTCATGTTCTTTTATGATTTATCTTATTATTTTATAATATTTCTTTGATTTTTTTATTATTAAATAATTATTTATAATTCATAATATTTTAATCCAATTTTAAAATAGTTTAGGACTTATTTTATATATTTATAATATATATGATTTTTTGACTTTTTTAATTTTAGTTTAATTAATATATATTTATAATCTAAATACAATTTTTTGTATTTATTTAGTTTATTTTATATATTTCTTTAAATTTATATTACAAGTATTATATTTTTATTGGTTAAAGATTTATTTAATAATTGTAAAATCATGTTGATATAAATTATATCTAAAACAAAATATACAACAAATTACGACTAAAGACAACTAGATTATTCAATTGTACTTAAGTTGTACTCAAACAGATCGATGTGATTGAATTATGACATAATCTAATGATAAACTTCCGTGTACATGTTGACAAATAAGTACAATGGATACCGATAATTAGAAAAGTCTAAATTTATTATAAGATCTTCACTTTGTCTTTGATACAAAGACTAAACAAGGAGATGGACTCAATGATTTGTATAAAAGTGACTGATATGATTGTTTCGCGACTAACTAAATGGGGGAGTTTAAAACTATTGTCACGTGAGTTAAACTATAATTTGACGTATAATGTAGTATGCAAAAAGTTGTTTCATAATATATAAACGTGGAATTATTTACCTTAAATTTGTTTTAGGGCGTGGATATAGGCATCCCATCTGTTCATAAGTTCACCCCAATAAGAAAAAATCAACAAAAATGCCAAAATTTTGTGTTCGAATCGATTTTTTAAACATATATTTTGTGTTCGAAAGTTTGGATCGAACGACTTTTTTCAAGGCATTTTTTTTCTTTTTCTTTCTTCAATGGCATGGTGGCGGCAGCATATTTTTTGTGCATGTTTTGCTTATGTTCTTCAATAGACGGCGGCCATGGCAGTGACAGCGGTGATGGGCGACAGCTGGAGTGGTGGTGGAGAGTTAAAGGAGATGAAGTATTTGGGGGTGTAGGTTTAAGAATAATATTGACATTTTTGTTATAATATGTTTAGTAGGGTGAACTAATAAATAAAACGAGGTGCGTATATCCATGCCCTTTGTTTTAAACTTTGCTCGTGTTGACCAAATCGTGACTTGAGTATTTTAAGTTATTCTATTACATTAATAAATTAATAATATTACACTTACATCGAATTGAATTTACACCATTAATTTCAATTCGCTCCGTGCATCGGGTTAAGCACTAGTTTGTTTAAACATGTTCGCAAAAATATAATAAGGTGTACAAGTTGTGATGTAACTAAAATATTCGATTACATATCCAACAAGTATTTGTTATAGGGCAACACTCTTGTTAGTCCGGATTAACGGATCATTCGTTAGGCCAAAATTTTATATCAATGCATTATAGTGCAAAAACTAATACATTTTAATAAAAAACCAATACATCATAGTATAAATACATCACAGTACAAAACATATACATCATAGCACGATCAGATATTTATGAAAAATTAATACTTTACAATACAAAAACCAATACATCACAGTACAAAAACTAATATATTATAGTATCGGGTCAGATGGCCTAACGGGTCATGACCCGTTAATTTGGCCTAACACAAGTGTTTGCCTTTGTTATATATGACAATAGAAATATCTCCTCATTATAGAATCTGTGTTGCTACTTCCTTGAATATATATGTATATGTATATATGTAAATGATTAATTCAATGGACTATTCAATTTGTAGAGTAAATTATTCTATAATTAATAAGAGTGCAATTCAAAATTTATAGGTAGTAAAATGTTAGTTAATAGATCGAATAAAATATTTATTCAATCTATTATTTATGGGTCCATGGTCCCCGAGTCGCCTTCCCACGTTAAACGATTAGAAATAATATTTAAAGTTCATAAAGGTTTATGAAAAATATTTTTCCATAAGATTTGGATTAATATATAAATAATATTTTAATTCCATGAATATTTGATATTCTTTAAGAAATTAAATGAATATAAGATATTTATGTACTTATCAATTAGAAACTATATTATTTATTTGACAAGTAAAATCAAATCTCTTCAAACTTGAGAAGTTTGAATTTAATAGGATTTTGATATGAAGTAGGACACTGGTTGACCAGAGATAAAAGAGAAAAGGATAATCCCCATTTACTACACCAACATAAGCATCAATTACCACCATATAGTTCTACGACTTTTTGATTGCTATATAAGTAAAATATATTGCATATAGTCTAAAAAAATTGAAATTGACAAAACTGTTCTGATTGACAACAGAACAAATACACCGATCTGCATGGTAACCAGCGTGACTCACGCTATCTAGATTATTCTCATCCGAATCAATGCCTCTCAACAAGTTATTATCAAAATTTAAGTTTATCCTTCACGCACATTCCGACTTGTGTTTTTTGAGAAGTTGATTCACGACTATCCAAGAAAAATAAAAATAAAATTATAGCTGCAAATCATGAAATCGATACCAACAAGTGATTTTGTATTGATTCTTTATTACTAAACAAAATGAGAATCTTCCAGCAACTTTTCTGATTTAAAAAAAGTTTGATTTTCCTCTTGTTAGAAACTATTACAACTCTGAATCGAGCACAAAAAGGGAAATTGTAATAATCACTAAAACTGGAAAAGAAGAAAAGAAACAGAAAATAAAAAGATAGTCGAGTCGAGTAAGACACTCTTTCCGCAAAACAAATTTGCCCCGGTAGTGCTCCTTCTGTTTTGGCAAATCGTTCTCAAAGATAAAACGACTACGTCTTTGGTTTAACCGCACCGTTAGAAACCAAAGCTCCGGCGAACTGGACAGAACTTGGACTGAGTTATGATATGTAGAAAATTATGTAGAGTGTTCTTAAGTTTCGGATGTTGAGTTCAGGTGTATGAAAAGTGTGTTGAAAAATGCAAGAGAACTCACCCTTTTATAGAGGGTTTCCAAGGGAGATAACAGCCTGCTTAATGACGTTCTTAAAGGCGTCATAAAACCATTCAAACAGTCAGGTATTGCCAGCATGAACCTGGACTGGTTCAGCGTGCAAATATATTGCATGTTTGAATTCAAATGTTTGGAAACGTCTGAAAGGTCATGTGCCAGCCGTTACGTAATGGTCAAGAGTCAACAGGTGCGTGAAGGTTCAAAAAAGAAACTAGGGTTGAGCCAGAACCCGAACCCCACACGGACCACCTCAATCGGACCAGCCAATTCGAACCAATTGCCAAAGACCCAAGTCCCAGGCCCAAGCCCAGGCCCAGAGCCCAAAGCCCAGGACCGAGTCCGGGTCCGGGACCGGGCTCGGGCTTGAATCCGCTCGGCTCCGCCGAAGGCGGACTGGCGAACCCAAGTCCAAGAGCCCGCGTGAGCTTTGTTTACACAAAGCCCACAACACTCTCTGGCCCACTTGATGTACATTAAAGAAATGTAATCATTTTTAAACTCTCTTCCACATTAACTAACATTCAATGTGGGATAGTCGTTAAAGCATAAAAGCACCCATTCAATTTCGAAACACCATTTTTCACTCACCAATAAATAGATTTGAGAAATTCGAAAAAACTATAATTATCTACACGACACGTAGATTAATCTTATACAATTCGTTAACACGAATTTATGCTGTACCATTAAATTAGAATTAATCCAATTTACAACAATCCCACACATGAGTGAGAAACTCCAAAAAACGTAATGCAAGAATGCAAATACATAGCTCAGTCCTTAAGAGACAATAGAGAATAGGGATAGGTGGCTTGTGGCCTTGTACCCTCCTTAGTTAATACTACCGAGCATACCGGCGGATTAGTGAACATAATTCTTGAACTATTTCCCTTTGTGTATACTAGACAATAGTACCAACCCACTAAGGTCTCAAAATTCTTCCGTTCTCACGTCTGTGTCCGTTTCTGGCCATGGACAACTTCTTTGGATTCATAAGTTTCAATAGAAGCAGCCCTCACTTCTCGCTTACATAGGTGATTCTTCAAATCAGTATTCTGTCATACTCAAGTCAAAGACCTGCACAAGAATCATTAAAAATCAGAGATTTATCCTCACCACAAGACAGATTAAAAATTCTACTTTTGCCGTTAAGGAATAGGGTCGTAGAGTTTTACTTACCCAGACTTTCATAGTTTAGTTTTCCCATTGAACCAAGTTTGTGGGATCTCCACTCATCATGGTTGGGTATCCACCACAATCATCTTTAAGATGTGGATTTCACTCCCATTCCTTCAAGCAACTTATACATCTGATCTCGAGCTATACTCTTTGTGAATGGATCCGCTAGATTATCTATTGACCTTACGTAGTCAACTGAGATAATCCCATTCGATAGAAGATGTCTTACGGTGTTATGTCTCCGACGAATATGTCGAGACTTGCCGTTATACAAACCACTTCTTGCCCTTCCAATTGCATCTTGACTGTCGCAGTGAAGCATAACCGGCGGCACGGGTTTCTCCCAACATGGAATATCTTCTAAAAGGTTACGAAGCCACTCTGCTTCTTCACCAGCTTTGTCCAAAGCGGTGAACTCAGATTTCATGGTGGATCGGGCTATACATGTCTGTTTAGTGGATCTCCAAGAAACAGCTCCCCCCTATTACAAACACATATCCACTTGTTTACAGTGAGTCCTTTGTGTCGAATATCCAGTTTGCATCACAGTATCCTTCAAGTACCTTGGGGTGTCTACCATAGTGTAGCCCAAAGTTCAGAGTATACTTTAAGTATCTCCAAACTCTCACAAGAGCTTTCCAGTGTTCTCTACTCGGATTGCTTGTATATCGTCTCAGTTTGTTTACCGAGCAAGCTAGATCAGGTCTTGTACAATTAGAGATGTACATCAAACATCCAATGATCCTAGCATAGTCCTTCTGAGTAACAGGGTCACCTCTATTCTTACTTAAGTGAACGTCGAGTTCCATAGGTGTCTTAGCTGGAAGACTATCGTGAGCATTGAATTTCTTGATCACTTTCTCAATGTAATGAGATTGTGATAAGACAATTCCATCTGGAGTTCTTATGATTCTTATGCCAAGAATAGTGTCAGCAACTCCCAGATCCTTCATGTCAAAATTTCTTTTAAGCATGATTTTCGTCTCGTTAATCACTTGTAGGATGCTACCCATGATTAACATATCATCTACATAAATACATACTATAAAAAATCTGTCATTAGTATTCTTAATGTAGACATACTTATCGCACTCGTTTATCTTGAAGCCATTTGACATCATCACTTCATCAAATTTCAAGTGTAATTGTAAAGGTGCTTGTTTCAAACCATATAATGACTTAACCAGTTTGCACACCTTTGTTTCTTGTCCAGATTTAACAAAACCTTCGGGTTGTTCCATGTAAATTCCCTTTCTAAATCTCCATTTAGAAAAGATGTTTTTACATCCATTTGGTGAATCTCAAGATTGTGCAAAGCAGCAATAACTAGAAGCACCCGGATAGAGGAAATTCTCGTCACAGGAGAGTATGTGTCAAAGAAATCATAACCCTCCTTCTGGAGAAATCCTTTCACAACCAAACGAGCTTTATACTTATCGATTGATCCATCAGCTCTGAACTTTCATTTCAGAATCCATTTACTACCTAAAGGTTTACAACCTTCAGGTAAATCAGTTAGAATCCACGTATGGTTCTGCATGATCGAATCGATCTCGCTCTGTACAGCTTCCTTCCAAAATGAACTATCAGTCCGTGAGAAAGCTTCTTTCAGTGAATTTGGTTCTTCATCCAAGAGAAAAATCACATAGTCAGGACCGAAGTCCTTTGCAACTTTAGCTCGAGTGCTCCGTCTAGGAGTTAGAGCTTCAAGTTCTGAACCGGGTCATTTACGAGACTTAGATTCAACCCCCAAAAGTTCGTGACTTGTAGTTCCTTCAGCATTACCAGTATTTGAACTGGACATAGCTTTATCTTCACAAGGATAGATATCTTCAAAGAATATCTCATTCCTTGACTCAATGGTAGTTCCGACATTCATGTCCGGAACATCTGACCTATGAATTATAAATCGATAGGCGCTACTATTCAGTGCATAGCCAATAAAAATACAATCAATCGTTTTGGGTCCGATTGTCACTTGTTTCGGTAGAGGCACATCTACCTTCGCTAAACACCCCCACACTTTGAGGTATTTGTAAGAAGGTTTCCTTCCTTTCCACAACTCATAGGGAGTTCGTCCCTTCCTTTAAGTGGAATCTTATTGAGGATATAGTCAGCTGTTAAAACAGCTTCCCCCCACATGTTTTGAGGTAACCCAGAACTAATCAACAACGCATTCATCATTTCTTTCAAAGTACGATTCTTGCGTTCTGCAACTCCGTTCGATTGAGGTGAGTACGGAGCTCTAGTTTGATGATTTATGCCACTTTCGTTGCACAACTCCTCAAACGGAGCTACGTATTCCCCTCCTCTATCACTCCGGATAGATTTGATTTTGCAGTTAAGTTGATTTTCGGCTTCATGTTTGAAGTTCTTGAAAGCTTCAATAGCCTCATCTTTACCTCTCAAAAGATAAAGGTAACAGTATCTTGTGCAATCGTCAATAATAGTAATAATATGTTTTTTACCACCTCTAGTTTGCACAAAATTTAAATCACATACATCCGTGTGAATTAATTCTAAAGGTGTCGTGCTCCTTTCTACCGATTTGAACGGCAACTTAGTCATTTTTGCTTCTACACAAATTTCACACTTACTTTTATTAACAAATTCATTTACCTTAAGTAAATTGAGATTTGATAAACGTTTTATTGCATTTAGATTAACGTGGCCTAATCTACAATGCCATAAGCTAGAGCACTCAGTCAAGTAAGAGGAATCAGAAGCAATTTTATTAATGACTTGTTTTGGGTGTATAACCATTACACTTAGTTTGAACAAACCATCTGTAAGGTAACCCTTACCTAGTGGTGTCCCAAACTTAGACAATACAAACCTATTAGCCTCAAATACAAGTCTAAAGCCACGACTAACTAGTATTGAACCAGAGACTAAGTTCTTCCGGATGTCCGGAACGTGCAACACCTCATTCAGAGTGATCTCCTTGCCGGAAGTCATTTTTAGGACAACCGTACTAGTATCAGCAACTTCCGAAGAAGCTTGATTTCCCATGTTCAACTTACTTCCCTCACAAGGAAGGTATTTGGAGAACAAGCTCCGATCAGCACACACATGGGCGGTTGCAATAGTGTCGATGAACCATTGACCACGGTTCTCGATCATGTTAGCTTCTTCAGTGATAACCGCAACGAGGTCATCACTAGTCAGCTCCCTCTCGGCTAGTTGGGCACTCGGCTTGGCCTTCTTCTTCTTAGGCTTGCGACAGTTCTTAGACATGTGTCCAGGATAATCGCAATTGTAACAACTGCCTTCGAACTTTTTAGAAGAGGGAGCTTTAGGCTTAGAATTGCCAGGACGCGGCCTCTTCTTCGAGTTGTCTCCTCGTTCAAGCAAATTCACTCGAGGTTCATCCGAACTTTTTGAATTCTTGTATTGAACTCGAACTTCCGACTCAATTCGCACCTTCTGGATAACGTCTTCAAGTGACATCGCCTTTCGTTTATGCTTGAGGTATGTCTTGAAGTCTTTCCAGCTCGGTGGAAGTTTATCAATCATGGCAGCAGCCGTGAAAGCATCTGGAAGAATCATCCCCTCGGCGTGGACATCATTCACTAGCATTTGGAACTTTTGAACTTGTTCCATAACCGGGCGAGAATCAACCATCTTGTAGTCCATGAAGTTCGTGACTACAAATTTCCTAGTTCCAGCCTCGTCGGAACTGTATTTTTTCTCAAGTGCCTCCCAGCTTTTCTTGGAGGTCTTTACATCCGAGTACACATTACTCAGGCTATCTTCTAGGCTACTTAATAGAAAACCTTTACACATATAGTCCCCATTGTGCCAATTATCGTAGGCAGCGTGAACATGGAAACTAGTCTCATCCTTGTCCGGAATAGGTGGTTCGTCTTCCTTCATGAAGTTAGCGAAGCCAAGCATCGTGAGGTAGAAAAGCATCTTTTGTTGCCACCTCTTGAAGCCTTCCCCATTGAATTTCGGAGGCTTCTCCTCCGCGGGCATGATCCGAGAGGAGTGCACCGGCGCGTTCATCGTTGGTACAAAAGTCCCCATCGAACCCGTTGAATGGGTATTCAAAACAGTTGAATCTGTTTGGGGAGCAGTTGCAAACAAACTTGGAACCGAAGCTCCCATCATCCTAATGGGATGGGTCACAGCCGGAGCTGACATATTTTGAACCGAAGTCCCTATCCCAAAAGGGATCGTTCCAACAACCGAAGTTGTGGATGAGTTCGACTGGGCCATTCGCTTTGTCAGCATCTCGAGTAAGAAGTCAAGGGTTCCTGGGTTGATAATTAACTCAGGTTGAGTAGTGTTCATGATTGGCGAAGACATGCCAATTGTCGTGGTGTTCGTGACTGCGGGGGCAGTGTTCATCGCCGAAGTAGTGGAGGTGATGGCCGGAATAGTGTCGCTTGTCGGAATGCTGGAGGTTGACATCTTCCCAGTAGTGATTACAAATTACAGAAAATTAAAAATTACAAACAAAATTCGTTTTGCGATTGTTAGAAACTATTACCACTCTGAATCGAGCACAAAAAGGGAAATTGTAATAATCACTAAAACTGGAAAAGAAGAAAAGAAACAGAAAACAAAAAGATAGTCGAGTCGAGTAAGACACTCTTTCCGCAAAACGAATTTGCCCTGGTAGTGCTCCTTCGATTTTGGCAAATCGTTCCCAAAGATAAAACGACTACGTCTTTTGTTTAACCGCACCGTTAGAAACCAAAGCTCCTGCGAACTGGACAGAACTTGGACTGAGTTATGTAATGATATGCAGAATGTTTTTAAGTTTCGGATGTTGAGTTCAGGTGTATGAAAAGTGTGTTGAGAAATGCAAGATAACTCACCCTTTTATAGAGGGTTTCCAGGGGAGGTAACAGCTTGCTTAATGACGTTCTTAAAGGCGTCATAAATCCATTCAAACAGTCAGGTATAGCCAGCATGAACCTGGACTAGTTCAGCGTGCAAATACATTGCATGTTTGAATTCAAATGTTTGGAAACGTCTGAAAGGTCATGTGCCAGCCGTTACGTAACGGTCAAGAGTCAACAGGTGCGTGGCCCAAGCCCAGAGCCCAGAGCCCAAGACCGAGGTCCGGGTCCGGGCTCGGCTTCGCCGAAGGCGGATTGACGAACCCAAGTCCAAGAGCCCGCGTGAGCTTTGTTTACACAAAGCCCACAACACTCTATGGACCACTTGATGTACATTAAAGAAATGTAATTATTTTTAAACTCTCTTCCACATTGACTAACATTCAATGTGGGATAATCGTTAAAGCATAAAAGCACCCATTCAACTTCCAAACACCATTTCTCACTCACCAATAAATGGATTTGAGAAATTCAAAAAACTATAATTATCTACACGACACGTAGATTAATCTTATACAATTCGTTAACACGAATTTACGCTGTACCATTAAATTAGAATTAATCCAATTTACTATTAGAATAAGGTGACCAACAAGCCAACTTGTGGCTGTGGTCTGACCATTCTCTTGTAACACAATCGGTTTTTATTCGTAATAATATCTTTTATACTTATTGGAATTTCATATCTTTTATCCCATGSTAGTTGCATAGGTATGGTCCTAATGAAGTTACTTTATTACGGTGGATTGGTCTAGCAGAACCGTGAGATAATCCAGCACGTAATGTAACTCGTCGAACTTGTTCCTAGTCAAAGGGTTACGCCATAATGAGGATACAGGCCTTTCCCGTTAAGACTAGTACTTAGTGTATGTGGACCGCATCTCATCGGTCACGGTGTCTGGACATTGACATACATAAGTAAGTGCTCATAAGATGAGTTCACTGAACTCCCTCACCTAGAAATCTCTAAGTGGTTCCCACTCATCGAGTAGATGATTTCTATGGTATAGCGTACAATATTAATCCTTAAGACCCAGACCTCACCGTATATATATATATATATGGCCACCCTTATTACCTCACAGACGGAGCGAATATGCGACGTGGCTGCTAAACCTCCAGAGACGAGGCGGCAGCGGCTGGTCCAGGTGGCAGCGGCGGCGGCCCTGTTCACATCGACGGGGCTCGGCGGGTGACGGGGAGAACGGCTCCGGCGTGCGGCGAAGACAGACGCTGTTGGGGAGATAGAACTCTGGCGACGAGGCTGACTGGACAGCAGTGCGAATTCGGCGTCTGTGACGGCACGTTCCTTTCGGCCGGGTGCGACGCGGAGGCCGGGTGTGACGGTGGCTGGATGATCCAGCGGCTGCGACGCGGAGGTGCGTGGGGTCCGATGACGGCGGCAGGTGCTCCTTTCGGCAGTGACAGCAACTTCACGGCGAGCAGCGGCGGTCGGCTGCTGCGATGCGACAGCGGCGATGGTCCGGCGGCTGATCGGAATGGCACGGCGGGGTGGGCGGGTGCGTCGCGGCTCCGGCGAATTGGTGTCACACACCGTATTGCCCGACATACTCGCAACGAGGCACTAGTCTCGTCGTGAGATTGAAAACGACGACCGAACGTTTCGGTGGCGTCGGCCGACGGCAAGCGACGGCGGACGGCTTGAGGAGGACGGACGGCTGGGGGTTTCTTGGTTTTGGTCGCTAGGGTTTTTCCAAAAAACTTTTCTGCAAAAAGAAAATCCGTCTGCCTTGTCCTTCTTTCTTTTCCTTTTATTAAGTTGTTTTTTTTTAATTAAAGCAAGCCCAAGCCCGAAAGGCTTAATAAAAGGATGGGCTGGCCCAAGTTTTAAAACAAAACAAGTCCAAGTCTTTATTCTAAATTGGTTTTTGGGTTGGCCCAATATAAATTTATATTGGGCCAACCCAAAAACCAATTTAGAATAAAGACTTGGACTTGTTTTGTTTTAAAACTTGGGCCAGCCCATCCTTTTATTAAGCCTTTCGGGCTTGAGCTTGCTTTAAAAAAAAAAACAACTTAATAAAAGGAAAAGAAAGAAGAACAAGGTAGACGGTTTTTCTTTTTGGCAGAAAAGTTTTTTGGAAAAACCCTAGCGACCAAAACCAAGAAACCCCAGCCGTCCGTCCTCCTCAAGCCGTCCGCCGTCGCTTGCCGTCGGCCGACGCCACCGAAATGTTCGGTCGTCGTTTTTAATCTCACGACGAGACTAGTGCCTCGTTGCGAGTACGTCGGGCAATACGGTGTGTGACACCAATTCGCCGGAGCCGCGACGCACCCGCCCACCGCCGTGCCATTCCGAACAGCCGCCGGACCATCGCCGCTGTCGCATCGCAGCAGCCGACCGCCGCTGCTCGCCGTGAAGCTGCTGTCACTGCCGAAAGGAGCACCTGCCGCCGTCATCGGACCCACGCACCTCCGCGTCGCAGCCGCTGGATCGTCCAGCCACCGTCACACCTGGCCTCCACGTCGCACCGGGCCGAAAGGAACGTGCCGTCACAGACGCCGAATCCGCACTGCTGTCCAGTCAGCCTCGTCGCCGGAGTTCCATCTCCCCAACAGCGTCTGTCTTCGCCGCACGCCGGAGCCGTTCTCCCCGTCACCCGCCGAGCCCCGTCGATGTGAACAGGGCCGCCGCCGCTGCACCTGGACCAGCCGCTGCCGCCTCGTCTCCGGAGGTTTAGCAGCCACGTCGCACATTCGCTCCGTCTGTGAGGTAATAAGGGTGGCCATATATATATATATATATATGATATATATATATGCAGTTTGAATATATATATATATATATATATATATATATATATATATATATATATATAGTATATATATATGAATATATATATATGTAT
>BMAC01000495.1:98773-109264 GCA_014905375.1 Phtheirospermum japonicum
ACATACTAAATAAAATCAAAATCCCCCGAGTTAGTATGAACATTATTTAAGTAGTATATATATATATATATATATATATATATATATATAGGGTTGGGTTCAAATTCAAATGAGAACCCGTCATTATATATGAACCTAGGGACTCATCTTGACCATTAGATTGAATAATCTTGATGGTTGAGATCATGACATGTCAGCATGGTAATAATGTAAAAAATGCATTAATTAATTAAAAAAGGTATTTTTGGACATATATCAACGTTTACAAAGAGCACTACATTGTTCTTTAGAAAGCACAATACATTAAGAAAAAAAAACACTACGATTGTATACAAAAAGTATCGCAAATTTCGTCTATAAACTGCAAATTCAAAAATTTGAAATGAAACTCAAATCTTCAACAAACCATAACCTTTTCAAATTTTATTCGTTTTGAATGAAATATATATCAAATTAATCACATTCTCAAGATCTACAATTTAAGATACATATTGCATGTTTTAAAACGTAAAAAATATATATATATATATAATTAAATTAAAAAAACTGGACTGATTTTAGCACTACAGTACTGTGTAAAAAGCACAATGAACCTGAACATATAATTGCACTGTGCAATATTAGATCTAAGGTCAGGATTAGTCCCTAGGTTCACATATAATGACGGGGTTCTCATTTGAACCCAATCCTATATATATATATATATATATATATATATATATATATAGGGGTGGGTTCACATGGGAACCAATTCCTGTGATGTTTTAGAATATATAACTAAAAACAATGACATACATTAAACAATAACATACATTAAACACAACCTTATTAGCCCTAATTTTATACAAATATTTATAAACGAATCCAATTTATAAATAATTATAAATTAAATCCAAGAATAAAATTTAATTGCATAAATGGACTCTAAACCTAAAATCATTCACAAATACATAATCAAGCATAAATTACAAAATTGAACCCCATTTCAATTTCTCAAAATCTGATTTAAATTCAAATCAAATTAAATTAAAAACCTAAAATTAAAAAAATATTATATTTTAATTAAAAAGCTAACATACCTTAATATATGATGTTGACGGTTCTTCGACGACGCTCTGGCAGCAGCGGCGGCGGCGGCGGCTCATCTCACGAGCCCTAACCCTACTTTTGGTTGTGGGGGTGGTGAAATGAATTTGGCCACTGGGAGGGCTATTAATATTAAGTTTACCGACGGATAAGATTACATCGGTAAAGCCGCCGGTAGCAAAATCAGGCAATGTCGACGGGCAGGATTCTGTCGGTAAATGAAAATTGGCATTGCCGATGAACAAATTTCCATCGACAATTAATATCCAATTTATTTTATTATTTTTTTAAAATATGGCTGACAGACAATTTCCGTCGGTATTTTTGGCGGGCTTTTTGCCGCCAACCTCCTGAGGACTTACCGAAGGACGCATACACCGACGACAAATTTTTGTCGGGATTCCGTCGGTAATTGGTATCGCCGAAAAGCAGTCGGTAATGCCGGTCTTTTAACGACGGAAGGCTTCCCGTCGTTACGGTTTTTTCGATTTTTTTTTTGTAGTGACACATTTTCCTAGCGGGAAATTATACATCCATGGCCCAATGGACTGAAATATCCTTGCTGATGGAGCATGCGAGTCACATGTGTGGATTTCCTACCATTTTTGAGCTCCTTTAGGCTGGAGGATGTACTTACGAATTTGCGCACAGTATATGATGCGCTAAATTAAAATAAACGTTAGGAGACAAACTCAAAAAATGCGTATAGTATAGTATGGTCAAAAAAAATTCCCCAAAATTTTAATGGTAAGCAACGACGTGGGCCTAAATGTGTTGGCCAACTTGGGCCATAGGATTTGGAGGGTCAGGCATGGGTTAGCCTACCATAACAAGAAAACGAATATTTTCTAACTAAACTTAGAGAGAGACTAAGAAAGTATCAATCCAAACCGAACTCTTGAGCTGGAACGAACAGATAAAGAAATAGGTAGGATTAGAATCACAAATCATAGCCCAAACCAATTTTGAGCTACTCCGATTGACCCGGTCCAGATGGTGGGCTGATCAGGCTGGTCCGATCGTTTTTGGGTTGGCCAATTGGGCTGAAGGAAATAAAGTTAAGCAATATTCATCAATTTTCATATGAACCTGTCCATCCAAATTTGAATTCTTCAAAGATTTTGCACACACCAAAATGGAGGCCCAGACTCACAATGCTTAAATCCAACACCTCCCAATCCAGAAGACATACAAAAGCAATGATGAAGTCTGGCCCAATTTTGTATTCAACTCGCATCCAATCAGGGGAAATTATTATGTACACGTTAGTGTAAATTGTGTTATAGTGTAAAAAATACATCATAAATGTAATAAATGTTAATTTTCGTCAAAACAAAACTTATATTTATTATTATAATATATTTTATTTTTACTATTGATAAATATGCATTTGTAAACACATAACAAATATAGAAATATTCTTATTTGATGTTATAAATAGATTCATGTTTGTTCACACAAAAGTTCAAATTTATTATGATAAATATGAGTTTTAATTTGATAAACGTACAAATTTTGTATAATACTGATGAATAATGATCCACTTCCCAAAATTTTGACCTTATTTTTTAGCTTAGGGTTGATAAGCTACAAGACATGAGTCGATTGTTGGAATTCGTAGAGACGAACACCATGCTCGTGCAGCGGAAGTTTTAAAAATTTAGATCCAACAAATCTATCCTGTGAACGAATATATTTATATAATAAATAAACGAAATAAAAGCATGAAACCCTTAATGTAAATTCAGGTCCGAGTTAAATACTATGGTATCCACGCGATTAATTCTCTGACTGCAATATCCAACTCCAGTGTATTGCTATCGTGAAGAAAGTTAGGAAATCTCACGAAAGCTCAAGAACTCCTAATCTCAAAACTAGAATTTATGTTTTCTAAAAACTCTCTTGTTTTATCGTTGTATCATTTTTCAACTTATGACTTTATGTTATATTTATACTAGGTACATAAGAGAACCCTAATCCAAAAAGGGTTGGACTGTCCAAGACATGGGCCCAAAACAATTTTAGCCCAAGTACCTTTATTAATATAACATAGATAATTAAATCCAAATCCAATTTAGTTTAATTAAATAATTTCTATCAAACAGAAATTAATATCATAATTATTAACAATACAATATTACAATTCTAAATTGAATATTTAATACTTTCTTGATACACTCTTTAATCGGAAAACTAATCGCATATAGTGTGACCCTATAGGCCTATATATATGACATCAATCCAATGATGATTCTAACAAAACTCCTAAACGGCTTAGTTGGACGAACTCAATATATAAAGAACATTCACTTGAACTCAGCGAATTATAACCTTTATACAAAGTTTTGGTGAAATTCCTTTCATTCCGAATCACTCGATTAAGCTTAAGATTTATCCAAGTGTCTATCTCAATGGCTTAATCAATTTATCTCATCTTTATTAGTCGACAACTAGACAATACATCCATTACTATATTGAACATGTCTCTTGCATTGGCCAATGACTTTAGTCGACCTAATATAGAGATTATGATTGACCTCTCTCGAAATTCCAAACGAGGAATAAATTCTTTCTTGGCTCAACTACCACCTTCATTTACATCATGGTGCACCCAACACAAGCCGTATCTACCCCAAAAGGAGTGCAAGCGTTGGTCATGGTCAAAGTACACCACTCAGCAAATAAGGTGCGTATTGACCTTAAGTCGAAGGATTATCACACGCTTTATACACTGGTAAGTTTATAGACATACAATAAATAACTTATCAGTAGGGTTTACCAATACTCTCCAAAGTATCCATGTGTCCATCACGAAGAACTATTATTCGCAGTCGTGAGACTTACTGCATTCTCTAAAATGTGATGCAGACCACATGCCGACATATATTATATTATCAATATCCCAATCTTGATAATCGTTAGTCGTGGCTATTTTAAGAGTAATGTTTTATCAATGACAACATTAACTCTACGGGAACATTTTATATGAATAATCACAAACAATCAAAATAATAATTCAATAAATGCAATGCCATATATATTACGATATATATAATAATTGTGATCAAGTATAATGTCTTTAAATCTGATTGTCTCTAGGACATTCATACTTTCAATCTCCCACTTGGCCTAGAGCCAATCACCTATATATCCAATATTCAGGTTTACGAAATGCTCATCATGTTACCCAGAACATGATGACTTTGAGCACACTCTATTTCAATTTATCCTATCTCCACTATCTCCTTGATCAAGTGATAGCGTCTTAGTACATGCTTGTTACTGTTCGTGGATCAATGTTCCTTGCTAGCGCAATAGCACTAATGTTGTCACAATACAACGATATTGGTGCTAGGAACTACCCCTAATTCCTTAAGAATTTGTTTATCGAGACAACTTCTTTAGCTGCCTCTTATGCAGCAATGTACTCAGCTTCATTTTACCGAATCAACGGCAGTAGTTTGCTTGGAATTATTCCAACTTACTACCCTATCATTGAAAAGAAGGCATATCAAATATGACTTAAGATTATCATGGTCTATTTAGAAACCAGCATCAGTATAAGCAGTAACTGCCAGTTCCTTTTGTCCACTATACTCTGAAAAATATTCTTTAGTTCTTCTAATATACTTAAGAATACTCTTGACTGCTTTCCAGCGTTCTTCCCCAGGATTCTGCTGAAATCTGCCTGTCATGCTAAGTGCATAAGCCACAACTGACCTTGTGCAAATCATGGCATACATGATTGATCCTATTGCTGAAGCATATGAGATCCTTTTCATGCGCTCAAGTTCCTTATCAGTAGAAGGACCATCCTTCTTTGATAACTCGAGACCACGACTCATTGGAATATATCCCCTGTTGGAGTTTTTCATAGAGAATCGTCTTAGCACTTTATATGTGTACATGGACTGTGATAGACCCAATGTTATATTAGGTCTATCCCGGTAGATCCTAATTCCAAGAATATAGCAGGCTTCACCCAAGTTCTTCATCATGAAGGTGCTGGACAACCAATCCTTTACTGATTGCATGACAAAGGTATCATTTCCAATTATCAATATGTCATCAACATATATAATAATAAAAACCATACTCCCTCCAGTGCATTTAGTATAAACACATGGATCTTCTTTGTTTCTAACAAAATCAAACAATTTGATTTCTTTGTCAAAACAAATATTCCAACTTCTAGAGGCTTGTTTAAGTCCATAAATAGACTTTTGTATCTTGCATACCATTTTGGGTTTCGATTCAGATATAAAACCCTCTGGTTGTATCATATACACTTCCTCGGTTAATTCACCATTAAGGAAAGCAGTTTTAACATCCATCTGCCAAATATGGTAATCATAGTATGCAGCTATAGCAAGTAAAATCCTAATGGACTTGATTTTTGCAACTGGAGAAAAGGTTTCATCATAGTCAATTCCTTCTCGTTGACCATAACCTTTTGCTACCAACCTAGCCTTGTAGGTTTGTACCTTACCATTTGCATCGATCTTATTCTTGAAGACCCATTTGCATCCAATGGGTCTAACCCCAACTGGCAAGTCAACCAAGTTCCAAACTTGATTTGTGTACATCGAGTCCATTTCTGATTTCATGGCTTCAAGCCACCTCTTTGAGTCAACGTCTAACATAGCCTCAGTGTAAGTTCTAGGTTCATCATCGTCCGGAATTTCCACGTCACATTGACCCTCTACAAGGAGGTTTAGTCATTCCGGTCGCCTATGAATCCTAGTAGACTTACGAAGTTGGTTATCTTGCGTTTGAGTGTTTTGATCATGAGAAGGTTCTTCAGTGCTGGATGGTCCAGCATTTTGAGATTTCTCAGAAGTGTCATCAACATGAACTTCCTGAGGAGGGAGTTGTGCAACCATTGCTTGGTCTTCCATTGGTTGCGATGATAAATTTTGCATTACTGCACCAATTCTATCAATGCTACCACTGGCTAAAGATTGTTCTCCAAGTGACAAATCTTCTCCATAGGAATGACCAGAAGCTCCCCCTGAATTTTTGTCTAGGTCATTAGACAAGTTTTCAACCTCCATGTCACTTTGTGGTTTTTGAATTTTTTCAAGTTCTACCTTATTTTGATTTCTTTCCTTATAGACATAGTCTTCCTCAAGGAAAGTCGCTTGCCTGGAAACAATGACTTTATATTCTCCAGGAAGATAGAAATAGTATCCTCGTGTTTCTTTAGGATACCCCACAAAATAACATTTCTCACTTTTAGATTCCAACTTGTCAGTAAGCATCTTCTTTACATATGCAGGGCAACCCCAGGTTCTCATGTGCGTAAGTGATGGCTTCCTGCCATGCCATAACTCATATGGAGTTTTATTTACTGACTTCGATGGAACTCTATTCAGAACATAGATTGAGTTCAGCAAAGCATACCCCCATAGGTATGTCGGAAGACCTGAGAAACTCATCATGGATCTAACCATATCTAATAAGGTTCGATTTCTCCTTTCAGAAACACCATTCATTTGTGGTGTTCCAGGAGGCGTCCATTGCGATTAGACTCCATGAAGTTTTAAGTAATAGAGAAACTCTTTACTCAAGTATTCTCCTCCTCGATCCGATCAAAGAGTCTTAATACTCTTTTCAACTTGTTTCTCAACTTCTAACTTATACTCCTTAAACTTCTCAAAAGCCTCTGACTTGTGCTTCAAAATATACACATGTCCAAACCTAGAGAAGTCATCAGTAAAAGTAATGAAGTATGAATAACCACCTCTAGTTTGAGTATGAAAAGGTCTGCATACATCAGTATGAACCAACTCAAGCGCCTCTTTTGCTCATATGCCTTTCCCAGAAAATGGCTTGTTGGTCATTTTTCCTTTGAGACAAGATTCTCATTATCCATAAGACTCAAAATCAAATGGTGTTAAGTAGTCTAACTTTCTTAACCTTGTGATTCTTGTTTCATTTATGTGACCAAGCCTACAATGCCATAAGTAGGTGGGATTATTCATATTACTTAACTTTATACGTTTGTTTTGCACATTGAGAATGTTACGACTACAATCAAGAACATATAAATCATTCACAAGTAGATCATTTCCATAAACAATACCATTATGCATAAATAAACAATTATTATTATCAAAATGGAAGGAAAACCCTTCAATGTCTAACATCGGAATGAAAATAATAATCTTCGTAATCGATGGAACAAAATAACAATTATATGATTTAGTCTATAAACCGAGGGTAAATCTAATTTGTAAGTCCCTACACGCTTGGCAGCAACCTTTGCTCTATTTCCCACGCGTAGGCAAACTTCCCCCGGTCTAACCATCCTGCTGTCACTTAGCCCCTGAGGAGCCGGAAACATCTAATGCTTTCCACTTCTCACAGTCACTCTTCCAATGTTCCTTTTCTTTGCAATATAAGCACACGTCTTTAGCCAATGTTGGCTTCTTACGAGCACCTCCTTTTGGCTTCAAAGCTGTAGGCTTAGGCCCAGCCTTAGTTTTATTTTTCTGCTTTTTCTTACCTTTCAGGTTAGATCTAGCAGATGTACTCACCATAAGTACAGCTTTGCCCTTTGAGGTGGAAGACTCATATGCCTTAAGCATGTTATGAAGCTCGGGAAGCTTCGCTTTCGTTTTTTTCATATTATAATTCACAATGAAGTTTTCAAATGAACTAGGAAGCGAATTCATGATCAAGTTGACTGAGACATTTTCAGGTAGGTTCGTTCCAATCGAAGCCAACCTCTCAACCAACCCTATCATCTTCAATACATGCTCAGACACCTTGCCCCCATCATGAAGCTTGCACTTAAAGAGATCTCTTAGCAGCTCATACTCCATAGTTTGAGCTTGCGAAGCATAGAGACTCTTCAAATGCTCCAACATTTCATAAGGGGCCATGTGTTCATGCTGTCTCTGCGATTCCGTCGTCATCGCAGTCAGCATGACACATTGTGCCGAAGTTGCATCATCCTTATGTTTCCCATGAATATCCTTGTCAAACTTGGCATATTCAGGAGAATTTTTATCAGGAATTTCAGGAACAGGTGTGTCCAACACATACTCAATCTTTTCGTGTCTCAGAACTAAACGCAGATTGCGCAACCAATCCATAAAGTTTGGTCCAGTCAACTTGTTCGTTTCAACCAAACATTTCAATGATAAATTCGACATCTTAACAAATCTGGAGAAAATAAATAGAGCGGAAATTAAAACTCTAATTCTAATTCCTATGATCACAATTATTAACTAATTAATAAGGACTTTAATAATTAGCTCCCACTATTTTAACATATTCTACGACCCCACGGTAGAATACGGACTCATATCAAATATGATCATAGTGAGCCAAGATCCATATTCATACTATTGCAGCCTCTGCTAGGGCTGATGACTACAATAGCACAACTGGTAAGTGTCCAAACCAATTATAGACAATTATAACTCTTGGTCGATCGGATCTAATCCGATCTTACGCTCTTAGTTGATTCCGATGCTAGGGCGACAAGAAAGAATCAAGTGAGTCAACCCCATTACACGATCGCAAACATATGCACCTATGAGCGAGACTTGACCTCGTCGACCGGAGCAAGCACCAGGGTGCAAATACTCATGGACGAAAAAGGTTTCGTCCTCACCCAATTATAATGGATAGCGCGTTCATCCAAGATGAGACTCATATTTTATTTGGGGAACATTTATCGGGGTTTAACAATTAACAAGATCCAAATGAACAGTAAACAATTATTGGGCGCCGCCTACCCATAATTTATAAGCAAACGGTCCGACAAATATTGGGCGCCGCCTACCCAAAGTTTGAAAGCAAACGGTCCGACAAATACTGGGCGCCGCCTACCCAAACAATATATATGCGGACTCTATGTTAAAAAGTAATCTACGAGCACATAGACAATTATTGCAAGTAGAGGGACAATTCCATAATTAAAATTAAAATTCAAAATTTTAATTTAATTTATATTATCAAATAATGCAATAATATAATAATAATCATGGGTTAATCATTTAAATTTAGAAAAATTAAATTCCAAATTCAATTCGATTTCTAAATTATTTAAAAAGGTTTAAAATTTAGAAATTATTAAATTCCAAATTTAATTCTTATTTCTAAATAAATTTAAAAGGTTTAAATTTAGAAATTATTAAATTCCAAATTTAATTCTTATTTCTAAATAATTCTTAAAAATGCTCTAACTTAGAAATTAATTAAATTCTAAATTTAAATTAATTTTTAAGACAATTTTAAAGATTTTTAGTAAAAATACAAATTTCAAAATTTTCAGCATAGCCAAACAGCCCCTTAAGATTTTCTGAAAGATTTAGGGTCCTTTCTGCAATTTTTGAAAATTTTAATAATTACAGAAATGCCATTTGGACTTAAAATAGTTTTCTGGAAAGTTTTCTAGGGTCAAAACTTGGTTTTTGAAAGGTTATGGGCAGCCTCCCAACAAAAATTTCCGGACGATCAGGTAGGTTGCCCAATTTTACGTTTGCAGAAGTTTTTTTTTTAATCAATAATATAATCAAATTAAATTAAAACAAAACCTTTTAATCAAATCAAAAAAATCAATAATTGTTTTAATCTAATTAAAATAATTAAACTATAATCTAACCCATAATTAATATTATAAAATTATAAACATAATCGTTAACACAGATGAACACCATGCTCGTGAAGCGGAAATTTTAAAATTTTAGATCCAACAGATCTATCCTGTGAATGAATATATTTATATAATAAATAAATGAGATAAAAGCATGAAACCCTTACAGTAAATTCAGGTCCGAGTTCAACACTAAGGTATCCACGCGATTAATCTCCGACTGCAAGATCCAACTTCAGTGTATTGCTATCGTGAAGAAAGCTAGGAAATCCCATCTAAAGCTCAAGAACTCCCAATCTCAAAATTAGGATTTATGTTTTCTAAAAACTCTCTTGTTTTTCATTCATGTCATTATATACAACTTATGACTTTATGTTATATTTATACTAGGTACATAAGAGAACCCTAATCCTAAAAAAGGGTTGGACTTGTCCAAGACATGGGCCCAAAACAATTTTAGCCCAAGTACCTTTATTAATATAACATAGATAATTAAATCAAAATCTAATTTAATTTAATTAAATAATTTATATCAAATAGAAATTAATATCATAATTATTAACAATTAAATATTACAATTCTAAATTGAATATTTAATACTTTCTTGATACACTCTTAAATCGGAAAACTAATCGCATATAGTGTGACCCTATAGGCCTTTATATATGACATCAATCCAATGATGATCCAAACAAAACTCCTAGACGGCTTAGTTGGACGAACTCAATATATAAAGAACATTCACTTGAACTCAGCGAATTATAACCTTTATACAAAGTTTTGGTGAAATTCCTTTG
>BMAC01000495.1:113287-133916 GCA_014905375.1 Phtheirospermum japonicum
TATATATATATATATATATATTATATATATATATATATATATATATATATAACTAAAAACAATGACATACATTAAACAATAACATACATTAAACACAACCTTAATTAGCCCTAATTTTATACAAATATTTATAAACGAATCCAATTTATAAATAATTATAAATTAAATCCAAGAATAAAATTTAATTGCATAAATGGACTCTAAACCTAAAATCATTCACAAATACATAATCAAGCATAAATTACAAAATTGAACCCCATTTCAATTTCTCAAAATCTGATTTAAATTCAAATCAAATTAAATTAAAAACTAAAATTAAAAAAATATTATATTTTAATTAAAAAGCTAACATAGCCTTAATATATGATGTTGACGGTTTTTCGACGACGCTCCTGGCAGCAGCGGCGGGCGGCGGCTCATCTCACGAGCCCTAACGCCTACTTTTGGTTGTGGGGGTGGTGAAATGAATTTGGCCACTGGGAAGGGCTATTAATATTAAGTTTACCGACGGATAAGATTACATCGGTAAAGCCGCCGGTAGCAAAATCAGGCAATGTCGACGGGCAGGATTCTGTCGGTAAATGAAAATTGGCATTGCCGATGAACAAATTTCCATCGACAATTAATATCCAATTTATTTTATTATTTTTTTTAAAATATGGCTGACAGACATTTCCGTCGGTATTTTTTGGCGGGCTTTTTTGCCGCCAACCTCCTGAGGACTTACCGAAGGACGCATACACCGACGACAAATTTTTGTCGGGATTCCGTCGGTAATTGGTTATCGCCGAAAAGCAGTCGGTAATTGCGGTCTTTTAACGACGAAGGCTTCCCGTCGTTACGGTTTTTTCGATTTTTTTTTTGTAGTGACACATTTTCCTAGCGGGAAATTATACATCCATGGCCCAATGGACTGAAAATATCCTTGCTGATGGAGGCATGCGAGTCACATGTGTGGATTTCCTACCATTTTTGAGCTCCTTTAGGCTGGAGGATGTACTTACGAATTTGCGCGATTGGGTTCAAATGGAACCATGTCATATATATATATATATATATATATAGGATTGAGTTCAAATGGAACCATGTCATTATATGCGAACCTGCAAAGTAGTGCTTTTATTATACAATCCTAATGCTTTTAATTAAATAAGGATATACACAAAAAATCTGATCCATCCATATAATTAGATTTATGGCCCATAATTGATTATAAGTTCATATATAAAAACATGGTTCTCATTTGAACCTAATCATATAATATATATATATATATATATATATATATATTCAAAGTGGTAGCAACACAGAGTCTATAATATGGGAAATACAGAACAAATGTTTATTAGATATGTAATATAATATTTTAATTATTTCAATATAATAAAATTACAAGGAAAATAGTGAGTAATTATTGTTGTTAATTTATGACTTGGATGATGGTGCATGGTTTAGAATAGTTCACGAGTACGTAGATTTAGGGGTGATATCATGTTTATTTACTATTTGTAATTATAAACTATCTTCGTAAATTTGTTGGCCCGATTGGCTAGCCCGAAAATTGAATGATACGACACTAAATATTCATGCTGGTATTTATGATAAGCGACCTTATTTCTTGGAAGGAGCATTCATTCTAAGAGGTGGGCGAGTTGGTTTGTAAAGTAGCGACCTGAAGTATGAGGGAGAGCTCTCATATAAGGTGGCGACCTATTATGATTTGATAGCTCGGCGTTATTTGGTAGCTTAGTATTAGGCTTTATAAATATTAGGCCCGAATGGGCTAATATGGATGGTATTGTGGGGTCCCGACGAGTTATATTAAAAGAATCACAAGCCCAGGCCTAATCTGGTAATTTAAGTGATAGATTCATTATTTATGGGAACTTAGCATACAGGAGAAATCCTAAATCTAAGTCGGTTATGGTATTTATGGTATTGCAGTGGGAGAAGGTAACCATAACTTGGGTAACACTTCTCTTGCCTATATAAAAGGGGTGCACGCCTCTCTTTATTTTAAGTTGATTAATCCTATTTTGGGCTCTCGATATATCTCTCGCACTTTCTGACTTAAGAATCGGAGGACCTTCGCCGGGGCCGTCCACCGCCTTGGCTGAGGGTGTTGTTTTGCAGGATCGGTTAGGTTTCCAGGAGGCTTTTTGGAGATCAACCAGGTCGCTGTGACGTTATTCCATCAATATTTCAGGTTTCTAATCTCTGTTTTGAGATTAGTACCCCTATTCTTGATTACCAATACTTTTGGTTTTATCAAGTGGCACCATCTGTGGAAAAGAGGGACATCGAGTCTTTGAGTAAAAGACGTGAGAAATTCCATAAGCGCAATATGAAAGATCGAAACATACAACCAAAGGTCTTGGATTTCGGTCCTGGATCGAGCAAATCGAAGAAGAAGAGCAAGATGGCGGAAGTCAATAAAGGAGAACAAGCGAAAGACGGACTGGTAAATCCCCAAGGAGAACCAGCGATCCAAGATCTTGCGGTCACACCACCGCCTTCGCCAAAACAATAAAAATAAAAGGAACCCGAAGGAGATCTACAAGCAAAAACGCCAGAAGTCATTGCGCAAAAATCGGTCTACATAGGGACGAAGGAGTGGAAAGATTTACCCAAAAATAAGCCCTGTCAAATCAATAAGGGGTTCTTGGAAGGGCTTATGAAATTTGTACCCCCAGAAAAACAGGAAGATCTGAGCAAGTACTTAGCAGGCGAGTTGGGTACTCCAAAGGAGAAGGCTGACGAGTCGAACGGTGGACAGGAAGAGAAATTGGTAACAAAAAAGACAAAACAAAGCGGAGGGTCTCTGTCTTGGAGATCGTATCGCGGAAGGAAAAGAAGCCTGGTCAAGCAGAAACAGGGACATTCCTCCAGCTCTACCTCATCCTCAAAATCTCTCACTCATAGGTATAAGTACAAGAAAGCAAAGAAGCTGAAAATAGGGCGAAAGCACTCTAAGAATTGAGGAAGGCGGTATAGTAATCATACCAGTGAGAGTGGATCTCAAACCTCAAGCACAGATGGTGAATTCCGGGATATGTCACGCAAGAGTCGAGGCCGATACCATGAGGAGAATGGGGAGAATAAATTCGGGCCAAAGAATAAGGCATTTAGACATATGTAGGAGGCATTGCTAGCCTTGCAAAAGCGGATGGAGGGAGAAAAGCTTGACGAAGATAAAGGACATCCTTTTTCGGATGATATATTGCGAGTTGTTCTACATAAGGGATATAAGATGTTGGAATTCCAATATCGTGGGGCGACAGATCCAGTAGAGCATCTGCAGCTCTTTGAGAACGAGATGATGTTACACGGATATACGGATGTTGTGGCATGCCGGGCCTTTGTATCTACCCTGAGAGGAATTGCCTAAAGCTGGTTTATCAATTGACGAAAGGAAAAATTTCCAACTTTCGGGTGCTGCGAGCAGCTTTTTTAAAACAATTTTCCAGCTTGAGGCAGAATGCGATGACTTCACAATCACTCTTTACAATGGTGCATCGACCTGATAAAACCTTGAAGCAGTATGTCAACAGGTTCACCAATGCAACGTTAGAGGTACCTACCGCCACCGATGAAATGAAGGCAGGGGCATTGCATCAAGGATTGAGGAGGGAGGATTTACGCAAATCTTTGGTTAAAAAAGTGGCGCAAACGTACGATGAAGTCTTGGAAAGGTGCAACAAATACATACAAGTAGAAGAGGCAGAGGAGGAGCATCGTTTACGATTTGGTGTGGAGATTGCAGAGGCCGGAGGCAGTATATCAAAAAGAGAAGTTAGAAGGGAGCCCAGAAGGGTAGTGCGCGGGCTTCTATCCACAGGTCCCATGACGAGAGCAAAGCCTGAAGTAGATATGAGAAACTGGAGGGACGAGGATTTTACACCACTGATCTATCCTCGGGCTAAAGTGTTTACTATCATGGAGTGCCTGATACAAAATGATATAGAATGGTCGGGAACTCGCACACAGCTACCTACTAGTCGTAAGTAGAATTTCTTCTGTTTGTTTCATAATAACTACGCCACTCCACGGAGAAGTGCAGGCATATTAGGGAAGAGATCGAGAGGCACATAAAAGCTGGGCATCTAAAGGAAGTCATTTACAGGGATAGGGAGCCGATAGAACCAAGGCAAGCATTGCCCCCACCACTGCTGAGAGATCCACCTCAGGTTCAGGCAGAGAGGCAACCACAACAAGGGAATCAGGGACATAATAGCTCAAGAAGGAATAAGAGAAGAATAAGTATGATTTCAGGCGGACCAACGGATGGTGATACTAATAGCGCAAGTAGGATATGGGAGGTCGCTAGTGTAAGTCAACGGCAACATAAAACAGGACCAATCATCTCTTTTGGTCTTGATGAGCGATGCGGGCTGCAGGAGGATCATAACGACGCACTAGTAATTGAAGTTGAGATAGAGGGATATGAGGTCGGGAGGATTTTTGTAGATAATGGGAGCTCAGTCAACATAATATACACAGATTGCCTGGAGCAAATGAAGCTGGAAACGAGAGTGCGACCTGTGAATACGCCCATATATGCGTTTAATGGAGCGTAGGTAATTACGGAGGGAGAACTAACACATGCATTGGTGTTAGGAAGAGATAAGTTACAGGCAAAGAAGAATTTAAAATTTTTGATAGTCCGTGGGAGGTTTGTGTATAACGCAATATTAGGCCGACCTGTCCTTAATGCGTTCCAGACAGTAACATCAACATATCACATGAGTATCAAGTACCCGGTAGGTGATAAAGTTGGGGAAATTATCTCTGAGCAGTAGGTCACAAGGTCATGTTACCAAATGACACTCAAAAAAGGTTTGAGTGAGAACACGCGAGAAAGAGATGAAGAGGTACCGAAGGGTATACTTAGTGCGAAAAAAGTGAAAGAACAAGAGAATTATGTTCGGCCACATGAGGAGTTGATGGAAATTTCGTTAAGGTCGCCCGGAGTACACTACGAAAATTGGAACCTTGATGGCAGAAACACTGAGAGGAGAGCTGAAAAAATTATTAATTTCAAGACGTTTTCGCTTTTGGAGATGGAGAACTGACAGGAGTATCTCCGGAGGTCGCGTAACACCATCTGAATGCAGATCCGGAGGCGAGGTTGGTTAAGCAAAAGAGAAGGCATTTTGGGCCTGAATTGGACAAGATAATTGAAGAGGAGGTGCAAAAATTGTTGAAAGCAGGCCACATTCGAGAAATCCGATTTTCGGAATATTTATCTAATGTTGTGATGGTACCTAAACCGGGGCAGAAGTAGACGATGTGCGTGGATTTTCGAGATTTAAATAAAGCGTGCTCGAAGGATCATTATCCTCTGCTGTAAACTTATCCGTTAGTGGATTCGACCTCAGGGTGCGAGCTATTGAGTATGATGGACGCTTCACAAGAGTATCACCAAATACCTCTTGCAAAGGAGGATCAACCCAAGGTGAGCTTTGTTACTTCAACGGTAACATACTGCTCTGTGTTTATGCCCTTTGGTCTGAAAAATGCAGGGGCAACCTATCAGAGACTAGTGGATAGAATGTTTAAGGACCTGTTGGGGTCCACTATGGAGGTTTACGTAGATGACATGATGGTGAAGAGCAAGAAAGAAGAATCCCATGTGGAGGACTTGAGAAAAACTCTTCTTATACTAAGTCAGTACGGGATGAAGTTCAATCCAAAGAAGTGTGCGTTTGGTGTGCGATCTGGAAATTTTTTGGGATATATGGTGACTGAAAGAGGTATTGAGGTCAACCCATAAAAGGTGCGGGATGTTTTGGAGATGCCACATCCTCGAACGGTGCGCGATGATAGGTCCTCACAGGTCGGATTGCAGGTCTTAACCATTTTATTTCTAGGTCGGCAGAGAAGGGTGTCCCATTTTTCAGGGCACTCAGGAAAGGGTCCAAGTTCGAATGGACCAAGGAAGCGACAGATGCATTTGATAAGCGGAAAGAATACTTAGCCGAGATACCACTATTGACGACACCGGGGGAAGACCTGATCTTGTATATATCGGTCGGAGAGGTCGTAGTGAGTTCGGTGCTCATCAGAGAGGATGCGGGTATCCAGAAACCTATCTATTATATTAGCATAATGTTGCGAGGTGCTGAGTTGAACTATTCCGAGATGGAAAAGGGAGGTTTTGTGCTAATTTGTACAGCAAGGAAATTGCGGCCATACTTTTTGAGCCACAAGGTGAAAGTACGCACGAACTTAGATCTCAAGCAGGTCCTAAGTAATCCAAACGTGTCTGGAAGGCTGGTGAAATGGGTGGTGGAGCTGAGTGAATATGATGTAGTTTATGAACCTAGGGCAGCCATCAAAGCGCAAGTGTTGGCGAATTTCCTACAGGAGATGGTGAGCTCATCTGAGTCAGATGGAGAAACAAAGGCATGGTTATTGCGTACTGATGGATCAACTATGATATCAGAAGTAGGGCTAGGGATTGTGTTAACTAGTCTGGAAGGGGAAGATTTGGAATTTGCAATAAAACTGAGATACAGGGCGTCTAATAATGAGGCCGAGTATGAAATGGTATTACAAGGTATGAAAATGGCAAGCAATCTGGAAGCAAGGAAAGTATGGGCATACACGGATTCTCAATTGGTAGCTCGTCAGTACAACGGGTCTTTTAAAGCAAAAGAAGAACGCATGGCAGTATACTTAAAGAAATTACGAGAAGAGGCTGTGCGCTTTGAGGAATTTAAACTGGAACATTTGCCACGGGCTGAAAATACTCGGGCTGATCAGCTCGCTTGGATTGCAGGTGCATTGGGGACTTGTGATACTCAAAAAATTACGCTAATAGAATTAAGCCATAGCAGTGTGGATAAAGGCAATGAGGTAATGGAGCTCAAAGTCAAAGATGATTGGCGTACACCTATCTGGGATGTTTTCGTTAAGGCGAAGGAAGGTGAAATACGGTTGTCAACAAAGGAAGCAAAGATAGCGGCTCGATTTTGTGTCATAAATGAAGAGTTGTATAAGAGGTCGCGCTTTGGACCTTTTTTGAAATGCGTGTCCAAAGATCAGGGATTAGAGGTGTTAAAAGAGATACATGAGAGGTATTATGGTGATCATGCGAAGAGTAGGGCGCTGGATGGGATAACATTGAGGGCTGGCTTCTTTTGGCCAGGAATGAAAGGTATGGCTGGCGACCTGGTCAGAACTTGTAAAAAGTGTCAGATGCACCCTCTGGTCACGCATATACCGGTTGAAGATATGATGGTTATGAGCTCGCCGTGTCCCTTTGCACAGTGGGGAATCGATATCGTGGGGCCTTTTCCAAAAAAAACCGGGCAATAAACAACACCTGGTGGTGGCAGTCGATTATGTTACAAAATGGGTGAAAGGCATAAGTGATCAGGACATGATGGACATTATTTTTAATAATATTTTTTGCAGGTTCGGTGTCCCACGAGTGTTGGTGTCGGATAATGGAACCCAGTTCAATGGGCAGAAAATCCAGGATTGGTGTAAAGAGATGGGGATGAAGCAACGATTTGCTTCTATGGCGCACCCCCAAACTAATGGGCAAGTTGAGGTTACTAACCGTATTATTGTGCAGGTTATTAAGCTACGGCTGGAAAAATAAGAGGGGCTTTGGGAGGAAGAGCTCGTGCTTATGGGCGTACCGAACAACTCCCCGAACCTCTACAGGGGAGTCGCCGTTTAGCTTGGTGTATGGATGGAAGCTGTCGTTCCGGCTGAGATAGTAGGGGGATTGCAGCGCTTATCAACGTTTAATGTGGAAGATAATGAAAGTCTAGCAAGAGGAGCGATTGAAACGATCGATGAAATACGAGAGAAGGCTGCGGCCCAGGTAGAACAGTACAAACGAAAGATTCAGGTTGCTTTTAACAAACGTGTTAAACATCGATACTTTCAGGAGGGTGATTTAGTATGGAGGCGGGCTGATGCATTGCGTAAGACTAGGAACATTAATCCAAATTGGATTGGGTCATTTAAAGTGATCAAAATGTTGCATGGAGGAGCATACATACTTGAGAATACCGAGGGGAAAGCTCTACTTAGAAGCTGGAATGTTTGTCATCTGAAAAGGTATTACGCCTAGACGGTAGGTCTGTGAAGTGGATGTGTTGTGGCTGATCTAAATACCCTCCGGGGCGGATAATGAAATTATTACCCTTCGGGGCGGATGATAGTTTTATTACCCTTCGGGGCGAGCTGTTTTTGTGTTTTACCCTGCGGGGTGGATGATAGTTTTATTACCCTTCGGGGTGAGCTGTTTTGTATTTTACCTTGAGGGGCGGATAATAGTCTTATTACCCTTCGGGGCGAGCTATTTTATATTTTACCCTCAGGGGCGGATGATAGTTTTATTACCCTTCGGGGCGAGCTGTTTTATGTTTTACCCTCAGGGGCGGATGATGGTTTTATTACCCTTCGGGGCGAGTAGTCTTATGTTTTACCCTCCGGGGCGAATGATGGTTTTAAGTTGTACCCTTCGAGGCGGACAGCTTTTTGCGATATTTAATAAATAATGGAAGCTTGGTGAATTGTTTATGTTTTTTACGAATGGTTGGGTGATGTGATTTTAATTATGTTTGATTTACATATTTGAAGTCGCTACCGAGAGGGATATGTTTGACTTACATATACTTCTCGGATTGTTATATTTTTATGTTAACTCATGCGAGTGAACGTATTTGATTTATATGTTCTTTCGTATAAGTTCGTTTCAGCTCCTTTCGATTTTTTAGCTCATAATTTGATGGTTTTTGGTATATTGAATTTCTATTTTTATTCATGGAGGTTTGAAGCACGGTCCAGAACATGTTTGTCTTACGCGTTCTGCGCGACGTATGTTAGTTTTATAGTTTCACTTGGGTGGTTCGAATTGCAGGTTAAGGACCAGGGGTGTTGGTGTTTTTTGAGTGTGGCTTACATAAAACATAAGGTTTCTTATCGCAGGTTTATATATCACAAAGCATAAGGAACAAAATTATTCATAAAATTGTGCAAAAATTCTTGAGTCTGATATTACAAGAGGTTATCAGGTAGTGCTTGGCCTAGATGCAGGTGCAAAGTCTTCTAGAGGTGCGTCTAGCTCGACAACCAATTTAGCGAATAACACGGCTCGGCCTTGACAGGACAACCACCACTTAGCATCCTTTGGTTGCTTCATGTCGCCCTTCCAGAAGCTTAATGGGGGGAGCATGTCAATGAGAGCTGGCACGTCGGGGTTATATGTGACATTCATGGCCATGAGCTGGTCCTTGATTATCCCCTCCGCCTTGTAGACCTATTCCCTGCTGCCTACAGCCATCTTGCCAAAGTACAGGGATGAATTTTTGTAGGCCTTCAACAGCTCCTCTCGGTAGGCATCCACGAACTTCTGGCTTGCCTCACTCATTAAGAAGGTTCGCCTACCTTCAGCAATACCCTGCTCGTGGGCCACCCGGTTCTTCTCTTCTTTCGCCCGCATGGTCTCCTCGAGCTTTTGAACTTGTGCTTTAAGCTCATTGGCTTGGCGAGCTTTGTCCAGCTGATCTCTGACTTCATTGGCTAGACGAGCTGTTTCATCCTTCAGACTGTCCACCTTGCTCTTCAGAATGTGTATGTCCTCTTCACGAGCCTTCAACAAGTGATTAGCCCCATCTAGCTCTCCTGTGGTCAAGGATAGTTGTCGGGTTTGCTGTTCTGACTAGGCTGTAGCTCATCGCACGTTTTTTGAAGGTCTCTCTCAGCAGATCGAGTCAGTAGCTGGTTAGACAATGTGGAGAGCAAAGGACCCAGCTGTATTACAAAATAATATAAGTGTTTGTAGAAATCATGTTAAGGAGAGTGGGGTTTTGAAATGTTAAGTTACCTTGTTGGATATACGCTCGCCGAGAAGGGCCTTGATCTCCTCCACGCTGTCACATTGCGCCAGCCTTTTTTCAAGATCTGGAGAGCTGGAGGTAGCCACATCATGAGTTTTTCGGAGGCGGCGGCGTTTTGGAGCAGAAGGAGTGCTTGGGCTCTTAGAAGGAAGGATAGTAGGTGATCGGGTTGATCGCTTCCCCTTGGATGATTTCTTAACTAATTGTGCCTCTTCCAGGTCGTCCGCCATCTTCGGATCGTCCTCAGCCCCAAACGCTTGATTCAGCACCTCATCTACGTTGATCATAGAAGGTGGAGGTGCTGATGTGACAACTGGGTGTGGATCAGTTTGTATAGTGGTCCCCTCAGAGCTCGATGAGAAGCAGGTGCTGACAAATGCATCTGCAATAATGGAACAATGGGTTATAATTAATTTGTGGTTGTTGTGAATAATGGTGTGAAGTGTTATAACTCAGAAAACCTACCGAACTCTGATCTGGACAATGCTAGATCTAGATCAACGGGACGAGAGTCGATGCCCACAAAGGAGAAAAATTTGGACCGTATAGTGAGTCGCACCACATCAAATGGGCGCTTACTCCATTCTGCGAGCTTGTCGGAGTATTTTTTGTACAAAATGGGAAAGTGTTTGGAACTAGGACGGTCGGATTGTTTTGGGGTGTGGAATTGCAGTTCGCTAACAAAAGGCCAGGTCTCAGTATTGTGAATGAAAAATAAGTTTTTTCGCCATTCAGGTACTTTGGACAGAGGATTTACCAGAAAGCGAGATTTTCCAGAGCAAGCAGAAAAGTAAAACGGGTTTTTTTGATATTTTATTTGAAAACAGAAGTGGAAAAAGCCTGGATCAGGCTGAGTATTATAGTATTTACATAAAATAATATATCCCGCCATAAATTTCATGGAATTGGGGGACAATTGCAGAAGGGGATTTTGAACAAGGAGAGAGAAGCAGAAAATGCAACAATATTCAGTAGAAGCAATAAATATATAGTTTGGAATTAATTGCTGGAAAGGGGAGATTCAGGGGACTTACTCATTCTCATTGTCGTTGATGTCCAAGATGGGCGATGTGATGCTGTTAATTCCTGTAGTTTAGAGAGGGCACGAGCTTTTTTACAGAGCGAAAATGGCGATTTTACTTGTGTTTTTGATAAAAGTGATGGATAGGTGAAGATGGAAGGGTTTTGTGTGTTTTGGGCGGCGTGAAAGCTGAAATGACAGATTGGAGCGGGAAGTTGGTAGGGTTTTTTAGAAATATTTTGGGCCTTTCATTTCTGGCCCAGTGCGTTTAATATATTACGAGAATATGGAGAGATGACACGTGTCCGACATGCTGCCAGGGTGCATTTCATGAATCTTTAAAGAGATGTGAAAGAAAGGGGGAAGGCGTGTTTTGACTTTTTGAACACTCATGATTACATTTCCTTGGATTATTGTGCCTGAGCACGACTACAGGTCGCGAATGGGTGGTTTTATGATTTAAGGTCGCGAATGGGTGTTTTATGATTTCAGGTCGCGGATGGGTGGCTTTATGATTTCAGGTGATGGTGTACTAGGTCGGCAAATATGGGTACTTATGGGCGACCTCTTCTTTTGGGAGGAAAATTCTTCCTGGAGGCTGAGTGCGCCAAGCGAGCTGACCTTTCAGAGGTCGCAATCTTGTGTGGCGGATTTTTGTTGCATGACCATTGTTATAGCTCGATATGGCGAGATGGGTTATTCTGAATTATAATATGGATTTCGGTAAGCTAACAGGGTAACCTTGTCTATGATTTATGCTTGAGCTTTTATTGTGGTTTTAGGTTGGTGCTTTCTTTAATCTTTTTACATATTCTACCTGATTTCGTACCTCAATCAGTCAGAATATGGGGGACTAGCTGATACGACACTAAATATTCATGCTGCTATTTATGGTAAGCGACCTTATTTCTTGGAAGGAGCATTCCTTCTAAGAGGTGGGCGAGCTGGTTTGTAGAGTAGCGACCTGAAGTATGAGGGAGAGCTCTAATATAGTGTGACGACCTCTTATGATTTGATAGTTCGTTGTTATTTGGTAGCTTAGTATTGGGCTTTATAAATATTAGGCTCGAATGGGCTAATATGGATGGTATTGTGGGGTCCCAACGAATTATATTAAAAGAATTACAGGCCTAGGCCTATTTTGGTAATTTAAGCGATAGATTCATTATTTATGGGAACTTATCATACAGGAGAAATCCTAAATCTAAGTCGGTTATGGTATTTATGGTATTGCAGTGGGAGAAGGTAACCCTAGTTTGGGGAACAATTCTCTTGCCTATATAAAAGGGGTGCACGCCTCTCTTTATTTTAAGTTGATTAATCCTATTTTGGGCTCTCGACATATCTCTCGCACTTTCTGACTTAAGTATCGGAGAACCTTCGCTGGAGCCGTCCACCGCCTTGGCTGAGGGTGTTGTTTTGCAGGATCAGTTAGGTCGCCAGGAGGCTTTTTGGAGATCAACCAGGTTGTTGTGACGTTATTCCATCAGTATTTCAAATTTCTGATCTCTGATTTGAGGTTAGTAACCCTATTCTTGGTAATCAATCTTTTTGGTTTTATCACTGAATATTTACGGTTAAGGCTAAGAATTTACAACCGAAAAAAATGCAGCCCCAATCAACCCGAACCGATTGGCCCGACAACCTGAATGGGCTGGCAGAAACCGAATGACCGACCCAATTGACATCCTTAATTGTAAGCAGATAAATAAACTAGTCAGAGTCTCTAAATAGCCTATGATGCACGGGCACTCCATTTTTGATCCCCGGGACGAGTCGGACACTCCGGAGACGCGGACACATGCCCGACACGCCTCCGACACATGTCGGACGCGACCTATTTTTTCTTTCTTTTTTTTGAATTTTTAACAGGGGACACGGTTCGAACACTGCGGGACACGGCCATGACACGTCCCCGACACGTTTTTTTAAAAATATTATTTTTTTTTATTTTTAAAAAAATATTATTTTTTATTTTATTTAGGGTTTTATAAATTATTGTGAATGAGTTTTTAGTTATTTTAGATGATTTATTGGAAATAAAATTATTATAATTTAATATTTATAGAAAATAAATATATTAATAATTATTTATATTATAAACGTGTTCGAACCGTGTCGTGTCCTATATTTATAGAAATAAGCGCATTCTCGTATCCGTATCGTGTTCTAATTTTGTATCCGTGTCGGTGCAACTTAAGCCCAAACTTTTTCCTACTTTTCTTATATAAATTGAAGCAGTCCCAGGCCTAGGCCTGAAACCCATAATTCTTCAAGGTAAATTCATGTTACATTATTCTATCATCGAAGTAACATATGTAGGTTTAATTGGAGGTATTTATGTTAAAGTCATTATTATTATTATTTTATTTCCAGTACTTATCATAGATGATCTTTACCTAATTAATGTCAAAATCTGAGGTAAACTTATCAATGTATTTTTGTTGGTGGGTTTACTTTTTTATAATTTGTTTAATTGTGAATTAAAGCCCAGATGATGTTTTGGGTTTAATTAAATAAATAATATATATTTAAATATGAATTAAACAAATGTGTTAGTTTGATTAAAACTTATAAAAATGTGTCGGGATGCTGGTGGGAATAGCGTCCCGCTCACATTCTAAAAGGTACAAATAGTAACAGTTCAAGAATGTGATCGGGACGCCAATCTCAGACGCGTCCCGTACCTAAAGTGACATTTTAGAAGGTAGATATAAATAACCGTTCTAGAATGTGAGCGGGACGCCATTCCAAGGGCGTCCCGAACCTAAAGTGACTTTCTACTCTTTTTTAGGGTTGAAATGAAAAAAAATTAAAAAAAATTAACACTTTCATAAAATTAATAATTTTCTCATTTACAAATAAAATCAATTTTATTAAATAATTAACAACTAAACAAGAAATGAATAAATTCAAATTTTCACATAATTAATGATTTCTCAAAAAATAAATAAATTAAGACTTTTTTCACATAATTAATAATTTATATGTTTGTGAAATTTAAATTTATTGATTTGTGATGAAATTATTAATTATGTGAATAATTAAATTTATTAATATGTCAATTGATTTATTTTGTGTTAAATTCTTAATTATGTGAAAAATTAAATTATATGAAATTATTAATTATGTGAAAAAAGTCTTAACTTATTTATTTTGTGAGAAATTATTAATTATGTGAAAATTCGAATTTATTTGTTTCTTGTTTAGTTGTTAATTATTTAATAAAATTGATTTTATTTGTAAATGAGAAAATTATTAATTTTGTGAAAATGTTAATTTTTCTTTTCATTTCAAACCCAAAAAAGAGTAGAAAGTCACTTTAAGTTCGGGACGCCCTTGGAATGGCGTCCCGCTCACATTTTAGAACGGTTACTATTTGTACCTTCTAGAATGTGAGTGGAACGCTATTCCCACCAGCGTCCCAACACATTTTTGTAAGTTTTTTTTCAAACTAACACATTTTTTTAAATTCATATTTAAATATATTTATTTATTTAATTAAACCGATGTTTTGTTTATTTATAGTTGGGATGATTAGCTAAATAGTTTGCTTCATTGATTTGTAATTTATGTTGGTGAATATAATCAAATTTGATGTCAAGTTTATTGTTATTTTTTTTGTCTAATTTCTGTGGATGTGGTTTCAACGTAAAAGGTCATGAAATCGATTCTTTGCAACAAGGTATTAACTTCTTTGCAATAAGGTATTAACTTGGATGGTGATAAATGACTAATACTAATGCAGCTAGGTACAACTAAAAAATTCTCTGATGTTTGGAATTATCTTGAAAATAAGGGGATGACGAAGATAGAATCTTATTAAGCATTAAGGTGTCATGATTTAAGTTAAATGATTGCTGATACTTGTGGGAATATTTGGTATAAGAAATTAACCAAAAATTGCATGTAAGTTGTTTGCTGGGCAATTATTCAAATTTGTTGAATATTAAAGGCATTGGAAAATGATGAAATACTCGTGTTTTGATGTTTCTATTACCTAAAAAACACTCTTGTTGTTTCAGACATTAATAAAATGTACTTGAAGGAGAAACAAATATTTCAACAAGTATTGATCACTATAAAAAAGAAATAGTGCGTGTTTAACTTCTGATTGTGGACTGTGTGCACTAGTGAGGTATATATTTGTTTGACTAGTCACACACGTACAAGCATGGGCCTTAAATAACTTATTTTATTACAATTTGAGAAATTATTCATACAGGTGTGGACCTTTGACATCGAATGTCCAATCAAAATTAGAAAGTTTTACCACTTAATCTACTACTCTGATGCAAAATCTATAAAACTTCTTATAATAATAGAATAGGAGGCTCGCAGTCTAAAAATCCAAAAATAAAAAAATGCACACATTGTCATAGTCTCATAATAATCCCCAAATAAATTGTACTACATTTATCACATGGATTTAAAACATATAAATTTACCAATTGTATGTATTGACTTAATTTTTGGAATAATTAAAAGAAAATTTTGAATATTCATAAAACTCATTTTTATGGCCAGAAGATCATGAGGAACGGAAACTATTTCCAACTCATGATTATGTCAAACTCATTCTAGTTGGGCCGCCCATAGTTACAACAACACTATATACAAAATTAATAATGAATGTAAAATGATAAACTATCCATATTCATTAGTCTTGGTGATCAAGTCAGTCTCTCGTGAAATATTTCCAATAGGCCCCCACAAGATGGAGGATCCATTAGAGACGCCAGTCTTGGAACGTAGTAGGCAAAATCTGGAGACATGAAGAGATTTGGTGAGTACATCAACAAGTTGATCATGGGTGGGAATGTAAGAGACACGAAAACAGCCGTTGGCAACGTAAGTACAAACAAAGTGATAGTCAATGGCTATATGTTTCATACGGGAGTGGAAGACAGGATTAGCGGACAAGTAGGTGGCGCTAAGATTGTCACAAAAAAGAGTAGGTGTAGACGGTAGCGAGATAAATTCAGAAAGGAGAATTGTGAGCCAGAGTATCTCGGTCGATCATGAGGCGAGAACACGATATCCAGCCTCAGTTGATGAGCGTGCAACAGTGCGTTGCTTCTTGGATGACAGGGAAATAGGACAATTACCGAGGTAGATAATATAAGCAGATGTGGAGGAATGGTCATCAGGGTTTCCAGCCCAATCTGAGTCTGAGGCAGTGAGAGAGAATGAAGGACTACGACGAAGAAGAAGCCCATGATGGATTGTGTGCTTTAGATAGCAGAGCACCCGCTTGACAACTGTGAGGTGAGATTCTGAGGAACGATGCATGAATTGAGAAAGGTGGTTCACAGCATAGCAGATGTCCGGGTGAGTGAGAGAGAGAGACTGAAGAGCGCCGACGATTTGGCGTTAAGCAGTAGCATTAGTGGTCGAAGAACCATCGATTAGATAAAGAGCGAAGGATTTCGATAGAGGTGTAGAGACATCCTTGGCACCAAACATGTTGGTACGAGAGAAAAGATTGTAGATATATTTATGTTGATTTAGAAAGAGAAAGGTGGGCGTTCGGACAACTTCGACACCAAGGAAATGGCGAAGGGGACCAAGATATTTAACGAAAAAATGAGCAGAGAGGGCGTCAATGAAATAACGGAGTAGAGAGTGATCATTTCCGGTGACTAGAAGGTCATCAACGTAGACTAGAAAATATACGATCGAGGATTGGTGATGAAGAATAAATAGAGAAGAGTCCGAATGAGAATTTATGAACCCAAAAGAGAGAAGAAAAATCTTAAGTTTGGTGTACCATGCACGAGGTGCCTGCTTAAGACCGTAGATGGCCTTTTTGAGACGACACGCGTGATGAGGGAATAGAAAATCACGAAAGCCGGTGGGTTGAGACATATAAACAGTTTCAGAGAGAGTGCCATGAAGGAAAGCGTTATTAACCTCAAGTTGTTGAGTAGGCCAGTCATGATGGAGGTACAGGGAGAGAAGAATATGAATAGTGGAAGGTTTAACTACTGGACTAAAGGTTTCATGAAATTCAATGCCAGGTCGTTGATGGAAACCCTTGGCGATAAGACGAGCCTTATAGCGAGCAACAGTGCCATCGGGGTTCCGTTTGATTCAGAAAACCCACTTGCAGCCAACCAAATTGGCATCTGGAGGAGCTGGAATGAGTTTCCAAGTAAAATTATGAAGGACAGCATTAAGTTCAGCCGACATGGCGTCACGCCATGCAGGGTCCTTAATGGCCTGGGAAACACATGTGGGTTCAAGAGAGGGTGAGATAGGATGGGGAGTCATAATATTATCGAGACATTTGGGCAGAAAACATTATTACGAGACCGATTTATCATGGTATGGATATTAAGTGGTCGAACAGGGCTAGACGTTCGAGCCCTCGGAGTTGCGACGGCAGGTGAATGCGTAGACAAGGAGCTGACAGGAGCAAGTGATGTTGGGTCAGAGGGTGCGACACCGACAACTGGGGTGAGCTTGGGCTGGTCGGCTTGGACAACAGTGTGTTGGTCAGGTGGTCCATGGTATGATGGCTAGGATTCAACGGGCGTAGTGACCGTGGCGGGTGAAAAAACTTGAGGTAGAGGAAGGGTGGAGGTAAACGACGCAGGAACATGAGGTGAGTGGCCAGGAAGGGTGTTGAATGGGAACGTGTGTTCGATAAAGCGAACATGTAGAGATGTGTATATTTTATTGGTACTCGGATCAAGGCAAGAATAAGCATGATGAGTGGTTTCGTAGTCAAGGAAGATGCAGGGACGTGAGCGAGGTTCAAGTTTTGAATTAGTGTAGGGCCGTATCCATGGATAACAAAGACATCCAAAAGGGCGCAAAGTCGCGTAAATTGGGGAGTGATTGAAGAGAGTAAGATAGGGACTTTTGTTAGGTAAAGTGGGCGTAGGAAGATGATTAATGAGATATGTAGCAGTCTCAAATGCGTGAGTCCAGAAGGTGAGGGGGAGACTAGATTGATGAAGCAGAGTAAGTCCCATTTCCATGAGGTTGCGATGACGATGTTGAGCGATGCCATTGTGTTCAGGGGAATTAGGCGGGGTGATTTTATGGGTGATGCCCTGGGATGAGAGAATATGACAAAGGGCGGTATATTCACCACCACCATCCGTGTAGAGCATCTTAAGTTTGAAACTGAGTAAATTTTCAATAGTGCGAAAAAAAACGGGAAAAAATAGAGAATACATCCGATTTTAAACGCATAGGAAATAACCAAATAAATCTAGAAAAATGATCAATAAAGATAACGTAATAACAAAAGCCATAACGAGATGGTACAGGATTGGGTCCCCAAATATCGGAGTAAACGACGTCAAGGAGGGACTGACTCGTAATGCTAGAAATATTAAATGGGAGCTTATGGATCTTATTACATAGACACGAATTGCAATGAAATGAAGACGGTAAAGGGGATGTGTCAGTGAGGAGCCCCGAGGCAAGCGGTTGAGCAATTGAGTTGAGGGATGACCAAGACGGCGGTGCCACAAGAGAGGAGATTCTAGTGGTTGAATTTATTTAAGGGGTGATGGAGGATGCCGACTGCCATTGATAGAGGTTGTCTTTAGTGTGGCCCTGGAGGAGTATACGACTTGTGAAAATATCCTTAACAAGAAAAGAGTGCGGAAAAAGTTCAACAGACGCGGAGTTTTGAGTACAAAACTGAGAGACAAAAATAATATTACATTTTATATTAGGAACACACAAAACATCACAGAGATTAAAATGGGGATAGAGAGATGTGCAACCGGTATGAGAGATGTCGAGTGCGAGATTATTACCCAGGAAAACATCATCAAGGCCATCATAGGTCTGATGAAGAGATAAATCCGAGAGTTGGAGACAACATGATGAGAAGCACCGAAGTCTAGAATCCACTTCGGGGTAGGAGATAGAGCAGCGGTGTGAGCGACATTAACCATTGGACGGTCCGGGCGAAGATGTGGAAACAGATCCCAACAGGCAGTGGGGATGTGGCCAGAACGAGTGCAATATTGGCACACTTTGACATTACAATGAGTGTCACGAGTGGAGCTCTTAAAGTTATTAGAGTGGCGTTGTCGGGGAATGGGCTGAGGAGAGCGCATTGGTGATGGCAGGAGACCAGGAGCAGAAGTAGGAGCTGGTTATCGGCGAGGTGCGATATAGCTATTACCACGCGAAGGACGGCTGGAGACCATGTGTTGTGGCTGTGTAGAGGCAGCAGTTTAGTGTACAGATGGAAATATAGGAGAAGCGCGGATTGACCCGAGTCATGGAGATATGTCTCATGGTCGATCAATTTATAAAAAAGCTCTTCGAATGGATCGGGGTGTCTCGAGTGTGGAGAGCAGTGATAACTTCTTTGTAAGCGGGGCCGAGACCACACGTGCAGTATATTAATAGATCATCATTGCTGAGTGGAGAACCAAGAGTAGACAATTCATCCGAGAGTGTCTTAAGTTGTATTAAGAAATCAGAGATTGGCAGAGTGCCACGTTGAATTGATGAGAGATTATCTTTGAGATTGATAATGTGAAACTGGGATCGCTTGGAGAAGATGCGATCGAGGCGGGTCCAAGCATCAGAAGATGATGTGGCAGAGGCGATGAGCGGGATAACGACCTCAGTGAGCAAGGTCAAAATTACGTGAAGGATTAATTGATCTTGACGTTTCCAGTGTATATACGCGAGGTTGGGGGAGGGCTCGGTGCATATAGTAAGAGTAGTAGTAGGAGCCATGCTTGAGCCATAGAGAAAACCCATGAGATCCAGACCAAACAATAGCAACGTAAACTGTAGTTTCCATGAGACGTAGTTAGTGGAAGTGAGATGAAGGGGAAGGTGTGTTGCACAGTTTATTTGAACAAAGGGGGAGGGGGAGGACTCAGCGACATTGACAGTGTTGGTGGTATTGGAGGAATTAGTAGACATGATTGACTACGACGACTGAGAACGTTTTTTTCTTAAAAAAAAAAGAACGGGCGACAGATGAAAAAAAGGGTTTGCTCGTTAGAGTCTTGATTTGCATCTTTTTGTACATATTTTCATTACCGTTTTTGTTTCACGTTGCGTGTTTTTCGCTTGCTTTTTGTTGATTTAGGAGTCGGGTTGGCCATTGTTTCGTATTTCTAGTTTTTCTTAGTTTTTGTACGTTTTAGTAATTGATTTTCGTAGTTTTTCACCTTTCCGTTTTTCTTGGCRYTAGGACGTCCAAGCGGGGCCCARGCTCYTTTGGCATCATTGATACTCGACTCGGAAATGGATGGACGAAGCAAGGAAGCGCAACAAATGAGGGTCGATAAGCCGGCGGACGCGAAAAGAACGAGAAAACGAGTCGGGTGCTGGAATCCAGTCGACCGACTGGATGTTCAGTCGATCGACTGCATATCTGGTCGATCGACTGAACCCCCAAAATCGACTGGATTCCAGGGGATTTTGGCGTTTTAGACAACGCAGTCGATCGACTGCCTACTTGGCCGATCGACTGTTGTCGATCGACTGGTTCCTCCGAAGATCGACTGAATTCCAGGGCTTCAGGCCGTTTTGACATCGCAGTCGATCGAATGCCGACATAATCGATTGACTGCCAGTCGATCGACTGCTTTTTCAGTCGATCGACTGAAAAGCAGAAAATTTGAAGATATTAGCAATCAGATGTCATTTCACGGGACTAGCTTGTCCTGAAGGCTTTCTTCCCCAAGAAAGTTTCTCCAAATCCAGAAATCTTTCCTTTTCATCTTTTTGCTTAGTTTTAATTTCCAATAAATCC
>BMAC01000495.1:139115-166302 GCA_014905375.1 Phtheirospermum japonicum
GCCACTTCGGAGAATGGTCACGGCTTGGGCTTGGGCCGGTTGACTTGGTAGCTTGTCCTTGTGGTGGGGGCCGTCTTGGGGCAAAGAGTGGACAAGCTCCTTCGGGTAGTCTATTATGCGAGTCTAATGCTCAATGACGCCCCAAAGAATTAAACGACTACCGAGAAAGAGCTCCTTGCCGTCATTTTTTCGCTTGAAAAGTTTCGAGCCTACATCATTGGTTCGAAGGTTGTTGTGCATAGTGACCATGCGGCGTTACGATATCTTTTCAACAAGGCTCAAGCGAAGCCTAGGCTCATCCGATGGATACTCTTGCTTCAAGAGTTCGATGTGTAGATCAAGGACCGAAAGGGGTGCGAGAACGTTGTAGCCGATCATCTCTCTCGCCTAGAGGCCCCAACCGGAGAAAAGGAGCTAATTGGAGAGAATCTTGCGCATGAGAACTTATTTGTCGTTTCTGCCGCACCGTGGTATGCCGACATCGCCAATTACCTTGCTAGTGAAGTACTCCGCRCGGACCTATCTCATCATGAGAAGAGAAGGTTTCTCTCCAAGTGCCGAGAGTATTATTGGGATGACCCTCACATGTACAAGATCGGAAAAGACGGTGTTTTGAGACGGTGTGTTCCGGACGAGGAAAAAGGGGAGATTTTGACGAAGTGCCATGATCACCTAGCCGGAGGACATTTCGGCGTGCAAAAGACAGCTCACAAGGTTCTCTAATCGGGATTCTATTGGCCGAGCCTATTCAAGGATGCCCACGACCATTGCCAAAAGTGCGATCGATGCCAAAGGACCGGAAGTATCGGGAAAAGGAACGAAATGCCGATGACATATAATTTGGCCATAGAGATATTCGACGTGTGGGGGATCGATTTCATGGGCCCCTTTCCGAAGTCTCATGAGTTCGAATACATTTTGGTTGGGGTTGATTATGTTTCGAAGTGGATTGAGGCAATTCCGACBAGGAGGAATGACGGCGACACCGTGGTGAAGTTCGTGCGCAGCAACATTTTTAGTCGATTCGGAGTCCCGAGGGTGATTATTAGTGACGGCGGCAAGAATTTCAATAAAAAGCTACTCGAGAGGGTGCTGAAGAATTATGGAGTCGTTCATAAAGTATCCACGCCATACCACCCACAAACGGCCGGTCAGGTTGAAACGAGCAACCGTCAAATCAAGAACATTCTCGAAAATACCGTACAACCGAACAGAAAAGATTGGTCATCAAAGCTCGTAGATGCCTTATGGGCTATCTGCACGGCCCATAATACGGTTCTCGGAATGAGCCCCTATCGCCTTGTGTATGGGAAGTCGTGCCACTTACCGGTCAAAATGGAACATAGAGCCTTGTGGGCCATCCGAGCATGCAATTTCGATTTGAAACAAGCCAGCGAGGAGCGGAGGCTCCAAATCGAGGAGCTTGATGAGCTAAGGAACGAGGCATTTGAGAGTGCTCGTATTTACAAAGATCGGATGAAACTCCTCTATGACAAGAAACTTGCGCCCAAGGAGTTGGAGGAAGGGATGCAAGTGCTCCTTTACAAACACCCGACTCGCGTTGTTTCCCGGGAAGCTCATATCGAAGTGGAGCGGCCCGTACACGATCGAGAAGGTGTCCCCGTTCGGAGCTGTGACATTGATCGATCCCAAAACGAACGAGCATTTCCAAGTTAATGGAGCACGAGTAAAACCTTACCGACACAATATGTTACAAACCAAGGCGCTCGAGCCTATGATCGTAGAGGAGGAAGACCTGAGTGATCTGCCCCCAATTGGATCTTGATCATGAAAATGGGATCGTCGAGCGAACGACGTTAACCAAACGCGCTCCGTGGGAGGCAACCCACGACTTTCTAACTCTTTTCTTGTTCTTCTTTCAATCTAGTGTATATTCTTTATTTAAGTAGTGTTTATGAACTTTTTGGGTTTGTGTAGGTCCAGTTTGGAAGTTTTGGGAGAAAACAGGATCAGAAATGGAGTAGACTGCTGGAATGCAGTCGATCGACTGCATATTTAGTCGATCGACTGGATTGCCTGTCGATCGACTGCAGAATCGATTGACGAGATCAAATCGACTGGATTCCAGAACTTTTTAAGCTTTTTGCAAGAGCAGTCAATCGACTGGTCATTTGATGATCGACAGCCAGTCGATCGACTGGCGCCCGATCGACTGAAATGGAGGAATCGATTGGATTCCAGGGACTTTCGTACTTTTTGACAAGAGCAGTCGATCAACTGTCGGCAGTCGATCGACTTCAGTCGATCGACCGAGGAATGCAGTCGATCGACTGCCCTGACTGCCCAGAAACCTGTGTTCTATATATAGCGGTCGATCGAGCCCCTCTTTCCCACAAAAATCGACAGAAAAGCAGCGTGCAAGAGAGAAAAAGAGCAGAAAAAAAAGAGTCGAAAACAAGGAAAGAAAAAGAGAGAAATCGACTCTAGTCGATCGACAAGGAAAAACACGCGGGAATTCTCAAGTTCTTTCCTTTTCTCCATTCCAAATCCTTCCGTGGTTGAATCGATTCCTCGTCTCTTTTCCAAATAAATTCGAGGTAATTCTCTTGAGCCGATAACTCTTGAGGATATTTGCAATTGATTTGTTGTTGGTTGGGTAGGATTTGGGAGCCTTTCTCTTTTGATTTCCTTCTTCAAAAATCTTGCCCACAAAGTGCTCAACATATTGCCCCAAAGAACTTTCAATTTTTATTTTCGTCGTTTCTCCGTCATTTTTTGTTCGTGTTGTTTTTGAGACCTCCCTGCTACAACCTCCACTATCCTCTTCCCCGTTTTCACCATATACCATGGATGGCAACTCCGACGATGAAAATGTTTCCGGCTTTCAACAATACCCCGATATCGCCGGAAATTACGGTGCCCCCTTCCCCATCTATTCTACCTACGAGGGGGAACTTTTCCAAAATTTTTCCCAGCGACATTTCGCTACCCCTCGTTTCATTAACATTGAGCGTTTAGACGAGTGGGTGGCGAACGGGGACTATACTAAGTTTCATCGACGCGATGAATGGCCGGATGTTCGCGTCCTTCCGAGCACCGGCTTATCAGGAGCTAGTGCTCGAGTTTTTCACCACGTATCAAGACACGTCTGACGGGGGTTTTGATGTGCYTTTCGGGGGAGTTAAACGCCGTATCGATCAGGGGGTGATACAAACGGTGCTCGGGCTTGACTGCCGGCAGTACTCGTATACGCAAGTGAGTGGATTTAATGAGATTGAGTTTTGGGGGACTATCACGGGCGGATGTGGTAGCCGGGATCGTTACTCYGCGTCGGCGATCGTCGACTTGGCATTGCTTGGGGCTTARAAATTCTTTGCCCACGTCCTGATGGGCAAGCATGAAAGCACCAACCTCACTCGGCACGAGATATACGTGCTTTGGTGCCTAAGCAATGGACATCCGGTCCCATTTTTTCCATTGATCCGAGGACAAATTGAAGGGATTCGGAGGACGAGAGGAGGAAGCGTCGCCCGGGTCGGCATGGGGCCGATGATCACCGTTCTTGCCCGCTACTTCGGGTTTGAGGCCGAAGCGGCCAACATGACGAGGGTCAATATCTTGGAATTAACATTCAAAATGCCGAGAGCCCCGACGAACCCGGCGAGTCAAAATGCGAGACGCCAACGCCACCGGGAGAGTGAACGAGGCGAGGCCGGCGACGTCCCGAACACCGGTTCGGGCGCGCATTTCGGAGAAGGCACGAGCCAAGCGGCAGTCCCGCAGTACGGAGGTCCGAGCACCGGCTCGGGTCCCGAGATGGGTTGGAACGATTTCCAACAGGCCGTGTTTTCCCGTTTCGACCAGCTCAACATACGTTTCGACCGGCTCGACGAGGGGCAGGCACGAAACGACCGAGCTTTACGCGGCCTCCATCGCCGGCTCTTTTTGGTCGCGACTCGGATGCGTCGAGACGACGACGATGATGAAGATGACGGCGGCGATGGTGAAAACGAAAACGAGGAGGAGGAGGAGGAAGACGAGGCCGCGACCCTCCGTGCCCGACCTAGGAGACGTCGTTAAATCTCCTAGTTATCCTTTGTTTATTTTATTTTGTTTATCGTTTTGTGTGTTCTTTTATTTATCTTTCGATTATGTTCGTTTATTTCTCATCTCGTCTTTTGTAAAAAAAAAATAAAAATAATAATAAAAAAATAATAATAAAAAATAAAAATCCTTTTAATTGCTTTTGTTTTTGTAAATAGTTTCTTTTGCATTATTTTGAAATATTTTTCTAATTATCAAACAAATAAAAATATATATATATATATAATATAAAATAAAATATTAAATAAATCCAAACAAATTGAAAAATTCAAAAATCAAAAATATTTTCATTTTTGTACATAGTTCGTTTTTGTGCACGTTTTTCCACCTTGCCTAACCATGTAGATATCTTGTTGCTTACCTCGGTTCCCGGCAACGACCTTTGCACAACCACGATGACACGAGCCGGAAATAGGGGCGTTTTCCTTTACCCTACAACTTTTTACCGCTTTTATTAGCTTAATTACGCAATAGGGACATTGCTCGGTTTTCAAGTGTGGGGTGGTTAGAATCGTCCTAGGTTTTTTAATTTCGTCGTGTGCTTGCTTGTTTTAGTTTGAGAAACGTGTGTGCTTTTGTTGCTTGGACCCTTGGCGAAGTGACGCGGTTTTTGATGATTTGTTAAGATGTTTAGATTTTCGATCGAATTTAGTGGATTTAGGTGGTTTAACTTGTTGGGATCCCCGTTCGGTTTTAGCTTCGTGCTATCCTTGTGCTCGTTTGGAACTAGTGCCTCGACTAGCCCTCGTCATTAAACACTCTCTATAGGTTTTTGTTTGTAAATTGGAGTCATCAATTGCTCCACGTGCTCGATCGAAAAATTCGAAAGTTGCTAGTAGCAACGAATGATCGGAGTCATTTGATAGCCTCGTATTTTCATATTATTACGCAAGTACCTCACGTCTACGGTACATAAAAAAAAAGAGAAAAATAAAAAGGAAAAAAAAGAAAAATACGAAAAGAGATGAATAAACAAGGATACGTTATAAATCCTTGAAGTTATTGTATAGCTCGTTTTCTCCATTTGTTTCGATTTTTAGTATACTTTTGTAAAGAGAGGTGTTTATGATCTTGGCTAGTCGGGAGTCGAATAACGGTTCGAGCGTGGATAAACCTTAGCCGGGGCAAGGACGGGGAGACCGACTTGTTGGATTGTTTAAGTCCTTTTAGGTTTCGGAAGTCGATCTAAATTTCCTTAGCAAATCACATTGTAGTCCTTTTAGCCAAAGCTAACAAACAACGTAGCGTACGACGTCTCAAATTATTTTGTGCATTAGTTTAGGGTTGGTCGGGGGTAGTTTTGTAAATATACGTTAGTTCTGCTTGAGGACAAGCAACCGTTCTAAGTGTGGGGTGGTTGATTTGCATCTTTTTGTACATATTTTCATTATCGTTTTTGTTTCACGTTGCGTGTTTTTCGCTTGCTTTTTTTTGATTTAGGAGTCGGGTTGGCCATTGTTTCGTATTTCTAGTTTTTCTTAGTTTTTGTACATTTTAGTAATTGATTTTCGTAGTTTTTCACCTTTTCATTTTTCTTGGCCGTAGGACGTCCAAGCGGGGCCCACGCTCGTTTGGCATCATTGATACTCGACTCGGAAATGGATGGACGAAGTAAGGAAGCGCAACGAACGAGGTTCGATAAGCCGGCGGACGCGAAAAGAACGAGAAAAGGAGCCGGGTGCTGGAATCCAGTCGACCGACTAGATGTTTAGTCGATCCACTACATATCTGGTCGATCGACTGAACCCCCAAAATCGACTGGATTCCAGGGGATTTTGGTGTTTTGGACAACGCAGTCGATCGACTGCCTACTTGGCCGATCGACTGCTGTCGATCGACTGGTTCCTCCGAAAATCGACTGAATTCTAGGGCTTCAGGCCGTTTTGACATCGCAGTCGATCGACTGCCGACATAATCGATCGACTGCCAGTCGATCGACTGAAAAGCAGAAATTTTGAAGATATTAACAATCAGACGTCATTTCACGGGACCAACTTGTCCTGAAGGCTTTCTTCCCCAAGAAAGTTTCTCCAAATCCAGAAATCTTTCCTTTTCATCTTTTTGCTTAGTTTTAATTTCCAATAAATCCTAATAATTAGAGATAGATTAGTTAAGTTTAGATCTTAGCTAGTTAGTGATCAAGCTTTGTTTTAGCTATCTTTTGTGAAGAATCAATCAGCTTTAAAGCTTTCCTCCTTCAAGCTTTTGTAATCACACACATTTGGTAATATCTTTCTATAATCTAGTTTCATTTTCATGTTATTCCTTTTTAATATTGTGTTGTATTTTGGATCATAATTTAGTGGCTCTTTTGCTTATCAAACTTTCAATTTCATTTTCTASCTTTCTAGCTTTTGAACTTATGCTTTTAAGTTGATAAGTTGTTTAGATCAATCTTTAAGTTTGTAAAAGTTTCATAAAATCTTCTTTTGCTTTAAAAACCTTTAATTAAATGCTAAGTTAATTTTGTTGACTTATTCAAATAAGTTGACTTTAATTTTCCCTCCATTTTCCTAATTTCAAATAATTAAGTTTTTATAGTTAGTTAGTTTAAATTGATCGTTTTTATTTTAAGCTTAATTTCCTTTAATTGTTTTAATGATTTAAGATCTTAAGTTTCAATTTAAATCTTAGTTATAAAAACCGAACAATGACTACCGCTTTCTTAGGTTAAATTAGTTTAATAAAACCGACGATTAGAACAACTGAGAAACCGAAAGKCGATCACATCCATRCTCGAGAGACACGACTCGGGACAACTTACCGCATCTACAATCGACTCCGTACTATTGCGGAGACGATTCTTAGAGCGCTAAGAAATCATCGACCAAGTCTCAATCGATGTGATACCATGTTAATAATGAATAATATAGACCAACATAATTTCATTGATAGTGAATGACGTATAAATACAAGAGAGTGTCGAGTTAGTTGGGCAAGCCTATAGTTACAACAACCCTATATACAAAATAAATAATAAATATAAAATAATAAACTATCCATATTCATTAGTCTTGGTGATCAAATCGTGTCTCCTGAAATATTTCCAACAATTCTGTCATGTGGCCAAAACATCTATGTAATATTTAATGTTACTTTTTTCTTTTCTTTTGGTTCATCTGCAGAATGACCACAAGGTCCACAACTAAACATTATGTTTCTATTAGTGTTTGGACCCAATGGCAGGTATCTCAAGTCAGTGAAAATGAAATTCACTTTATGTTAGCTAAATCAAATTATTTCGTCCGACCTCACATAAAATAATTCCCAGTATTTATCCAAAAATAAATCACATAAAATAATTTATAACAATTAAAATATATTTATCATATAAACACAAACCAAATCAAAATCTGATTACAAAAATGCAAAACTCAATCTGAAACCATTGTTGAGTTCTTTATACCACACGGGATTTAAGCAGTAAAATCATAAAATGATAAAAATAAATAAATTAAGTATCTATCAAAATAAACACCGACCCCATTAGTTCTCGTAGCAATTTATAAAGATTGGGATTTCATTATCATACATAAAATACAACTTTGATTCGTAGAGAAAATTAGAATAATACCTCGTAAATCCAATTTCCTTTAAGCGACGACTGAGAGAGAATCGATTCCCGGTTATTTGGCTAACACCAAAAATCTTCGCTAATAGAATTGTTCCATTTTCAAAATGATTGAAACGAAAAACAATTAACCCAACAATTAAAAAATGATTAAAAATCAATTATCATAAATGAACAATTATAAATTAATCACCATCTATAAAATTGAAACCCATAATTACCAAGAGAGAGATCTTAAAAGGTTTTTATTTTTTTTTGCCCTTTTACAGCAAACTGTCGTCCAAAGATTTTTTCCCCTTTTTTGTGTAGCCGTATCACCTGTTTTGAAAGAGAATTTTTCTGCCCCTTTTGATTCGCAGAGAAAATTAGAATAATACCTCGTAAATTAATTCCATAATGCTAAATTAATCAATCTTATTGACTAACTTACTATATTCATTAATGGATATTTCTAATCAAAGTAGATTTAATTGGATAATCAAATTATATAAATAAATATTTAATTCAATAATTGAATTAAGTTTATAGTCCCATTTAATTAATTTGAATTAATTAATTATTCTAACTATTAAAATTATCAATTTTGAAATGTCAACAACCAAAATTATGTGTGACCCTTTTAGATTCACGATTAAAACCAGCAATAAGTTTACAACTTTAGAAAGTTTATAAATACTAATTTATTGTATAAATTAATCTAATTAATTAATTCTTTTGAAATTAACTCATTAATTCCAAGAACCTACAAATCATTACAACACGTAGCAAGTAACATGATTGACTAGTATTACGTGAAATAGCGAGCAAACCTATATCAATTGCAAGTCTATACATGTATGATCCTTTCGACAACTAGTTTCCCGATTAAATCTTGGGCATGGATTTATAAGTCGAAACCCAAATGATTTAATAACTATGATTTCATTTCAAGTTTAAGTAATTCATTTATGAATCAATTTTTGTCGAGCCTTTTCCAAGATCTTTGAATCACAAACTATGAATTATATGTCGGCTACAGACGTCGAATTCTATGTTGATTACAGACAAACCTCCATGCACGTCGATATAATACCCAAAAATATCCCTTTTACGATTGTCAAGCAATCAAAAGATAAATCTAAGTACTGCATGATATGCACAATACTATTATCATGCCTGAAGTCAAATGATTAATCATGTATTATTACAATATGAAAATTCTTATTCGACAGATAAATCTTCCAACTAAGAATTTCTATCTGGTCATGTTCAAGGACCTTGCTCTAACGAGCACCCATATATATGCACATGCGTCACAATGCTAATGTTAATGGAATGCAACATCCTTATCTTACGAGCATGCATTATATGCACAAGTCTTACTTAACTATTCAATAAAAGCAAAATTATAAGATAAGAAAAATTATCTTTATTAATATAATTCTCAATAATATTATTACACAAATAAAATAAAACTAGTTTGGAAACTCGCTTTTACGCGGGCATATCCAGCAAACACATAAAAACAAAAACAAAAACTTAAATATTAAATTATAGTCAATAATACAATTTATTGAAATTGTTCAATACTTCCTTGTAAACAACATTTGCAGTCTTATTAACAATATTACCATCGTCGTCACAACTTAAGATTTTTAATCATTTACGACTCTTGACTCGAGAGAATGCGACATAGAGTTGGTCGTGGCTAAAAACTGGTACTGGCAAATACAAACCCACATTGGAAAGAGTTTGACTCTGACTCTTGTTTATAGTCAGTATTTGATTATCATAATTTTGGTATAATCATAATCATAACGATACCGTAGATAATCAGTATTTGATTATCGTATTTTTGGTATAATATGTAATTAATTTACATATATTTGGCATAAACACTAATAAACATAACCGATTATGATTTCATAAAGAGTATTTGATTTACATATCTTTAGTAAATACACTAATAATTAATTATTAATTTTATCGGATACTGATTATTAGGATTTGCTTTAAGTATTTGATTAATTATTATATATATATCAGATGTAAATTAATTAATTTCGAGTTCCAATTATATAAACTCTAATTTTTTTAAAAAAAATTCGACTTTTCAATTAAATAAAGTAATAAATTTTGATATTTCGATTAGAATATTTTTTAAACTCTAATTCTAATGCATTAATTGATAATCATAATCGATTATAAAATATTCCAATACAAATAGAAATCAATATAAATGAATGTAAGCAATTACTGATCAATACGATAATCATACCGTAAATTAAGGTCGAATAAATATGAAAATCATTATAAATCAATATAAACTTTATACAAATCAAGGAAGTGAATTTATAATTATATATTGTAATTAATTTATATATTTTTGGTATAAACACTAATAATCATAACCATACCGTAGATAATCAGTATTTGATTTTCATATTTTTGGTATATATCGTGATTAATTTACATATTTTTGGTATAAACACTAATAATTATAACCGATTATTATTTCATAAAGAGTATTTGATTTACATATATTTAGTAAGTAATGTAATAATCATATGTGTTTTTACCCGATTATATTTATGGGATGGCTTTATATTATCTATTATATAAATCGGATGTACAATAATTAGTTTCGAGTTTTCAATTATATAAACTCTAATTTTTTTAAAAATAGTTTCAATTTTTCAATTATATAAAGTAATTAAGTTTGAGCTTTCGATTAAAATACTTTATAAACTCTAATTTCGACGTATTAATTGATAATCATAATCGATTATGAAATATTCCAATAAAATTTGAAATCGGTATAAATGAATGTAAAGCAATTACTGATCAATACGATAATCATACCGTAGATTAAGGTCGAAAAATATGGAAATTATTATAAATCAATATAATTTTTTTACAAATATAGTAAATGAATTGATAATTATATTTTCTAATTAATTTACATACTTTTGGGTTAAACACGCTAATGATCATAACCATACCGTAGATAATCAGTTTTTGATTATCATATTTTTGGTATAATATGTAATTAATTTACATTTTTTTTGGTATAAACACTAATAATCATAACCGATTATGATTTTATAAAGAGTATTTTATTTACATATGCTTAGTAGGTATATAAAGAGATAAGTTTTGGTGGTGTAGTATATATAAGGGGTTTGTGTGGCTTGGTATTATCGGAATTCAATTGATTTGTACGAGTCAATGAGTTTCTAGCTTGGTAAATTTAAAAGAAACTAAAATAAACAAAAAACCACGACTATTAACGAATAACTATGACGAACTATGAAAAGTAAAGCAAGTAATTTGGATGCCCCATGCGTGTGCCATATTGAAGTTGCAAGCACTAATCAAAATAAACAGTAAAAAACAAAGAAACAACAAAGTACAATCAAGGAAACCTAAGGTACAACTATGCATGCATGATCTTGAAATTTAAATAATGAAAATCAACGAAAATCAAAAGCACCAATAGAAAGAGCAATAAAAGGTGACGTGAAAGTTAAAAACTTTTCGAAAAATAACTAAAAACGAAGAGTAGATCTAGGAATCAAACTTACATCATGCATGAAAATAAAAACCAAAATAAAGCGTAGGAAATACTTGAAATAAAAACGATCAAGGATCCAATCTATGATCAAGATGTGTTACTCACCTAGATTACATAAAACAAATCACAAATCCAACAACAAATCTAAGAGATAAGGCAAAATGCATAAATTGAAGAACAAGCTTGAAATTGAAGAACACTAAAGAAAATTAAGAAAAACTTACTTGAATTAAGAAAGAGAAATACAGACTTGAATAAAATTGCAATCCAAATTAATATCCAAGTGATGGCTTGAATTCTTCTTGAGCTTACAAACCCAAGGAAAAGATTGAGATTAAATCTAAGAACTAGAGAGAGAAATTAAATCCCAAACCCAAAACATGAGTTCGGAGGAGAGTGAATGATCCATTAGCTAATGAGAGATGTCCTATTTATAGTAGGTTTTATTAAGGGTAAATGGGTCAAATAAGCCTTAAAAGCTTGGATTTCCCATGTTTGACCAAGTTTGACCGGAAATGGCCTTGATATGCACTTGGCTCGATGTTTGGCGTGATTTGGCTCGACATTGGCGCGATTTGGCTCGGCATTGGGCGAGCTTGGCGGGCGCTGGGCGTGGGCTGTCGGCAGGTCTCAGCAGGGCTGGGTGGAAGGCGCTCGCCGGTGCTGGGCGCTGCCGAGTGGGCTAGCCATGGCGTGCAGGAGTGCTGCGCAGGTCTCAGTAGGAGTCAACGGCAGTTGGCGTTAGATGGCGAGGGCGTGCGCGTGCTGGAGCGTGCACGGGTAGGCTTGGGGGCACTGTCGGCCGGCCTGCCTTAGCGCGCTGCAGCTTGCGCCAAGGTCAGGTTGGCGAGCCATTCCAGAATGTTTTTCCATTTTGGAACTAGTACGTGGCGCGGATTTAGGCACGTCTTGGCGCTTCCTGGCACGGAATTAATTCATTGATTCACTTATTTTCGCTTATATAGTGCTTCTAACTTCAAGACCCATCCATCCAATCGAACTTTATCTTCTTAAAACAATGACCAATCCCAAGCGAGCCTGCTCTTTCACCTATGAAATAGGAATTTTGAACATAAAAACTTAAAAATCACACAAACCTCACCAACAACGCTCCCATAAGATTCGAAATAATAAAACGAGAAAATAACCTAATAACCTAATGAAAATCGACTCAATTCCACTAATAAAAACACAAGAAAAACACCACAAATACATGCAAAACAACCACCCCACACTTATCAGTGTGTTCGTCCTCGAACAACGAAAAGAAGTGAGAATGTACATGCAATGAACATTATGTAAAAATAAAAATCCTTATGCTTATCCTAATTCAGATGATAAAAGTATCAACATAAACTCGTTATCGCCAAGCATTGCTCGTATTACTCTTTCTCAAATGAAAACTAAATCGATGACTTCCTCGCAAATGGGATTTTGAGGGTGTTCGATCAATTCACTCAAGTGTTTTGCTTTATATATGGGACGTGTATACGCCAAATCGGACAATGCATGCACCTTGTCAAAATTTCACAAATCAGAAACTCAAAATCACCCATTGCACATGACCAAACAACAATCGAAAGAGGTTTTTATTTCGGGTTGTAATGTTGGCTCTTTGGTAAGGTATTTAATATATGGATATAGTGGCTAACACACGACCAAACGTGATCAATAACACACGAAACCCTAACTTCCAGAACTTGAGGCTTATGATCGCTTCACCCTTCCCAAATTACCAAACTTTCATTCGAAACCCTTCGTACACTCACACACTTTTCCGACTTTTATTTCACAACACTTAGAAGATTTTTGAATTCTCTTCTTTTTACTAAACTTAGCCTTTTAAACATTAGGCTTTCCACAATACGCAAGCTTTATCACTTTTCGTGATTTGTGTTGGAGTTAATTTGGTGTTCTCCATTTTTTTTTATTTTTTTTATATATATCAAAAACTCAAAACCCGAAATGCACAATTGACTTTTCACACATTTTTAGTCAACTAACAACATACACTCTCACCTCACAATTTATGAAGAAATAGGAGCTAAAACCAAGCTCGGTTAACAAGAAACGGGGTATAGGCTCAAGGGGGCTCGTTTGGGATTTTTAAGTAGCTTATATATTTGGATATGGTCGGAATAAGGGTGATATATGTGCCTCAAGGTCATTTCCAAATTCAATCACGTACTAGCAAAATCAAGCCACCTCAATGCAATTTCCATAAAAATGCAAGCAAAATCGATAATTCACACAAGGCTACTCATTAGTTTGCACCGGGTTTTGGAAGACAAAATCAAGAGAGCTTTTAGAGCTTTTCAATATTTTCACGAGTAGCTGTTGATTATATATATACATAGGCGGGTTTTGGACGAAGCACGAAAATTCAACTCCTTACATAAAAGGGCATAAACATCTAAAAATCCGACAAGTAAACTATTCAAACTTCTAAGCATGTGGTAATTGCTCAACAATGTAATAAACTCACATAAGAAACAAAAATGACTCAACCATATAAACGCACAATTAGTAAGTGTCACTTCGCCAAGAATGCATCACTTACCAAGGCTCGAGTTAAGAAAGACAAATCATGCTTTGTAAAACCCAGACCCTAACCACCTACCCACCCCACACTTAGACCATGCAATGCCCTTATTGTATATTAATGAAAATCTAGTAAAAGGAGGGTGAGATAGAAGCTTCCTTTACCGAGCGAGTTTGGGTTGAGCTCGGTGGGGTTTACTTAAGCATCCAAGCAATCCAAGCGAAAACCGATCATAGCTTGTTTCTCCCGGCTCCATGAACACTACTAACTTATCAAATCGACCAAGGTTGAAGTCGGAAAACAAAACCTTATAAAATAAAATCACATAAAATAAAAAACACAAGAAAATATGCACATAAATCAAAACAAAACAAAACCAAGGACTAAAAAGAACCAAAAGACAACAATTTTTTTTTAATTTTTCAATTTTTCAAATATTTTTGGATTTTTATATAATAAGATAGTAAGAAAGAAAGAAATGTAAAAATAAAAGAAGTAAATGAAAAGAGCATGGGTTACCTCCCAAGAAGCGCTTATTTTACTTCCTGAGCTTGACGAACTCCCTTCTTGATCACGGTGAGGTTGAGACGGGAGGATCCACTAAAGCAATAACCTCCTTGTCGGGAAGATCCAATCTTTGAAACATTCCCAAAGCATTGCATAGCTCAAATGGCATTCGACGAAAAGCAAACGTTCCAAACGAGCAAGTAAAAGTCATCTTGGCTCGATCTTCGGGTGGAATTATGATTTGATAGTAACTCGAGAAACAATAGGAATGATGGCCGTCTAACTTATCCAACATTTTCAATCTCTTGGCTTCCACTATCTCCTTAAAATTTGGACTCGAGCGCCTTTGTAATTCTCGAGAGGGTTCGGTATCATCCTCCAAAATGATCTTATGCATGCAAGTTGAAGGGCTAATTCCCCTAATATCTTCAATAAACCTCTCCTCTTCGTCTTGATTTAAATTGGCAAAGTTAATAACTGGTTTGCTCTCCTCTTCTTTCAAATAGACATACTTGAGGTGAGATGGGAGAGACTTAATCTCGGACATGTGCCTCCTCTCGACCTCATTGGGGATTAATTCGATCAATTCAACGATCTCCTCAAGATGATCTTCAAGCTTTTCAATGGGTTTCATTTCCAACCTATCATCAATAATCTCCACCTCCCCCTCTGAAATTTTGTCGTTGCCCTCAACGACACATATACATTCCTTCTCACGCAATCCTTTGGCACATTGAAACACAATTGAATCGTCATTGCAAACAAAGGCCTCATTTACCTCACAACAACCTTCAACACAAGCTCATGGGTTAAGACCCTCCTCTTTGCTCTCTTCCTCCATACAAACTCGGTCATCCAACTCTTGAATCACATCGACATATAAGCAATCCGCATAAAAGAAGATTGATGGAATAGATGACAAGTTAGCCATAGAAAATGTGATTGATTCACCCGCTACGGATAAAGTAAGATTCTTCTTACCAACGTCTATCAAATATTGAGTTGTAGCCATGAATGGGAGGCCTAGCAAGATAGTGTGTTTTGCGCCATCATCCTTCACCATGACAACATCCAATACCACAAAATCAATCGGAACCATGATCCCTCCAACTTATACAAGAACATCCTTGGTCATCCACTTTGGGTGTCTAATTGACTGATCGATCAATTGTAAGAAAATGCGTGTTTCTTGTAAAGGAGGAAGATCTAATTATTCGTATATTGAAAATGGCATCAAATTAATACCCGCCAGGAATCAAGCATACCCGTAGCGACTTTACCATTCCTAAGTGTGATATCAATACAAAACGAGCTGAGATCTACCTTCTTAAGAGCCAAGAGAGAGGGGTGACAAACTACACTTGCCTCCTTAGATAGATAAACTCTCTCATTCGTAGCGCTCACAAGCTTCTTGGAGGAGAGCTCCTTGAAGAACTTGGAATAAGCGGGCATATCCTGGCTAGCGTCTAAAAAGGGAAGAGTGATGTTTACATTGGACAATAGATCGTAGAGCTTTTGAAATTGTCCATCTTTCTTAGCATTTTGTAGCCAGGATAGATAAGGCGTATGATCCTTACAAGTTGGTGGTTTATAGGCATTCGAAGACTTGTGTAGGCCATTGAAAATTTCCTTTGCCAAAGTAGGACCCATGTGAGTAGAATTGGGAGGATTTTCAGAATAGAAACCACCTCCTCCTCGGACGGCGGGGCAACCTTATTATCAAACACCATACCCTTCCGAAGGGTCTTGACCACATGAGCTTGCGAAGGTTGTATTGGAAACTTGCCTTTCTCATGAGCTTTCTTGATCATATTCACATCACTTGCTAATTGCCCTATATTAGTGTTTAACCCGTTGGTTGTAGCCTCAAAATGGAAAATGATTGCATTTATTGAATAATGACCATGAGATTCGTAACGGAAGGTGGAGTAGGAGCATTCACCGGAATAGACGGACGAGACGGACCCACATGAGGATGAGCATTCGCATTTGTATTACCATAATTAAAATTCGGATGCATGCGGTTGATAGGATAATGAGGATTGTAATTCGGTGGACGAGCAAAAGGTGTGATTAACATGAATTTGTCTTGATTTTAGTTAGTATTTTAGTTCATTTTTGTTATTGTTTTCGGTGAAAGTTGGATAGATTGGGCATATTTTCACATTTTCTTATCTCCAACTTGTTTTACCGTATTTTAATTATAATGAATTAATTTTATATTTAATTTAGGCATTTTGAGGCATTTAGGTTTGGAAGTAGTCAAGAATGGGCAAACAAAATAGAGTTTCAGCGAAAACGGGCCGCGATTTGAAGAAATTACAGTTTTAGGCCTTCTAGAAGGGATGTCTCTGGGCCCAACCGGTATAGAAAGCTGGGCTGGCAGCACCTCCTGATTCTGGGCCTTCTAGAAGGGTCGTTTCTGGGCTCAACCGGTATGGAAAGTGCTGAACGTCGTAGAAGGGGCGGAAACCCTAATTTTGACCCCCTTTCTAAGCCACCTACACCTATAAATACCCCCCACCCCTCACATTAGAAAATACACATTATTCCTAGGGTTTCTAAGGCCTTTTGGGGGTTGACAACCCCAAGAGTGCCATTTTATTTTCTTAGTTTCTCTTTATAATTCTTAATTTTATATTCTTACACTTTAGATTAGCTATTAGATATTTTCGATTCAAGATTTTTCACCAAAACGCTGCGGATTTTCTTCGTTAATTAGTAAGTATTTGTTTTCTAATCTCTTTAATTTAGTTGCATGCTTTTTATTAGTTTAATTAATAATTATTACTTCCATGATGAATCGTTCTTGTGATTGTGTTGGGATTGTGATGTTGAGATTGATGATTATTGTTAGCTAGATCTTATGGGTCTAGAGCCTAGATTCGTTGTGAACCATCAATTGGGACTTCCCAAGCGATCGTGGAGACGAATCGAAGCTCTAGAACCCTAGTTTTCTTAAATCGTTTTATAAGTCTTTTAATTAATTTAAATGAATTCTAGATTTAATTGCTCTTAGATAATTTAATCTTAGTTTTAGATAATTAATGCATAGTTTAAATAATCTTAGACTTAATTAATTAGTTCATAGCTTAGATAATCTAGATTAAATTAATTTTAGTTCTTAAAACTCTCAAATAAAACCCCCCTTGTCCGCGTATTTAGATTAGTTTTATTTTTATTTTCTTATTCGTGAACAAACAAACACAAAAGGAACTTCCGAGCCTAGTTTTCCTCTGAGAAACGATTCGGTTCAACTTAACAACCTACATGCGAACTCGTACTCTTGCGGGCGAACTTTTTAAAATTGACAACTTTAAATAAAAATAGGTGCAAAAAATTCGAATCAAAATTTTGGCGCCGTTGCCGGGGAAAACTAAAGGTTGTGAATTTTTTATTTGTTCTTCGTATTCTTATTTTTGTTCTTATTTCGTTTCGTTTATCGTTAGTATTTATTTGTGATTTTTTATTTTATTCATTTTTATTATTTTCCACCGGTGCGTTTAATCTTGTATGTTGAACGTTGTGTTTGCAAGGTTCGTTTACAACCAAAACCCAAGATTTATCAAACCGTTTTTTAAAAATACAAAAAAATAAAAAAATTCAAAAATTCAAAAAAGAAAAATTAAAACAAACTTGAAAATATTATTTTTAATTTAAAAATATTTATTTTTTGAAATTTTAAAAAAAAATCAAAAATTTTTTTTTAATATTTTTATTTATTTAAAGTTTTTAAAATTAAAAAAAATGTATTACTCGTACAATGAACCACCGTTCGATTGGCGTCGTGAGCTTCGACCGGCCATTCCATTGAGCGACGCAATGAAGAGTTACTTTCCTGACGAGTACGACCAATTGAATCTTCCAATCTTTTATGGACGTCGGAACGAAGATGCGCTTAAATTCATGCGAAAGTTCGAGTTTATCACCGATAGTTCTCCTCTTCTCGGGCTTACAAGGGAACAAGTGCGGTTGCGACTTTTCACTTTTGCATTAAAGGAGAAAGCAATGAAATGGTTTGTAAAGTTAGAACCCGATTCTTTGCTAACGTGGTATGAAGTAATCGACAAGTTCATGAGGAAGTTCTGCGTGCCTAATGTAATATGTGATCATTGTGGATACCGGGGACATTTGGCGAATGAATGTTTAGTGTTATTTGACGTTGAGCCACAATAGGAAATTGTCGCCGTCCAAACTTATGCAAGTTATGATTCTTATGACCCTCCCGAAATGAGTCCTTCCTACCAGAGCTATGAAGTTTACCAACCAAATGATCAATTAGTGGTGGAGCAGCAAGACCAAGGAGCTAAGATGATTAGTGTTCAAGACGACATCGTATCATTGACCAAACTCGAAGATGACCCTTTTGAGTCTATGCGTCAAAGTTTTGAGAATATGGAGATGATGCTGGCTCAAATGATAGCTTCTGTAATCAAATTGTCGAATGAGGGGGATGCGGTACCAATTCTTGATGTTGTGGAGCCCATCGTAGAGGTAGAGAATCCGAGCCCGACTACTTGTTTAGAGGAGGAATGTAACGATGAAGTTATGGAAGATTTGGATGAATTTGTTCCTCTTGTGCATGTTGATGTCGTGTTAAGTGATGGTGTAAGAATATTGCCGTTGGACAACCCAGAGGTTGACGCAGTAGTGGATTTGCTTGAGTTTTGCATGAAAGAAGACGACGTGGTGCCAATTTCGGAAGATGAGCCCCACGTCATGCCGATAGAGATTCCGGTGGTTGCTGCGAATTCAAGTTTGATTGAGGATGATATAGGGGATGAGCCGATTCTCGAAGATGAATTTACTCCTCTTGAACTGGATGCTTTAGACGTCAAGGAAAACGATGAATTTTTAAAACGGTCGACAGCAATTTTAGGGATAAATTTGAACGGCATTACTGTGGACGATGTCAATTTTGATGAAGTGTTGGAGAATGAATTTATGGAGCCTCTTGTTATGCCACCCGAGCCATTAATGGATTTTAATTTTGAAGTGGTGGATGATTTAATTGAGGAAGATGTGAAGGCCGAGTCTATTTTTGATCCACCTGATGCTTTGATCGATTTTGAGATGGATATGGTGGACGAGATAATTTAGAAGAATACCCCTTTCTTATTCCTGAATTTAAATGTTTTTCAAACTATTGAGGGGGATGTCACCAAAACAAAGGAGAATGGATTGGAGGATTATAATTTCTTGTGTTCGACGGATTTCCTCATATTTTCAAAGGTTGTGGATCACTATGTGCCCCGCATGGTTTTTGATATGTTTGCGGTGATAGATTATTCGCTTTTTCGACCACCGAAGCGAATTGGAGTTTTAGTTCTGCGAATTGCTTACCATGCGCGCCTTGGTAAATTACATTGCATGTGCTTACTTTTGGAGAATACTAAGGCGTGGCACGATCGTCACCCTTTCTTGGATCCGGGATAGCAAAGTTCATAGATGGCGTCGAGCTTTCGACGTTAAACAAGCGCTTCTTGGGAGGCAACCCAAGTATTGATTTTCTTTTCTTTTTCCTTAAAGTTTTACTAGTTAGTTTGTTTTTGTTCGTTTTTTTTGTCTTTTTAGGATTTTATTCAAGACATTTTCGTTCACGAGAGTCAAGACCGAATATGATTGCACAAGCGCTTTTTGGAGCCGCTCGACTATTTAATTTTCAGGGACATTTTCTTATTCCCTTTCTCCCTTGCTTTTATTTTCTTATACTCATTTATGGAAATCAGGGGATTGCCGAGTTTTTAGAGGGGGGGATGGTTGAGTATGATTTATATTTGAAAAATGTGCAATTTTTAAAATTTTTACGTGATTGATTGCTATTTCTTCGCTGAATTGTGTTGTCTGGCTTGCCTGTCGAAGTTAACTAAGTTTGATTAGAGGCTTTTGTCTTTGAGCGTGCATAAGTGCATAAATTTTTCAAAATTATATTTATATATTGTAAAATGTTACTTGGACGCAATTGATTTCGCAAAACCTTAAAAGCAGCGTCAATTCAAAACTTTTTCATGCAAAATGCCTGTGAGTAGTCTGAGTGTTTATCATCATTGCATGTGCTTGAATGAGTTTCTGATTTGATATCTCTTTGAAACCGCTGTGTGTAGTTGATTTTGAAAATGAGGTTAAGGCACAGGAAAAAAAAAAACCCTTATTCCGGCCATATCCATAAATTTTTAGCCACTATAAATTCCGAATGAGCCAATTATAGCCAAATTATCCATGCCTATAGCCCTGAGTGATTTTATTGAGTCGAACCCTACTAAACCATTAAAAGCGTGGGGTAGGAGTTCTTTATTTTTATTGGTTATTAGTGTTTTGGAAAATTTTATTAGGAATTTATGAATTTTTGTAATTTAGGACCACCATCCGAAGAAAAAAAAAAAGAACCCCATAAAAAAAAGAATAAAAGGGGGATAAAAAAAAGACCCCATAAAAAAATAATAAAAAGGGGATAAAAAAAGAAAAAAAAAGAAAAAGAAAAAAACAAGGAAGGTGAGTCTAGTTGAGTAGAGTTAAGTCATTGCCTATGCGCTTTATGAAGGCTTGAGTTTAATTATTTATTTTCTTGAAAACTAATGTTTAGAAGGTAAAAGAGTTGTGTAAGAAGCACATTATAAGCTTCAATTGTGTTTAAGTGGTTTGAGCTACAAGTCGGTAGTAGAGTTATGAGTTGAGAAATATCCTAAATTTAAAGGCTACGTTATGAGTGTTTAGTGAGGTTTTTATTTTGAACGAGGTGAAACAACTTGCTTCGTGATTATATTAGGTTGGGTGAGTTAGCCACACAACTTATATATTCCACACCCGTCCAAAGAGCCTTACATTACAACCCGAAAAGACCTTTTTCGATTCTTAGTTCGACAACACACTTAATTTGCGATTGAGAAGAGATTAATTTTCGGTTCTTATTTAGTAATTGTATGATTTGAGCGTATACACGTCCTATGCAGCAATGCTTGAGTGCTTTTGAGTGAACACCCACATATATATTTCCATTTTGAGAGGATGCATGAATTTGTTTTTGAAGCGACAATGTAATTAAGGTGGAGTGTTTGACATTGCGTGACTTGTATCTATATTTTCAAAAAATTATGTATGTAGCAACGCACGGCTCATTGCCTAAGCCGGTTTTCTTTCTAAGTTATACTTTGAATCTAACGTCTGTTCGAGGACGAACAAACAAATAAGTGTGGGGTGGTTAATTAACATGAATTTGTCTTGATTTTAGTTAGTATTTTAGTTCATTTTTGTTATTGTTTTCGGTGAAAGTTGGATAGATTGGACATATTTTCACATTTTCTTATCTCCAACTTGTTTTACCGTATTTTAATTATAATGAATTAATTTTATATTTATTTTAGGTATTTTGAGGTATTTAGGTTTGGACGTAGTCAAGAATGGGCAAACGAATAGAGTTTCAGCGAAAACAGGCCGCGATTTGAAGAAATGACAGTTTTGGGCCTTCTAGAAGGGATATCTCTGGGCCAAACCGGTATAGAAAGCTGGGCTGGCAGCACCTCCTGATTCTGGGCTTTCTAGAAGGGTCGTTTCTGGGATCAACCGGTATGGAAAGTGCTGAACGTCCTTGAAGGGGCGGAAACCCTAATTTTGATTCCCTTTCTAAGCCACCTACACCTATAAATACCCCCCCACCCCTCACATTCGAAAATACACATTATTTATAGGGTTTCTAAGGCCTTTTGGGGGTTGACAACCCCAAGAATGCCATTTTATTTTCTTAGTTTCTCTTTATAATTCTTAGTTTTATATTCTTAGACTTTAGATTAGCTATTAGATATTTTAAATTCAAGATTCTTCACCAAAATGCTGCTGATTTTCTTCGTTAATTAGTAAGTATTTATTTTCTAATCTCTTTAATTTAGTTGCATGCTTTTCATTAGTTTAATTAATAATTATTACTTTCATGACGAATCGTTCTTGTGATTGTYTTGGGATTGTGATGTTGAGATTGATGATTATTGTTAGCTAGATCTTATGGGTCTAGAGCCTAGATTCGTTGTGAACCATCAATTGGGACTTCCCAAGCGATCGTGGAGATGAATCGAAGCTCTAGAACCCTAGTTTTCTTAAATCGTTTTATAAGTCTTTTAATTAATTTAAATGAATTCTAGATTTAATTGCTCTTAGATAATTTAATCTTAGTTTTAGATAATTAATGTATAGTTTAAATAATCTTAGACTTAATTAATTAGTTCATAGCTTAGATAATCTAGATTTAATTAATTTTAGTTCTTAAAACTCTCAAATAAAACCCCCCTTGTCCGCGTATTTAGATTAGTTTTATTTTTATTTTCTTATTCGTGAACAAACAAACACAAAAGGAACTTCCGAGCCTAGTTTTTCTCTGAAAAACGATTCGGTTCAACTTACCAACCTACATGCGAACTCGTACTCTTGCGGGCGAACTTTTTAAAATTGACAACTTTAAATAAAAATAGGTGCAAAAAGTTCGAATCAAGGTGGCTTAGCAAAATCGGGTCCTGTTTGATACCCTTGAACCCCACACACATCCTCCGATTGAGGCATCGACATATAGAAAGGGATTCGAAGGACAATATGTGGTATCATGACCAACCATTCCACACGACACACACGGGGGATTTGGGCTTGGGCTATATAGCTTAGCAATTTGAGCCTTCATAGACGCCAATTTCTTTTCAAACTCAAGCTCCTTAGGGGAAGAAGATTCACTCAATTCATTGGCACAAGAATACATCGCTCGAGAAGATTTTGTTGAGAATTTCCGGATAAAGTGGTGAAAATCTTGTGAACCACTTGAGGAGGTTGATCCTTCATATTTCCCCCTGCCGACGTATCCACCATATATTGGAAATGTGGGTCCAACCCCTCATAGAAATTTTGAATTAATATCTCCGGTGCCATACGATGATGTGGAAAACTCGTGAGAAGATCTTGGAAATGAGCCCAAGCGGAGTGAAATGGCTCATTCTTCATTTGCTTAAACGAGATAATCTTGATCCTCAACTCGGCCGTCTTTTCATCGGAATAGTAATGATCTAAAAATACATCCAAAAGATCGTCCCATGTATGAATTGAATTGGAAGGGATACTCATAAACCATGACAAAGCCTTATCTTGAAGAGCATACGAAAAACATCGGAGTTGAAGATGCTCTAAACTCATCATAATTGGAGTTGAAGAGGACCCTCTTTAGCAAACCCACGAGATATTGGAAGTCGAGCAAAACTGAGCGATCTTATATCAATAGCCATAACCTCGGGAGGAAGAGATACGCACGATAAAATAGTCTCCCCCACAAAGGCTTTGCTAACCTCTCTCATAGCGAAAACGGGAGGTGCATGTTGGGCATTGGGGCTCATTCCTCCAAACAAAGCAAATGGATCGGGAGTGCCCATGTGACATTATTGTCGGCACCTCCATAACCCGGACCACCACCATTACCATTAAAATTACCATTCGGAGCATAATTGGTATTATAAGCATGAGGAATTCCATATGGGTTAGGATTCAGAATTTGGCCACCAACATTCCCATTCGACAAAGCCTCCATTATACATATTCGGGGATTGATTAGGAGCACCATAAACTCAATACAGACCATCCATACCCATGAAGCCGGTATACCCAACATGGTTTGCACCATGCCCTCCCATGTTGGGTTGACCATTGTCGATTCCACCATTAGTAACATGGTTTGCACCATGCCTTCCCACATTGCCAAAACTGTTATAATTCATCCCATTCCTAACATGGTTTACACCATGCTCTCCCATGTTAGGAATGTTACCCCCAATGCCATAAAGGATTGGAAATGTGTGCATTACCTTGGGGTAGGCCCATGGCGTGTCCATGAGTGGTGAAACCACTCCCTTGATTTCCTAGAGCATGTTGATTTGTACATATTTGTATGTGATTTTTGTATATTTTTGCATCGTGTGTTGTGTGCTTTTACGTGTTTTAGGTTTATCTTTTTATCATTTTTCTTCCTTTTGATGTTTTTCGTCTCGTTTGGTGTTTAATGTGTTTTTACTTTATTTTATATGAAATAATCTAATTTAGTTTTATTTTGGTGTTATAGCTCGAAAAGACGAAGATTGGATAAGCAATGTGCTGTGCTGACACTGGGTTACTCAGTGTCCGAGTCATGCTGACACTAGCTGCCGCAGCCTGGCTCGCGTCGACCGACGCATCGTCGACGCAAATGTTCTGTTGCGTCGATCCTAGCTCTGTCGATCGACGCACTTCCTGGTCGACGCATGTAGCCTGGCTCGTGTCGACCGACGCACCGTCGATGCAAAACTTCTGAAGCGTCGATCCTAGCTCCGTCGATCGACGCACTGCCTGGTCGACGCGTGCAGCCTGGCTCGCGTCGATCGACGCACCGTCGACGCTCCGTCAGTTTGAGCGGTTATTTTCGAAATTCTATATAAAGTCGGTGGTTTCTTCGTTTTTGGAGTGCTGGAACTTGGGGGGAAGGTCCGAAATTGCAGAAAACCCTCGGTTCTTGCCACCTTTTCAATTACGCGCATAATTCGGGTTGAAGAGTCGAAGATTGCAAGTTCGATTCGTCAATTCCTCATTTGTTCTTCGTATTTGTTTTACTTTCTATATTTTCGTTTTAGTTTCTTAGATTTCAGACTTTGGATGTTAGATAGATAGTTTGCAATTCGTAGTTTAATTTCTCGTTTGAACTTCGCGACTTTTCTCGTTAATTTCGTAAGCTTTCATTTCTTTGTTGGAGATGCTTGGTGATTTGCAGGTTTTAAATTCTTAAGTTCTCATTTTTTATTGCATGACGTTTAGAATAACATGAGCTTGCTTTTAATTGCTGAAATTATGATTTTGATTATGTTTGTGCTTGTTGGCTAAGTTTATCGGTCTAGTGTGCTTAGGGTCGTTCAGAACCATTGAGATTGACAACCCCGATCGTGGAGACGTTTCCGACGCACTAGAACCCTCGTTTTATTAATCGTTTTAAAGCTTTTAAATTTTATTGCTCGTAGATGTTAGAACACCTCAAACTCTATTTGATCGAGTGTTTAGTTTAGTTTAGTTTTTATTTTCGTTTCTACGTACGTAAAATCGAACACCGAAATAGTTTCCGAATTGTCTTCCTTGTGATTCGACTCGAGTCAGCTTATCGCCTACAATAGCTCCATTCTCTTGCAGACGAGCTTTTCATTTTTAAACGTGAAAAAGTTCGATTCAAAATTTGGCGTCGTTGCCGGGGAAGGCTAAAGGCTACAGTTTTTGGTGTTTGCTTTTATTTGTTTGTTTGTGTTAGTGTTTGTTGTTGAATTTTGTTTTTGTTTATTTTTGTAAATTTTGGTACGTTTAATCTCGGTTTTTGAGTGTTCTGCTTTGTAGCCACATTTTTGAAGACTCAAGATTTTAGATTGAAGATGGCGGATTCGCCATATGATGACTTTTACATTCCACCTTTTGATGGAAAGATGTTTTGCCCAATGTCCGATTGGCATGGGTTTCGACCAGCAATTCCTTTAAGCTTTGCAATGCGGGAGTATGATCTTGATGATTTTTACCTCGAGCAACTCCCGATTTTTCATGGATTTCCAAGCGAAGACCCGCTCCATTTTATCCAAGAGTACGAAACTATAACCAGCACATTCCCTCTTTTCGGACTTACATGGGATCAAGTGATGATGCGGCTTTTTATGTTCACATTAAAGGATCAGGCAAGTGAATGGTTGGCTAATTTAGAGCCTGATTCTTTGAAAACATGGTACGAAGTAGTGGATCAGTTCATGGGGTTGTTCTACTCGTCTGAATGGGTCCCACCTTCTGTTTCTTACAATTCAAATTTTAATGATCCATACGCTTCACTTAATCACTTTGATCAACTACAAAGTTCCTCTTGCCCAACATTTAATGAAAATTCTTATAAACCGGGTTTGGAACCTTTTTCCACGGGATATGATTCATATGCTCTACCCAATTCTGATTCTTCGAGCTACGAACCGTTTCCTCTTCTTACATCAAACTCTTATGTTTCGAGTTTCGAGCATTTTTTTCCCAAAACCACATATCACGATTCGAGATATAATGATCCGTGTGCTCCTTGCGAATCATATTCTTATACCCCGAGCTACGATTGTTATCCTATGTCTCATTCGTGTATTACTGATCATGAAACTCGAGTTGAGGTAAATCGACCTCATTTAGATGAGGTGACGTTATTTGATGTGGTAGAGCCTACCGTGGATGTTTGTTTGGAAGAGGTTTGTAAGACGGCTAAGATTGACGAGTTAGTTGAGATCCGCCCCTTTGTGATTTCTGATGACATTGAGGATAAAAGTGTGGGGGTGTTGCCGTTGGAGTGCCTGGAATATATTGGAGATTTGAGTCTCCCTATTCTTGGTGAAGAAGATGGAGTTTTAGTGCCAATTTTGGAGGGGGGTGAGACTATTGAGTCCCATTTTTAACCACCCGAAGCTTTATTGAAATTTGATTTTGAGGTGGTAGACGAGATAGTCGAGAAGGTGTCCGATCACCCCATGATACAAGTGTCGTTTGACATATTCGAGGTGATCGATTATTCGCGTTTCCGACCTCCAAAGCTAGTTGGAGTGTTCGGGATCTCGGGATGTGATTTTTATACCCGCCTTGGTGATTATCATCACCAAATCTTACTCTTGGAGAATACCAAGGCGTGGCACGACCGTCATCTATTTTTATACCCGGGATAACATCGAACGTGGACGTCGTCAAGCTAGAGACGTTAAATTAAGCGCTTCTTGGGAGGCAACCCAAGTCTTTTAACTTTATTTGCTTTTGTGTGTGTTTTGTTTCTTTTCGTTTTAGGTTCCCCTCGGCGTTGAATCCCGTTGGATGGTCTTGGATGCTCAACTCGTCATCACGAGCGTGATTTCAGCGACTGAAAAAATAAGCTAAGTATGGTAAAAGGTAAGAGAAAGAGAGATACGTC
>BMAC01000495.1:166477-177430 GCA_014905375.1 Phtheirospermum japonicum
CGCAACAGAACATTTGCGTCGACGGTGCGTCAGTCGACGCGAGCCAGGCTGCGGCAGCTAGTGTCAGCATGACTCGGACACTGGTAACCCAGTGTCAGACTGGTACCCAGTGTCAGCACAGCACATTGCTTATCCAATCTTCGTCTTCTCGAGCTATAACACCAAAATAAAACAAAATTAGATTATTTCATATAAAATAAAGTAAAAACACATTAAACACCAAACGAGACGAAAAACATCAAAAGGAAGAAAAATGATAAAAAGATAAACCTAAAACACGTAAAAGCACACAACACACGATGCAAAAATATACGAAAATCACATACAAATATGTACAAATCAATTCCCCCACACTTAGCTTTTTGCTTGTCCTCAAGCAAAATCTAATCTAGACGTAGACAAGGAAAAGCTAATTACCCGATGACTTAATTACTAATGCCATCCATATGATTCAAGAAGTTAATGCATTAGATCGACTAAAAACTCAACTAAAAGGGACGACACGATAACGTTGAGATAAGAGATTTAGACTAGCTTCCGAACACCTAAAAGTAACGAGTTGACCTCCATGTACGTCACCCATCCATGCCTCGGCCAAAGTCTATCCCTGCTCAAACCGCCAAATCGTCACCCGACTAGCCCAGTCATCTATACACCTCTTTAACAAAACAATCTAAGAAATAAAAATAAAAATAAGAACTCAACTTGTACAAGGTTTTCTCTTCTTGTACTTATTCTTTCTTTTTTTTTCTTTTTTTTCTTTTTTTTCTTTTTTTATTTTTCTTTTTTTTTAATAATTTTTTTTTGAGTACCTAAAGAGATAAGGTACTAAACGAACATAATTTACATAAATCACAAACGAGAGTTCATTGACTCCAATCTTATGTTGCTAAGTGCAACTGATAACATTTTTCAACTTTGCACGTGGAGTTTTAACGTCTCCAAAATAAAAATAAAAATTACATAAAATCCTATAGAGGGTATCGGAAAACGGGGCTAGTAGAGAGTATTCGACTCTTAAGAACGAAACATGAATAGAACAAGAGACAAGACACTTCATAGATTATTTACACTTCATTCCCCACAATTACACTATTGTTCGAACGAAAGTCTAAATATCCTAACCAAAGCATCTAACCACGTCCAACTTCTCGATCCTAGCTCCGTCGATCGACGCACTGCCTGGTCGACGCGTGCAGCCTGGCTCGCGTCGACCGACGCACCGTCGACACACCTTCGACGCAAAGCTTCTGAGGCGTCGATCCTAGCTCCATCGATCGACGCACTGCCTGGTAGACGCGTAAAGCCTGGCTTGCGTCGATTAACGCACCGTCGATGCTCCGGCAGTTTGAGCGGTTATTTTCGAAACTCTATATAAAGTCGGTGGTTTCTTCGTTTTTGGAGTGCTGGAACTTGGGGGGAAGGTCCGAAATTGCAGAAAACCCTCGGTTCTTGCCACCTTTTCAATCACGCGCATAATTCGGGTTGAAGAGTTGAAGATTGCAAGTTCGAATCGTCAATTCCTCGTTTGTTCTTCGTCTTTGTTTTACTTTCTGTATTTTTGTTTTAGTTTCTTAGATTTCAGACTTTGGATGTTAGATAGATAGTTTGTAATTCGTAGTTTAATTTCTCGTTTGAACTTCGCGACTTTTCTSGTTAATTTCGTAATCTTTCATTTCTTTGTTGGAGATGCTTGGTGATTTGCAGGTTTTAAATMCTTAAGTTCTCATTTTTWATTGCATGACGTTTAGAATAACATGAGCTTGCTTTTAATTGCTGAAATTATGATTTTGATTATGTTTGTGCTTGTTGGCTAAGTTTATCGGTCTAGTGTGCTTAGGGTCGTTCAGAACCATCGGGATTGACAACCTCGATCGTGGAGACGATTCCGGCGCACTAAAACCCTCGTTTTATTAATCTTTTTAAAGCTTTTAAATTTTATTGCTCGTAGATGTTATAACACCTCAAACTCTATTTGATCAAGTGTTTAGTTTAGTTTAGTTTTTATTTTCGTTTCTACGTACGTAAAATCGAACACCGAAATAGTTAACTATTAGTCTTCCTTGTGATTCGACTCGAGTCAGTTTATCGCCTACAATAGCTCCGTTCTCTTGCGGACGAGCTTTTCATTTTTAAACGCGAAAAAGTTCAGTTCACATGGTCGGGAGGGTTCGTTGGATTAGGAGTCGAAAGCCCGGGTTTATCACTTGGTGTGAAATACTTGACATGAACAACGGGCTCGGGAGTACTAAAGCTTTGAGGATCATGGGCCCGTGGAGACTTCCCATTGGGATTGAGAAACGGACCGGTGTTCGGAAGGTTATGCCATGTCGTGATTAGTAATCAAGGGACGTCTTAAACGTCTTAATCTCTCGGGGTTCAAAATGTAAGGAGTCAAATTGTTCCCAAGGGTTTTACGACCTTACATACACTCAATAAAAATGTCAAATACAAAAGAAAGCTAAAAACACAAAGAAACTACAAGAAAATCAAAAACCTTAACCAAGTCGAGTCGCAACGGCGCCATTTGAAGAGATAAGTTTTGGTGGTGTAGTATAGATAAGGGGTTCGTGTGGCTTGGTATTATCGGAATTCGATTGATTTGTGGGAGTCAATGAGTTTCTAACTTGAGAAATTAAAGGGAAAACTAAATTAAACGAAAAAATACGACTGTAAATGAATAACTATGACGAACTATGAAAAGTAAAGCAAGTATTTCAGATGCCCCATGCGTGTGCCATATTGAAATTGTAAGCAATAATCAAAAGTAAAGCAAGTATTTCGGATGCCCCACTTGGCTCGATGTTTAGCGTGATTTGGCTCAGCATTAGGTGAGCTTGGCGGGCGCTGGGCGTGGGCTATCGGCAGTTGTCGGTAGGGCTGGGCATGGCGTGGCCTGGGCGTGCGCGAGTGTTGCGCAGGTCTCGATAGGCATCAAAGGCAGTTGGCATGTGCGGGCGGGCATTGCACGGGCAGGCGTGCGGGCACTGTCGGCCGGCCTGCCTTGGCGCGCTGCAGCTTGCGCCAAGTTCCGGTTGGCATGTCCTAGCACGGTTCGGCACGTCTTGGTGACCATTCCAGAATATTCTGGCATTTTGGTGCTAGTTCGTGGCATGGATTTAGGCACGTCTTGGTCCTGGCACAGGATTAATTCATTAATTCACCTATTTTCGCTTCTTTAGTGCTTCTAACTTCAAGACCCATCCATCCAGTCGACTTTATCTTCTTAAAACAACGACCAATCCCAAGTGAGCTTGTTCTTTCACCTATGAAATAGGAATATTGAACATAAAAACTCAAAAATCACACAAACCTCACCAACGATGCACCCATAAGAATCAAAACAACAAAACTAGAAAATAACCTAATAACCTAACGAAACTCGGCTCAATTCCACTATAAACAACACTAAACCCTAATTAAAAACAAAAAAGAAATACCACAATTACATGTAAAATAGTACACAAATAATTAATTATTAATTATATCAGATTATGATTATTAGGATTTGCTTTAAGTATTTGATTAATTATTACATATATCGGATGTAAATTAATTAATATCGAGTTTTCAGTTATATAAAATCTAATTTTTTTTTTAAAATAATTTTGAATTTTCAATTATATAAAGTAATTAATTCGAGCTTTCGATTAAAAATTCTTTAATCTCTAATTCCAACGTATTAATTGATAATCATAATCGATTATCAAATATTCCAATAAAAATGGAAATCGGTATAAATGAATGTAAACCAATTACTAATAAATACAATATTAAGGTAAAAAAATATGAAAATCATTATAAATCAATATAAAGGTTTTACAAATCAAGGAAGTGAATTGATAATTATATCTTGTAATTAATTTACATATATTTGGTATAAACACTATAATCATAACTACACCGTAGATAATCATTTTTTGATTAACATATTTTTGGTATAATATGTAATTAATTTACAGGTTTTTGGTATAAACACTAATAATCATAATCGATTATGATTTCATAAAGAGTATTTAATTTACATATATTTAGTAAGTACACTAAACTTAATTATTAATTATATCGGATACTGATTATTAGGTTTTTCATTAAGTATTTGATTAATATTATATATATTGGATGTAAATTAATTAGATTCGAGTTTTCAATTATATAAACTCTATTTGTTTTAAAAAAAAATAATTTTGAATTTTCAATTATAAAAAATAATTAATTTCGAGCTTTCGATTAAAAATATTTTTTAGACTCTAATTCCAACGTGCTAATTGATAATCATAATTGATTATGAAATATTACAATAAAAATGGAAATCAGTATAAATGAGTGTAAAAAATTACTGATCAATACGATAATCATACCGTAAACTAAGGTCGAATAAATATGAAAATCATTATAAACTAATATAAACTTTTTACAAATCAAGGAAGTGAATTTATAATTATATATTGTAATTATTTTATATATTTTTGGTACAAACACTAATAATCATAACCATATCGTAGATAATCAATATCTGATTTTCATATTCTTGGTATATAATTTAATTAATATACATAATTTTGGTATAAACACTAATAATCACAACCGATTATGATTTCATAAAGAGTATTTAATATACATATATTTAGTAAGTAATGTAATAATCATATGCAATTTTACCCGATTATATATATGGGATGGCTTCATATTAATTATTATATATATCGGATGTAAAGTAATTAGTTTCAAGTTTTCAGTTATATGAACTCTAATTTTTTAAAAAATAATTTTGATTTTTCAATTATATAAATTAATTAATTTTGAGCTTTCGATTAAAATATTTTATAAACTCTAATTACAACGTATTAATTGATAATCATAATCGATTATGAAATATTCCAATAAAATTGGAATTCAGTATAAATGAATGTAAATCAATTATTAATCAATATGATAATCATACCGTAGATTAAGGTCGAGAAATATGGAAATCATTATAAATCAATATAATTTTTTTACAAATCAAGGAAGTAAATTTATAATAATATATTATAATTAATTTATATATAAACACTAATAATCATAACCATACCATAGGTAATCAGTATTTGATTTCCATATTATTTGGTATATATATAGTAATTAATTTACATATCCACCCTATTTGTTAATGTTGTTGACACCCTAGCTTATGTGTCAATCAGTTTTTGCTTCGAATGATATGTGTCATCACTTGGTAACTCCGGAAACTGAGTTGTCAGCTTCTAATGGTTTGTCTTAAAATGTTACCTATTGGGGATTTTTAGCTTAGGTATAAATAACAATTTTTTTTCCATTTTTTCATTTGTACTTACAAACCTACGGTTTGTCATTCCTCTCGCTACTCTCTCGCCCCTGTTCTTGAAAACTTCTTACCAATTGAATTTTTCGATTATTCCTCTATTTCTTACCAATCTCGCATCGTAATCCAAATCCATCGTCGAAATCAATCTTGGCACCGCCAAAAATCCCAAAACGCTCGTGAGTATTGCGTACGCATCGCTGTCGGTTTGATTCAATCTCAGATCGTGGTGAGAAGCTTCCCCCGAAGGCAGAAGCAGAGTGAACGCCAGATCCGAAGGTAACATCCGGATTACTTTTTTTTCTGAATTCGCCGATTTTTGATCCTTTGGAGAGATTAATTATGGGGATTATGCGGTTGGGTGAGTTAAACGTTGATGGGGATGTTTTTGTGAGATGAATTGCTGAAATAATCTGTATGATGATGAATGAGACAGAGGTGGTTATGCATATTAGTTTTACTGGGCTTTTCAACTTCGAAACTCCGAGTTTTTTTCTTCTCATTTTCGCTATCTTTATTGAGAATGATATGAATTTGCGTTTGATGGAATGGTGATATTTATTGTTTATGTTTTTGAGTTTATCACTGGTTTGATAAATTAGGTTCAGGGTTTTGGAAGATCTAGATGGAGATAAATGGGTTAACTCGAATTGCTTTATGAGTGAGCAACTGAGTTAGTACAGGTCCAGTTTTTGGATATGCATAGCCAGCAACTTACTCTAGGCTTAAGCTTTTTATTCTGAGGAGAATATATAATTAAATAACTTTAATATGTTGTTCATTTTTGTTTTCAAACCCTGAAAAAATCTATTTGGTTTTGATTTGACTCTAATTTAACTAAATTAGAATTATAAACAATCGAAATTATTTAAACAAAACAATTAGATTTCATTAAATTTTGTTTCATTTTTGTCAGATTTAATTAAAATTTGAATTCGAGTTTTGATTTAATGGATTCTGTTTGAGGAATTGATGTGCTTTGTTGGAGTGAGGTATTTTTAGATTTATTTTCTCTTTTCTGTTGTTTGTACATATCTGGAAAGGTCGTATATACCCGACCAAAGGTGGCAAGTACCACGACACCAAATATTGTATCTTTTGTGATCTTTTGATTATCAGATGCATTTAAAGCAATCTCTCTTACATGTGCAGCTCTTTCGAGCACATCTTTTTTCTGTAGCTACATTTTTTTCTTTGATTCGCAAAAAAGAAAAAGAAAATATTATATTGTTGTTCGTGTAATAATAGATTTGTGTTTCTTTTGGATGTATTGATCCTATAACCTGTTTTTTCTTTGATTTAAGAAAAAGATAAAAATATGTATTGTTCTTCGTGTAATCATAAATCGGTGGTTTTTTGTTGTGTTGCTCGTTTAATCTGTTTTTTTGTTAGATGATCTGCTAGATCGCGTGTTTGGAAAAATTTTTGGTGTGATATTTTGTGCATATTATGTGTTGTTTGAACTAATGTTAATTTCGTCTAGAATTTATGAGTTTTTTTTTTATCATTATTATTTTGATTTTTGGATTTTTTCTATGTTGATTGCATTGAGATATGTGGATAAGTATATTTTATGGTTGTAATTATTTTGTCGACAAGGCCTTTATTTTAGCCTAATTAAAAAAAGAAAGTACTTCAGCGCCGTAGCGCCTAGTGCCCGAACATTGGCTTGGGGCATTTTTCTATTCAATCCTTTTCCTTCTTCTTGTTGCTGGATATCTCGTTCGTACACATCCTTCAGAGTAAGTATTATACAATCTCCAAGATGATTTTTGGAAAAAAAAAAAAGAGAGAGAGAGAGAGAGAGAGAGAGAGAGAATAAATCTTCCATTTTTCTACCACATATCCTATTTTGACACCAAGAAATGAGGTTTTTCTAGAACTAGAAATGCGTTTTCACAATTAAAAATTCTCTCAACTCTTCCCCTAATGCGGAAGTACCAAATCATTTGACCCTTCACCCATTCTAATATAAAGGATTAGTAAATCAAATAATAGATTGTAAATGGATCGGTTTGAAAATAAATTTTGAAATTTAAAACACCCCATTGTGGTTTTAGTACTGCATAGTCTGCATGACATCTTTTTCCTTTTGGGGCTTCAACAAAACACATTCAAATCATTAGAAAAAGATGAGTAGAAACAAGATTTTCCAAATATAAAATTGATGATTTATTTTTCATAAATGGTTCATCTTTTTAGTTGGCAATGATCTATATGAGCGGATGAGGATGGCTAGGGTCATGGACATCAATGGGATCAAACAACTACTATTACCATTAGAGGAGTCCATCACAGTGATAAAGAGGACCGAGAAAGAGGTTCTTATACCAGTTAACTATATTTTGGTTTGATTTGGGTTGCATATTATGTGTTGTAATGTATTCTTTCATTGCAGATACTTGACACGTTGGATTCTTTCATAGTGGCTGAGAGAGAAGGTTAGATTATAGCTTGTGCCGCTCTTTTCCCTTTCTGTAGAGAGAAGTGTGTAGAGGTAGCTGCTATTGCTGTGGAAATTATTGTAGGTAGGGGCAAGGAGATAAATTACTTGGTATGCCACAACAACTTTTGATGGGGGCAAACAGTAAATCGGACCTCATTTGGGGTAGATCTGACTTGGAAGATTGGGAGTTAACATGAAGAGAAACAAAGGCGGCCTTTTCGCTTGGATAAAAGCCCGACCAGACCTGTTGGAAAATGGGATACGTGGAAAGAAGGAAGCAGCTCTTCCTTCTTCCTGAGCTGGAGAAGTGCTCTACCAGACAAGAGAGGAGGAAGACCTGTTTGCTAGGCTCTGAATAAGGAGACAAGTGGGACCACTTGTCAGAATTGGTTTGCACAAACGGCCCGTGATTTGCGGCGCGTGTTCCTGGGATCCCGACTGAGGTCCCCACTAGGATAAGTTATAAATACCCCAGCCTGGAGGCAGGGAGAGGTATGTTGTTACAAGCATTCCTTCTTATTTTTCTCTGGAAAACACCTCATCGCTTACTAACTTAAGCATCGGAGAGGTTTCCACCGGAAAACCACCGGTGGTTCCTTTCTAACCTTTGTTTGTGGTGTAGGCTTCGGAAGCTTGCGGGTTCCCAGGTCTTATCCAGGTGGTTCACTATTTCCGGTAGAAACAATTGGCGCCGTCTGTGGGAAGCGGATCGAGCTAAGGCGTGAGGATGACTTCAGACGGTTGGAAGCGAAATTTGATAGGGGAGTTGGGTGGCACTCCGAGTTCTGCCGTGCATACCCATGCACAACAGGCACCAGAATCATCATCAATACCAGATACGACAGGATCGGCCATGGCAGCTCCGCCGGGTTCCACACCACCGCCTCCGAGGGAGCTTGCTGTGGGTGGGGGTGTCTCTCTCAACGAGTCACTTCTGACACAGCTGTCAGAATTGATTGGCAAGGCTGTGGAGGCAGCGGTCGAGAAAAAGTTCGTGGAAATGGCATCGCCGCCGGCCAATGCACTACTAATGCAAGCAGCCCCGGCGACAGAAACAGAGCCATTGCACGCTCGACGTACGGAGCGAATCTGCCAGCCGGATAGAGAAGAGCATCTTGCCACGTCTGACGGCGACACGGCCCGCCAGGCTAATCCCGGCCTAGTCGAACAGATGCAGAGCCTGCAGAAAGAGGTTCGTGAATTTAGGAAGAAGATGGTGGGTGCAGCTGCACCACCAGCACGGCGAGGCACCCCGTTTACGGAGGAAGTCATGTGCGATGAAGTCCCAGCATCTTATCGATCCTTGGGTTTTGAATATAACGGGACGACGGACCCGGTAGACCACCTCAACCGTTTTGAGATAGCAGCGGCGTTGCACAAATTTTCCGATTCGGTTATGTGTCGGGTCTTTAAAATGAATTTTACCAAATCGGCATAGCTCTGGTTTAGCCAATTACCGCCGAGATCTATCAGCAACTTCGATGAATTCAGCTCGGCCTTCCTACATCAGTTCACGAGTTGTAGGAAGTATCAAAAAATGCCGCTCGAGCTCTTTAGTTTAAAGCAGAAAGAGAATGAGAGCCTACGCGCTTACATCAATAGGTTCACAACAGTGAAGCTGGAAGTACCATCGGAATCGGAAGAGCTGCTTGTAAACGCTCTGGCACAAGGTTTGAAGAAGGGAGAGTTCTTCCAATCTTTGGTGGTAAGATGAGCATCGAAGTTTGGAGAGCTCCTGGAGAGAGCCGAGAAGTACATCCACTTAGAGGAAGCTCTGAAGCTCAAGGATGAAGGGGAAAGGAGAAGAGAGAGGTATGACAGGGATGATAGGGTGATAACAAAAAAGCCTAGACCAGAGCTGTCAATGGGTAGATCTCGTTTTGATAAATATACCCCCCTGGCGACACCTCCGGGCGAAATTTTGCAGGCAATAGAGCGTCACCCAGAGCTCAAGTGGCCCAAAACATACTCGCAGAAGCCAAGAAAAGAAAGGTCAGATCGCTTTTGTCYCTTCCATAATGAATATGGACATAACACAGATGAATGCACGCACCTGAAGGATGAATTGGAAAGAATGGTCCAGGCTGGACACCTAAAAGAATATGTTGGTGCGAAGAGGGGTAATACCAGGCCTGGACATCACAGTGCAGACCGCTTCTCGCAAAGCAAAGGTGGTCGGGCGGATGCTCTGGACAGAGGAAGGGCCGGTTCAAGAAGATCTGATCAAACCCAGGTCGTTCATGGTGAAATCCAAATGATAACAGGGGGAGAGCTAGATGAGCACTCTAAGAGAACTCGACACAGTTATGTCAGGGCTGCTAAAGACCTAGTCAGAACGTCCCGGGAAGTGGGGCAAGTAGCAGCCACGCCCAATATTTGCTTCGGATCAGAGGACAGTGATGGCATCCTCGCTCCACACATGGATGCTTTGGTGATAACAGCTACTATTGCCAACTATAACGTTCGTCGAATTTTTGTGGACACAGGATCTTCTGCAGATATTATATTCCTAGACTGCTTTACAAAGCTAAAGCTGAATGTTGAACTTGAAGAGGTAACCACTTCCCTGGTTGGYTTTGKGGGAGGTGCGTTAAAGCCTATGGGAGCGGTGAGACTCCTGYTAACCCTGGGGGAAGAACCATATAGGGTGACACGGATGGTGCGTTTCTTGGTGGTAGATGCGCCATCTTCGTATAATGTCATGTTGGGTCGGCCCTCTTTGAGCCTGTTTCAGGCTGTCATCTCAGTCTTCCACATGAAAATGAAGTTTGCTACGGAGGACGGAACTGGTGAGGTAAGGGGAGACCAGTATGCCGTGCGGCAAACATATGTGGATTGCATACGACGGAATGAGGAGGAGAGGATGAGCAAAAAAGCTCGGACGGAACAGCCACAGATAGAATTACCAAGACGGGAGGAAGGGCTGATGATCGTCGAAGTTGTTCCAGGCGACGCGAGTAGGACCCTGCGAGTGGGCACGACGCTTAGCCCTGAAGTATTGACAGACCTGGTTGCCCTATTAAGAGAAAGTGCAGATATCTTTGCATGGTCCCCTCAAGACTTAGTGGGGAAAAATTTTGGGCCAGAGAAGGAGGCCATCATAGAGGCAGAAGTAGAAAAGCTCTTGAAAGCTGGACATATTCAGGAGATACAATTCCCAGAATGGCTCTCCAATGCGGTGCTG
>BMAC01000495.1:178379-225535 GCA_014905375.1 Phtheirospermum japonicum
CATTTTCTAACAATGTCGCCGAATACGAGGCCCTTTTGAGAGGAATTCAAATGGCGAAGGATCTAGGGGCGGAGCGACTAAGTGCCAGGGTAGACTCGCAGCTCGTCTGTAAACAAATTAATGGGGAATTTGAGACAAGAGAGGAAAGCATGCAGAAGTACCTAGCAAGGTTCAGGGTGTTAGCCAAAGAAATGAAAGAATTAACCGTTACTCAGATTCCCAGGGAAGAAAACGGCCGCGCAGACTTCTTAGCGAAGGTGGCAAGTTCAGCCACGGATTGTTATGAACGTACGATCACCTTGTTAAAAGAAGAAGGGGAGTTCGGGGTTGAACAGATCTGCACGGTAGCCGAGGAAGATGATTGGCGCTCTGCCATAAAAAGATACCTTGAACAGCAGGTCTTGCCAGAAGAGAAGAGAGAAGCGGCGAGGGTGCGGAACAGGTCTGCCCGGTTTTGCCTAATTAAGGGAGAATTATTCAAAAGGGGATTCGGTCAGCCTCTTTTGCGATGTTTATCACAAAAAGAAGGGGCTATGGTGATGAAAGAGATACATGAAGGATGTTGTGGTAATCATATGGGAGCCAGATCTCTGGCCAGTAAGATATTAAGGGCTAGTTATTTCTGGCCTTCCTTGAGGAAGGAAGCTGAGGACTTCGTTAGAAAATGTGAAAAATGTCAGAAAATGGCCCCGCTAATCCATCAGCCAGCAGAAGAGCTCATGGTGATGAGTTCCCCCTGTCCCTTCGCAAAATCGGGTATTGACCTGGTTGGTCCATTCCCAATGGCCCCAGCTCAAAAGAGATTTTTGATCGTAGCTATTGATTATTTCAGCAAATGGGTGGAGGCCGAGGCTCTTGCTAGAATAACAGAGGACGCTGTAATGAGTTTCATTTGGAAAAATGTGGTCTGTCGCTTTGGCATACCAAGAATAATGGTTTCAGATAATGGGACCCAATTTACAGGAGCCAAGATAAAGGCTTGGTGTGCAAAGATGAACATTCAGCAACATTTCACGGCTGTATATCACCCACAAGCGAATGGTCAGGTTGAAGTAACTAATCGCATCTTAGTTCAAGGAATCAAGTCGCGGCTGGACAGGTCTGGGGGAAAATGGGTGGAAGAGCTGAGCTCCGTGCTATGGGCGTACCAAATGAATCCGAAGGAGATTACAGGAGAAACCCCTTTCAGTTTGGTGTATGGTATGGATGTCGTAGTACCCGCAGAGATCAGTCTTAAAACTCATCGGATCCAGAATTTCAATGAAGAACAGAATGAGCTGGTAAGATAGGATGCTTTAGATCTGATTGAGGAGAAAAGAGAGCAGGCTGCGATACGAATGGAACATATTACAGGAAAGGTGAAAGCGGCATATGATAGAACCGTGGTCAAATGGCAATTTTGAGTAGGAGACCTAGTCCTTCGACGATCCGATCTAGGACAGACGAAGGGGAAGTTAGAAAAGTCTTGGCAAGGGCCGCTGAGAGTCGTCCAGATCTTGCCTGGCGGTGCTTATAGGCTGGAAGAGTTGGATGGCACGGCACTACCCCGCGCTTGGAACATTGCCAATTTAAGAAAATTTTACACTTAATTGTAATAACTTTATGTCTGTGTAGGTTGAATAAGATTTACAGCTGAAATCATGGTTCACAACAGAAAGAAAGCAATGATACACATTTAAATTATTGACGGAAGCACTTATTAATAATTAAAGGAACTCCACACAGGAATTACAAAAGCAGACATTCTCACAAGAATATTTGCAGTCATAAGGGCACAAATTACAATCATGGAAAAGGGCGACAAACACAGCCTTAGGATGGGGGTGTAGAATCGAGAAGCTGACGGAGCCTTAATCTCGTCCTCGTTCTCCAAAAGCCGAACACGAAATCGGTCGGACACCTCCACCGCGATGTCCCAATCAACATGCAGCTCCGCATTCTCCCTTTTAAAGCCAGCAATGACCTGTTCGAGGCGTCGTCGTTCATTACGGAACTCCGATTTCTTCTCAGCCAATTTCTCTGTAAGATCTTGCAGCTGATCCTGCAATCTGGCAATTTCTGCCTTCAGACGACCTTTCTTCTGGAGTAGGCGGACATGCTCCTCATGGGAAAAGACGTTGGGAGTCGACGAAGATGCCARTATGCATGGAAAAGAAGTTGGCGAGGGCGCCATTATATAGGAGAAGAAAAGGCGGGAAATCGTTTTGGCCTGACACGCTAAGGCGGGAAATCACTCCGATTTGACGCACAGAGGTCTTGAAAAAGGCGGGAAACTAAATTTGAGTTTGGCGCGCAAAAAAGATCCAGGATTGGCTAAGGGCAGCTGCCCAGGATTTCGCCTGACCTGTTTGTCAGTTTTAAGCCAGGATTGGCTAAGGGCGGCTGCCCAGGATTTTGCCTGACCTGTTTGTCAGTTTTAGCCAGGATTGGCTAAGGGCGGCTGCCCAGGATTTTGCCTGACCTGTTTGTCAGTTTTAAGCCAGGATTGGCTAAGGGCGGCTGCCCAGGATTTCGCCTGACCTGTTTGTCAGTTTTAAGCCAGGATTGGCTAAGGGCGGCTGCCCAGGATTTCGCCTGACCTGTTTGTCAGTTTTAAGCCAGGATTGGCTAAGGGCGGCTGCCCAGGATTTCGCCTGACCTGTTTGTCAGTTTTAAGCCAGGATTGGCTAAGGGCGGCTGCCCAGGATTTTGCCTGACCTGTTTGTCAGTTTTAAGCCAGGATTGGCTAAGGGCGGCTGCCCAGGATTTTGCCTGACCTGTTTGTCAGTTTTCAGCCAGGATTGGCTAAGGGCGGCTGCCCAGGATTTTGCCTGACCTGTTTGTCAGTTTCAAGCCAGGATTGGCTAAGGGCGGCTGCCCAGAATTTTGCCTGACCTGTTTGTCAGTTCCAGCCAGAATTGGCTAAGGGCGGCTGCCCATAATTTTGCCTGACCTGTTTGTCAGTTTTAAGTCAGGATTGGCTAGGAGCGGTTTCCTATAATTTTGCCTGACCTGATGGTCGGTTTTGGCCACGATTTTGTCTGACTTGATTGTCAACGCAAGCCAGGATTGGCCAACGATTTTCTTGGCCTCATCCAAGCATAAAGTACTAATTCATGTATACAAATAGATCTGGTTTAATCGATTCACAGGAGAGCAAAATTGTTGAATAATAGATTCCTCAAGTAAACACATTGAAACAGAAATTAGAAGAATTTGCACCGGCTACCTACACCTTTTCTAGAGGAGCAAAAGGTTGGAAGCTTTGATTACAAGAAATTGTTGCAGAAAGAAAGATTAAAAAAAAAAAGGGTGGGGCCACGCTGTCTAGCTATGAGAAGGTCTCCGGTCTGAAGCAAGGACTCGACGAATGCGCCAGAGTTCACGCTCTGCTTCGTGCAGACGGCGGCGATATTTGTCAGAACGATCGGCGAGTGTTGGAACCTCGCCGGCAGTAACGGTCAAGCGACCAACTGTTTCGGCCAGGTCCGCCTTCTCCTCTTGAAGTTGGCGATTAACTTGCCGGAGTTCAGCCCATTCTCTCTTGTAAAAGCATTTCTTCTGGCGTTTCCTTTCCAGAAGTTGGAAGAGATAACCTACCTTCTCCTTGAGCGCGACGAGTTGGTCGGAGAGCTTGAATTTCTCCACGATTAGGGAGACGTTCTTTCTCTTTACCACATTAAGCTCTTCGATCAGAGGAGACGAAGACATTTTTTGAATAATTGATGATGAATAATGAAGGTATGAGCGCATTTAAATAAAGATGCGTGCAGAAGGGAATCAAAAGTACTAGGGTTTCCAGAAAATCAGGAAACCCTAAAAAACTAAAAGTCGCAACAAAACAAAACATTAAAAATATGTTTGATTCCAAGACAAGTGTTGGAAAAAGACAGGCCAGCCACACAGGCAAAACACCAAGCCTATCTATAAAAACAACAGGGCACGGAAGGCTATGGCTCTGCATCCAGCTCTGCAGCTAATTGTCCCACCGCATCCTCAATTAGGGCACCAGGGGACGCTCCACCTGGCAACTCACCCAGACCAGCGAAGGTCGGGGAAGGAGATGAGTCAAGGATAGCTAGGGCAAGATCATGGTCTGGATGAGATGCAGTAGGAGAAGAATGGAAGAGAGAAAGGATATGCTCCGCAAACTCTGTATCTTCTGAAAGGTGCAAGCGATCCTGCTCCGGGGCATAAACAAAAGAGGCAGGCTCAGGAGGATTCTTCAGTGGAAGGGCCCTATTGAAGACAGCGCTGGGGTCAGCCGCGTTGATAACACTCCACTTGGCCTGCTCGTCAAGGGCAAAGTTGTAATAATTCATGGACTCGGGAAGAAGACAGGAATAAAGCTCTTTGGATCCTAGGAAAGCCCTCTTGGTCTCCTCCCTAGCCAGTTGAATTAGTCTGAGACCTTCCTCGGAGCCTAGAAATTCCATCCTCCACTCTGCCTTAGCTTTATACAGGGAATCGTCCGCCAAACTACGGGCTTCAGCTAAAGCTTCATCCCTAGCCTCCGTACGAGCAGTCTCGATCATTTTCACTTGCGCCTTGCGCACCTCRTCCYTCTCYGCCCTTGCRTTTTTHAGCTCTTCCAGCTGCTTCTTCAGTTGCACCCCCCTCTCCTTGGCCAGAGTCCTGATGCGCTCCATTTTCAAGACGAGCTCTTTATTCTCCTTAACTACGTCAAACTGATCAAAGATCTAGACATGCGAGTGGCTAAAAGTGCCTTCTTGGAGGTAGCCTAAAAAAAAAAAAAAAAAAAAGAGAGAAAAGGGGGGGGGGGGAACCTTTAGCCTGGAGGCAAATCATGAAACGGGAGTATGAGGAACAAAATCTTACCCGGGCTTCATCTTGGCACCACAACTCCAGGAGCTGGTGATCCGTCAGTCTTTCCAGGTCCGGCTGATCTGCTGGTAACATCTGCCGGAGCATATACTGCACGGCGATCTCCCCCGAGCAGTTGGCGATTGAATTAATCGGCGGAGGAACGCTGCAGGTACTAGCAGAAGGAACGTTATGGACTGAGGAGGTCAGAGCGCGGCTCCAGGGGGTTGTGCGGGGCCTCTTGGACAGAGGAAGTGCGTCTTCCTCTGAGTGGGAAGAGGAAGGTCTGGCAGGGACGGATTGCGGAGGTAGTGGCGCAGGACCAAAGCTGATCTCTTGGGGAGAGTCCTGCACAGGATTAGAAGGCCCCACCCCTGGCTCGACAGTCCTGGGGGGTTCATCAGCTCTCCTTTGGGCTGCTTCGATCATCTCGTGCATCATCTTGCCTGAAAAGCACCAAGAAAGAGGGTTGACAATAGAAATAAGCTAGTCAGATGAGACGAGAAAGAAGAAACTATACTAATCTCTTTGGTTAAAGGAGCGGTTTCTGACTTGCTATTAAAAAAATCCAAAACAGAAGGAAGGAGGAGGTCGGTCACATGGAGAGGATTCTCGTTCAAGGTGGAGATAATTTTCTTTATGCGGGAGGACCTATTGGTTGAAGATAGCGGAGGGTATGACGGTAATCCTTCAATGAGCTTGAGATTAAAGCCCCAATCTTCACTACAATATATGAAGAAAAATTTCTTCCTCCAATCCTTATTGGAGGTAGGGAGTTTCGATAGGAAGTGGACCCCAGGTCGGGCCGTCAAGTAAAAACAACCCAGAAAAGAACTCTTCGCTTGGAAAAGTTGGAAGAAAGTATGGGCGGAGGGATCCAGGCCCGCATAGCGCATGGACAAACTGTAGCAAACCATGATGCGGAAGGAATTAGGGGTAAATTGGAAGACGGGAATTTGATATATCTTGGCTATTTCCAGCATCAAGGGATGTACAGGGAGATGTAGGCCTGCCTGGAATTGGTCTTGATAAAAGGTCAACCATCCGGTGGGTGACTGACGGAGGGCAGTAAACATCAAAAGGATCGGCGATTTTATGTTTGTGACGGATTTCCTCTACGGTCTTTTTACTCAGTATAGAGGTGACTTTAGGGTGGTCGGCGGCTGCCGGAGGATACTCTAGGCCCCCAGAGGAAGAAGAGAGGGCAGCCACCGCTGCGGCTTCTGAAGAAGAAATAGATAGGGAATCGGAATTCCCCTCGGAGGATTCGGCGGGGCAAGGGGAAGGTAGTATCGCCGCCGCAGAGGCAGCCGGCGACGAGGATACGTTATGAGGAGAAACACTAGAAGACGAAGCCATTTAAAAAAATAAATTAAAATAAGATCAGGGGTTAAGAAAAATACCTGGCCTGTGAAAGGTTGCCGGAAAGGTTAAATTGAGAAATTTGTATTGAGGGAGATCACCGGAAAGAAGGGAGGTTTGAGAAATTTGGGGAAGTTGGAAATGCAAAATGAGGAATCGGCGGGAATAAAAGGAAATAAGAAAGAATTCGAAAAGCAGGAATCGATTAAAGCGGGATTCGAAAAGATCTTTGCATTTAATGATTGGCAGAGAAACGGTGCCCTAGGCGGTGAGCTGGAATGCCACCCGCTCTAAAATAGGGCTGACGTGGCGACACTGGGTGTAAGGATAAAGGCCTTGGAAAAACAAACTGACATCGTTAGTGCATATGATTAGGTTCTGAGGAGGATCTCTCGGGATCCGTGCAAAGCAGGGGTAGACCTTTGGGCCCCCATCTCTGATGAGCACCCCTGGAATACATCAGCTCTACCCCCAAATAACTGAAGGGGGGAGGAGTTGATGGGGGCAAACAGTAAATCAGACCTCATTTGGGGTAGATCTGACTTGGAAGATTGGGAGTTAACATGAAGAGAAACAAAGGCGGCCTTTTCGCTTGGATAAAAGCCCGACCAGACCTGTTGGAAAATGGGATACGTGGAAAGAAGGAAGCAGCTCTTCCTTCTTCCTGAGCTGGAGAAGTGCTCTACCAGACAAGAGAGYAGGAAGACCTGTTTGCRAGGCTCTGAYTAAGGAGACAAGTGGGACCACTTYTCAGAATTGGTTYCYCAAARGGCCCGTGATTTGCGGCGCGTGTTCCTGGGATCCCGACTGAGGTCCCCACTAGGATAAGTTATAAATACCCCAGCCTGGAGGCAGGGAGAGGTATGTTGTTACAAGCATTCCTTCTTATTTTTCTCTGGAAAACACCTCATCGCTTACTAACTGAAGCATCGGAGAGGTTTCCACCGGAAAACCACCGGTGGTCCTTTCTAACCTTTGTTTGTGGTGTAGGCTTCGGAAGCTTGCGGGTTCCTAGGTCTTATCCAGGTGGTTCACTATTTCCGGTAGAAACAACTTTCATTTCGTTTTTTCAATTGCCTTTTATCAAATTTGTTACAGCTGAATCCATATGGAATCTCATGGGAGAAGGTTTCACAAAAACCATTATTTATATTAAAAGTGACATTATTGAAATAATGCCACGACAATCATTGTTTCTTACTTTAGATGTACAATGTTCCCCTACTGTATAATTTTCAAGTTAAGGCCAATACTTTTTAGAATTGTTTTCATCAATAATTTGAATCATACCAAGAAACTTTTCGATGATTGTTTTAGTGGAGAAATGAAAAAGAAAAATTGAATCCGAGATGACGTGAAGCCGGGCCAGAGCAAAGTGTATACTCTGACTAGCACTGGGGGAGAATCTTACAACACTATAGCCTACAATGCGGATATGTTGAAGTTCAAGAAAATGGTACTGTCTAGCCAGGAGTTCAACAATAGCGAGTACGGGGTGACAAGCGAATATGGTCAAAATCCATCTTCGTCCAGTGGCGATAGTTCCAGAGAGATCCCGAAAGCATCCGCTGAGATCAAGAAGACTTATACGTGAGTGCAACAAACAAAGGAGGTATATATGTGCAATATTAACCGGCTTATTGGGGACACTGTAATGGATATAAATTATATAGCACTAGTTGAAATGAATGAGAATTTTAAGGGTTAATTTATTTGTCCTTTTTTTCTTTCTTTTTTCTTTTTTTGGATATCTTTATTGATCTATTGATTTCATGTTGTATTGCATGAAATCACTATTGACAAGGGCTCTTATTTAATACTGCTATGAACTCAAGGCGAGCTGTGAACTTTGGAAAGTATGAAATTGGTGTATTGTATTAAAAAGAAGAAAAAATATTACAGTTAATATTGAATTATGTATGTTACCAATTATTTGAGTTCAGTGGCCTCCTTTTACGAGAAATTTAGGGAAAATTGGCCCTAATAGAAATTCGGAACTTTTTAATTTGACCTCAATTCCCAAATCAAAGTTTTCTGACTTTTTAATTTAAGCCTAGGGACTTATTTTAAGTCAAACTTTTCAGATTGGCCCCAATTTATTGCAGCCAAACCCAATCCCCAAATTATGGTTCTAATTTTCGAGACTTGACACAAATGATTTGATCAAACTTACTGAAAAATTCCCAATTTAGCCTCATATCTTCAATTTGGTCCAATTTCCCAGTTCAACTTCTGAATTTATTGCAATTTAGCAAAAACTTTTTCTTTTTTCTTTTTTTATCAATTTTCATATATCGATCAGTGGCTCAAACTATTGTACCCATATAATACTTAAATTTATGTTTTAGTGTCCTTAAACATATCACTGAATCCACCCTATTTTTTTATGTTGCTGACATCCTAATCTATGAGTCAATTAGAGGTTGCTTCGTATCACATATGTCACCTTCTGACAGCTTCAGAATCTAATTTTTCAGCATCGCATTGTTTGGGTTGAAATACTTCCTTTATGAGAATTTTTGTCTTGGTATATAATAGCATTTTTTTTTCATTTCACTATCTTCATTTGAAATTAGAGTTTCTCCACCTCTCTCTCGCCTCACTTTCTTTATTTTTTTAGTCTTCGTTTATTTTCGTACAATTTAGATAAACTCCAATTAATCTTCACATGCTTATTACTTTATACTGATCATTAAGATTTGAGAAATATATACTCCAGCCAATTGTCTATGGGTTAATGGATTAACTAATCACTTATTAATTATTTTTCCTTCTAATACATTTGTTTAGTTTTTGATATTTTTACATTCCATCGGAGTTCCTAGAGATCACATAATTGGAATTGGTATTAGTTATTGGATTTGTTATTACTTTTTTTCTTTCAATGATTACATAGTTAGCTATTATATATACGATCCGAAATGGATCATAATCATTTGCATATTCAAATTCATTTTTTATTCTTAAAAAATAAAGTCTTCCTAATAAAAACTAAGATAGATTATTATGATCAATTAAATTCTTAATTATTTTATTACCCTATTTGTGTTTATACCTTACAAACACTAACTATATAATGTCAACCTTCCGTAATTTAAGGATTTTTTTTAAATAATATATATGATTATAGCCAATCAGTTCATAGTAAAAAGGTTGAGTTGAAAAAATTAAAATTATGGTTTATGATAATTTGTATGATAGAGGTCAACTTTCTGAATCAAATTTATGATTTGTATTATAGTGGTTAATTTAGGAATAATCTAATTAATTAGTATATATGAGAGATCAATAATCATATTTTCTTAATCTCAATTAAGAATTTTAATTGGATACTCAGTTTTTATTTCAAAATAAGTCTATATTCATTTAGGTACAAATCATTTCTATATAAAATGAAAACATAATTAATGAAAAAATATATATAACAATGAAGTACAATTAATATTATATTTAATCACAATTAATACAATTACTTTTTTTATTTAAAATCGTACAATCTATATATTATAAATTGATATTGGCATTAATGATAAGATTTTTTTTAAAGATTTTTAATGGTTTTGGGTTTGGTCTATCAGCCGCTTGACCATCCCAGCCAAGAAGAAGCCCGGCTAAGAACGATCCTCTACAACTCGAACGGCTTAGAGTCCAAGTCACTGAGCCGTTAATCACGCTCTGGTCAAGTGGATCCCATATCATCCACTAGACTTGGTTTCCTATCACTTGAGAAATCAAGGATAAGAATGTACGGCCTATAGGACAAGAATGTACAACCTCATTAATTACAATCAATAAATTTGACATCTACATTTGATCTATATTTAATTTAATTTTGGGTGATTAATTATGACTCTCAATCTATATTTAAAATGACATTATTGAAATAAAACCAATTCTTAATATTTTTATTTTTGATAATTATGGAAATATCATTAATTTTCTACTTAACTTCGATTTGAAATTTTACAATATATATTATGTTTGATCTTAAATTCTAAGTCTGAAGTTAATAATAATTTGTTCAAATTGTTACTATTACATGACTTTGGGTTTAATGTTCATGACTTAGAATCATTATCTTGCCATTTTTATATATTTCAATTAATAGTACATAATTGCTATGGTCTCACATCTTATTTTATTTTACTGCAGGTCGGAGAATAGCGTGTGAATATTTTGTACCACTAAGTATTTCATAATTTGTAAACTATATTTCAACGAATAGCAATGCTTTTATGAACCATGTTCAATGTTTTTTTTTAATAATATTCTATATTTAAGAAATAATCAGATGTTTTAAATTCATATTGCTTAACTCTAAATATATAATCACTTATTTAGTTTATCTAAATAACTGAAAAATAATAATATTCAATTATTCAGTAAGATTAAACGTTAAAATAAATAACTGTTCAACCCACATATCAAATCTCAGAGAACATAGTTTTCAAAACCAGTGTTTAACCACGGTCAGCTTTATGTCGTAGTTTCTTGAGTGCATAACTGTTGAAGAATTTTCGTTGTGACGAAGATTATATCATTGTGAAGAAGAGAGTTAATGTAGTTCACAAAAAAGTGTTTCATAATTTAAAGTGAACATCATTTTTTTTTTCTTTTTGGCATTAATAATCACCTTTTGAAATATTTTATTTTTATTAATTTTACGTTTTTATACCTTTCTCATTTATGCCCACGTAATCGTGGGTTTTTAAACAAGTTTTAGGTATAAACACTAATAATCATAACCGATTATGATTTCATAAAGAGTGTTTGATTTACTTATGTTTAGTAAGTAATGTAATAATCATATGCGTTTTTACCCGATTATATATATGGTATAGCTTCATATTAATTATTATATATATCGGAAGTAAGTAATTAGTTTTGAGTTTTCAATTAATTTTTTTAAATAATTTCAGTTTTTCAATTATATAAAGTAATTACTTTCGAGCATTCGATTAAAATATTTTATAAACTCTAATAACAACGTATTAATTGATATAATCATAATCGATTATGAAATATTCCAATAAAAATAGAAATCGGTATAAATGAATGTAAAACAATTATTGATCAATACGATAATCATACACGGAATGAAAAAAAAAAAAACAGCGAGTATTCCATAAGATCTAAAACAGATCGAGAGTGACTTCTAATAAATCCCAAGCGAGACATCAAGTATTCCATAAGATCAAAACCATTATTCTATTTTTTAATAATTAAAAATACAGTTCCATAAAAATGAAAAAAAAAATAGATCTAACAATGAAATAATAGAGATCTAAAATAGATCTAAAAATATGGAAGAATACAGATCTATAACAGAACAATTTAATCGTAAAATACCGAAGAAGAGATCAAATTTGACTGCAAGATTATCATTTGGGTGAGACGTATACAAATCAATTATTATTTGTAATCAATACATGTCAGAAAAATACGGGAAAAGGAATCAAAATCAACAAAAAGAATAATTATTGAGATTGAGAAATAAAAACAACCATCATTCATTCAAAAGATTTATTTTAATATTTTGTAAAAATAGAAGTAAATTATGAATTGAGAATTAGAAAAATTCAGCATGGAATTATTAATAGGGAAGATAACAACTTATAAAAATGTTGGCAGTACAATATCAGATTCGTCGTATATGCAGATTTTTGTAGTGGATCCAGTTATATGTTGGCTTTTGCTTGTATCAAAAACCAAATAATCGGCAGAAACGGAGTTGTGAGGCAAAAAAAAAGAGAAAGATGAAGAAACTTGAAGAGAGAGAGAGAGAGAGAGAGAGAGAGATGGAACAACTGCGGCGAGGCGAGTGGGAAGAGAAATTTTGTGAGCAAAACCCTAAACTTTTATGAAGATGAAAGAAATGAGTAAAAGTGTTATTTTATACCCTTGACAACTTTACATAAAAGGAAGAATTTAAAAAAAATGATGTGAGAATGACAAATCAGATTTTCAATACATAGCCAAATGACACATGTCATTTGAATGATTGTGAGGTTGACACCTAAACAAGATGTCAACAGAATTAACAATATGGGTTGATATAATCTATATGAATCGCAGGACATTCTACTCTAATCGTTTGATCCTCACTTATAGAGGTGTCAATCCAGTTTAGGTTAACCGGTTAACTGCCGGTTACTAACTGGTTGACCGGTTACGGTTAACCATTGATCGGCAGTTCCGATTATAACCATAACCGTCAACCGGTTTCCAGCGGTTAGGTTACGATTAACTTGACCGGCTAATCGTAATCGTCGGTTACAACCGCCGGTTAACTGGATTTAAAAAAAATAAAACCGCCGGTGGTTAAACTGCCCCGGTTAAAGACCGTTTGAAATCAACGGCTGAGATCAAATAGCTGTTGATCATCAACGGCTGGAATTTTAAAAAAAAAAAAACTAGCCGTTGGTGGTTAACCGATACTGAACCGGTTAAACGGCTAGTTTTTTAAATTCCATTTTAACACATATAAATACACCAATCCTCACACCCATTCATCTCTACTATTCTTCTTCTCATATATTTTCAAGCTTCAATTTGCTAATTTGTGCAAAAAATACTATCAATAATATTCTTATTTTTCTTGATCTCGTTTTACTTAATTCTCTTTTATAATAATATTACTATGGCAAGCTCTTCTCGTAATATCAATACTAATACTCCAAGCTCTTCTCATCGAGGTCGGGGATCTCGATGAGGATCTTCGGCCGGTGCCGGAGATTATGTTCCCGATGAGATGACGGCGGAAGAAGTTGAAAACTTATATAATTAAATCAACTTTGACGAGCAAAATCAAACCAATTTCGATGAGAATTTACCCACCTCCGACGAATCCGAACCGCTGAACCAAACTTTTATGCACCCATTTTTTATATATTTTAATTTAAAACACGCAAGCTTGCTCGCAAGAGAACGAGCGCGCTTGTATGGTGGGAAGTTGACTCGTGTCGATCTCTCGAGGAAAGCTGATTCGGAAGTTCATTTTATGTTTGCGTTTCACGAATAAGAAATAAAAGAAAATAACACATGAATGGGTTTGTTTTAAGAACTATAAATTAATTAAACTAATTAAAGCTAAGATTTAATTAAATTACGATCTAATTAATTAAATCTAAGATTATTTAAACTAAGAACTAATTATCTAAATCGTAAATTATTTAATCCAAGAGCAATTAAATCTAGAATTTATTTAATCTAGAAATTTATTAATCAAAATAATTTTTAAACGATTTAAGAAAACTAGGGTTCTAGAGCTTTGATTCATCTCCACGATCTCTTGGGATAACCCAATTGATGGTTCTAAACGAATCTAGGCTCTAGACCCATTAGATCTAGCTAACAATTATCATCAATCTCAACTTCACAATATCAAAGCAATCACAAGAACGATTCGTCATGGAAGCAATAATTATTCTAAGAAAATTAATTAAACTAATCAAAAGCATGCAAACTAAATTAAAGAGCGAAGGAATAAAAACTTACTAATTAAATGAAGACTAATTAAACAAAGATGAATTGACAGCGTTTGCTTGGAGAAATCTTGAATCTAAATTACCTAAGAGCTAATCTAATTAATCTAAAAGTTAGAGATTTAAAACTAAGAATTATGAAAAGTAACTAAGAAAATAGTAGGAAACTCTTTGGGGTTGTCAGCCCCCAAGAGGCCTTGGAACCCTAGGAATATGATTATGTAAGCAAAAATTTGAAATACATAGGTTATTTATAGTTTTTTCATGTCTTGGGCATCAAGAAACCCAAAAAACGCATTTCTGGGCAGTCACGTCGATCGGTGCGTCGATCGATGCGTTTAGGATCGACGCGACAGAGAGTTCGTGGGCATTGGCGTCGACCGACTCGGGCAGGGCTCGGCGTCGATGCTTCCGGTGTGTGCGCGTCGACTGGGCAGGGGTGTCGACTGACGCGGGCAGGATCGACGCGACAGAGAGTTGTGTCGACCTTGCGTCGACCTAGTGTCAACCGTCGTGGGTCAGGGTCAAGTCGACGTAGCGTCGACGCTCACGTTGACCGACGCTACTCGTGCTGCGTCTGATTTTCTCGATCTTTCTGCTACTCTTTCACCAGAACTCTCGTTTTCATCTCCTTGATCATCAAATTCATCTATTTAAGCTCTGAAATCCTCCGATTTCTTAGCTATATTAGAAAAACAACAAATAGTCACCTAATTATATCAAATATGATTAAAACGCGGTAAAATAAGTTGGAAATACGAAAATACGAAAATGTGCTCAATTTATCCAACTTATACCAAAAACAACAATAAAAACTAAATAAAATACTAACTAAGATCCAGACATTTTCGTGCTAATCAACCGCCGGCCGCCGCTAATTTGGATGAAGATGAGGAGGAAGCGGGTGATATGCCACTGCCTCAATCGAAATTAAGGGAATATCAATCTCCCATCTTCCGATTGCATTTTACAAGAACGGCAGTCAACGGTGAATCCCAGGCACAGTGAAATTATTGCAAAAGTCATTACGCCTTTAGTTCTAAAAATAATAGATGCTACGGGTCGCTCAAATACCACATGGATAACAAGCATCCCGACAAATACGACGTTGATAGCTCCCAAACACAAATAAACTTCTCATCTTCATCTACCGCCGGCGTCGGGATCGGCGGCTAAGATACGAGTTCTAATTTATTTCAATATAGCGAAAGTGGTCATAGAAAATTTCTTGCGAGATTTATTTCCGTTATGGGTCTTCTTTTTAATCATAGGCATAGTAGTCACTATGAAAATTATACTAGGGCTTCATTTAATCCATCTAACACTAGGATTTCATGAAATAAAGTTACTCCCGATATTGAATAAATGGTTGGTGAGTATAAGTTGAATTTGATTTCAATATTTGATAATTTGTCTCAAAGTGTCTCTATATGTTCAGATATTTGGACGGATTCCTATCATAATAATAATAATATGGGAACTACATGCCATTGGATTGATAATTTTTGAACTTTGCAAAAACGTTTAATTGCATATATAGAGTTTAATAGGTTGCATACCGCGTGAATATTTCGCGTAAAATATCCAATATTTTATTTGAGTATCATTTAGGTAACAAAATTTATTATATTTCATTTGATAATGCTGTCGCTAATACGACTAGTTTAGATTTGTTAAAAAGAAATTATCAACCTGCTATTGGTGGTAAATTTTTTCATGTTAGATGCATTTGTCATATTTTGAACTTATGTGTTCAAGATGGTTTAACTACTTTTAGATCTAAAATTGCTCCGATTAGGCGTGCGGTATATCATATAATCACAAATAATGCGATTTCAAAAAAATGGCAAAAAATTTGCCGAAATAATGGTTTGCATCCAAAAAAAATTCAAATGACGTGCCAAATCGTTGGAACTCTACTTATAATTCTTAATGATTCTTTTGAATATAGAGAAGTATTGTGTGCATTTTTTGCTAATCAAGCTGTCGATTTCGTTTTGTTTACCAATGCGTGGGATAATTGTTATAGTATGATGTCTCTTTGAAGAACTTTTAACGACGCCTCCGTGACTTTATCCGGTGTTTATTATCCTACCTCCACACTACTTCTTGATCAATGTATTCAAATTGTACTTGTTAGTACTTCTTTACTCGATTCGCCTGAATTGGGTGAATGTATAGCTAGTATGTTGAGTAAATTGATCAAATATTTTCTCTATATTCCCGATGTCTTTTTGATTGTAAATATTTTAGACCTAGATTATCGGGTCGATGGTTTACAAAGTTTACTTCAAACTTATTATGAAGTATTAGGACATTTTTAAGAAATTTCGAAGAAATTTCAAATATCGAAGTTCCTAATTCTCTTAGTGTTGTTCACCAAGCAAAACAATCTTTAGTACAGATTTTTAATGATTACAATCAATCTAGTGATGTTGACACATTCCCTTCCCCTTCTCCTTTCCCCACCACTTCTAATGTAAGATCATTGTTCAATGACCCTCGACAAGCTCTAACCCCATATACTAGGTTGATTAAGGATACTAAGCGAAAACGGCAAAGGGCTAGTGCTAGTCGAGCAATGAAATTAGATAGTTATTTAGGGGGCTTTCGAACCGAGTAGTGTCTAAAAAAAGCCCGATGGTACTACTAACGATCTTGTGCAGTTTTGGTCGAAAGTGATCAGTATTTCCCTACACTCTCTAGGATTGTCAAGGAGGTTCTCGTTGTTCCTGCACTACAAAAAAATTACGAGAATATCGACTTAATTTACCGACGGGTAGCATCCGTCGGTAAAAGTTCGGCATTACCGACGGCTTTACCGATGCTCAAAATTACCGACGGCTTGCCGACGGACGTATCCCGTTGGTAGATTTATCCGCCGGTATTTTTAAGTTTTTTATTTACCGACGGTAATTTTTACATTTATTTTTTTTAAATAAAATTAATTATCGACGGAAAAATGCCCGTCTGTAATTTTTTTTTAATATTTTTAATTTATTAAGATCCATCGGCAAATTAAAATTTACCTACAAAATTGGTGTTCGTCAGTAGTCCGACGGTATTTTATTGACGGAAAAAAATATCCGTTTGTAATTTTTTTTACCGACGAGGGTTTTACCGACGGACCATTTTCGTCGGTAACGCCGTTACCGATGGCTTACCGACGGAAATGTCCGTCAGTATCTGTGGGTTTTTTTGTAGTGTCAACATTTTTGTTGAACAGACTTTCAGCACGGGAAGTTTTGTATTAGATGATCGCCGGTCTAACTTATTACCCAAGAACGTTGAAAATCAAATGTTGATGAATGATTGACTCAAGGCTGAGAAACGAGAACAAGAAATACAATTGGATGAAGGTGAAAATAGCGACTAGTACGATACCACTTCGGGAAGCAACGTCAACGATAAGTAGGTAAGTGGGGTAAGTATAAGAATTACGTGAACTTTGGTTCCTCTAATTCTAATATTAAAAGTTAAAATTTAATTTAACTTCTAATATTAGAATTAAAATCAAGTCTTTTTTTTTTATTTTTTCAAAATAAATAAAAAAATCGAAATACGTAGACTTTGGTTCTTTCAAGAGGATAAGTATGCAATTTAATTCTAATATTAAAAGTTACATCTTTAATTTTTAATATTATAACTAAAATCAAGTCATTTTTTTAAATAAAATTATTTTTTAAAAAAGAACTCTTCCATCGAAAAATAAAATAGATGAAGACAATGACAAAAAAATTTTATTCAAGTCCTTTTTAAAAGAAAATTATTTTTTTTAAACTTTTTACTTCAAAAAATTAATTATTCAAATTTTTATTTAAGTTCTCATATATTTATCTCATTCTAATTCCATTTATGTTTTTCATTCCTCTCATTCAAATTTTAATTAATTTTTAAAAAGATAATAACTTCATATATATATATATATATATATATATAAACCGACGGTTAACCGTCAGTTCGATTAACCGCACCAAACCGTAATCCTAACCGATTCACCGACAGTTAGGTTACGATTATGCTCCGGCCATTTTAACTCCTCTACTCACTTATGAGTTTCAGCTGGCTCGAATGCTCAATGGGTGTATCCCTATCCATCCGTATCCAATAACAACAATAAATTAAAACTTTAGTTAATATTAATTATTTTACTACTAGAAAGAAGTCGAGACTTCCAAATTGGGATTATGAGAAGAGTGTGTTCTAGGAGAAGCATGTCAGTGTTTCAGTTGTGTCAGTAACTGGTCAAATCACACGGGAATCGCTTATTAAAACTTAAAAAGAAATAAAGCAAATAAAGAATTAAATTCTGATCACGTAAATTCAGTTCAGGTTCTAAAAACACATTATATTTTTGAAGCTCTAAAACTCAGTTTCCACTTGACTGCTAATGTCCAAATTGTCTGCCTTGTGAGCCGTAGCCTATCTCAACAAGCTATTTAAAGCCATCGAAATTCAAAGTATTCACGAAAAGAGAGATACATAAATGACTGACTGTTAATTTCGTCAGCTTTTTCTTTGCCTTGTTTGGTTTTACTGATATCACTGAGACTCTGCACAAAGCGATAGGATTAAATTAATTACATGTGAGAATTCATTTCATAGTGCCCTTTGCATAGTTTCCGTACGGCTTTCCTGCTGCCTTCTCCAACTGACTAATCTTTCAGTTTTTGTATTTATGGGCAGTGAATTAATTTTTCCATCAATCATTAATTATAATATTTTGGATGTTTTTGAGCTAGCATTCGTTTTAATGAAAGAAAATAAAATGGGTCCGTTTAATTTTGGATGGATTGAAAAGGGTCAAGTTCAGTTTGGTAGCATTCTTTTATGTGAAACACTTGGGGTGTGTTTGGTAGGGGAGAACAAGAATAAGAGGGACGAAATAATCTTGTGATTGTTTTTCCATTGTTATTAGAAGAGGGTAATTACTCTTTAATGAGAACCATATTATGAATACATCATTTTATTTATCCACATTTTCGTTTATTCCATTCAGATTTTGATGATTGAACCAGAACCTTTAATATCAAACAGGGTGGCAATTTCAAATACAAATCTCACACATTTAACATGTATAATTATAATACATGACGAGTTCGGGTCAAATTCGTGCCGAACAAGAATATCACGTGAAGAAAACAGGTCAGGCAGATTGCTATGCGGGTCAATCTGATTAACCTAGTTAACCCATTTAATATAAAATATAGTACCGTGAAAGCACCGTAATAAATGCACGTGGGGTGGGAGGCATAGTATCGTGAAGGCACCGTAGTCATTTCCTAAAATATATATAGCAATTTCAATTATACAAAGGATATTTTTGTAAATTACAAAAATAAATCCTATTCATCGCAACTCCGTAAAATCATTTCTAATACATATAATTGAAAAATATTTTCGCTTTCATATATATACAGAGGGTGGGTTCACATGAGAATCAATTCATGTGTGGAAAACTAGAAATCTGCTATATTACATATGTGAATTTGATACTATTTATGAATCATGTACATGATAATTAAGATAATAGTAAAAATCAAGGAAAAAATAAATATTATTTTGTATTATTTAAATTAGCATCACATAATATAGAACAGGGGAATTGGTCGTGATCCTATATGTATATATAATTAGGTTCAAACGAGAACCATGTCCTTATATCTGAACTTATGGTCAATTATGGGCCTTATATCTAATTAAATGGATAAATCTGATTTTTTGTGTATTTTCTTATTTGATTAAAAGTATTAGGATTGTATAATAAAAATATTGTTGGTCTATATAACTAAAATATTAATAAAGCATTATAATTGTATAATAAAAAAAAATGGTGGTATATAATAAAAGAACTAGTTTGCAAGTTTGCATATAAAAAAAAATGGTGGTATATAATAAAAGAACTAGTTTGCAAGTTTGCATATAATAGCATGGTTATCATTTGAACCCATTCCCATATATATATATATATATATATATATATATATATATTAACTTTCGTAATTGATGACATAGTGCATTAATTAGTTTTTCTCACTTACGAATACAGCTTTCAACTTTCAAAACAGATTTCCAATTTGATACGATTCCGTTCCAATCAATATTTGGAGAAAGGCAAAGGTTTGTCAAAATCAAATCCAATCTTTTTCCTGATTTTAAATTTGTACATGATGTGTTTATCAACGATGCCAAATGGTGTCATTTCAATCAACTCATCCATTTGTAACTTCCCATCTCACACACAAACACAAACATGTGTGTGTACAACAAATTGCAGATTAATTTGCAGGGGTTCTTCTGCCAGAACTAATTATTAACCAATTATTAAAAAAAAGAAAAAGAAAAAAGTAACTATTAATCAATCCTTACTGTTTGTTCGAAAACTAGTGACGTACGAGCTAGTTAATAAGCTTTCCCAGTGTTAAAGTAACTGCAATCTTTAAATGAAGTTCCTGTTCAACAAACAGATCTAACTGGGTGTATTATACAATTAATAATAGTCACCAGCTTATTAGACTTTTTTTTATTTTTAAAAAAAAAAGAAATAATACAAATCAATGCGTTCTATAGTCAAATTTGGATGTGAGTATTTCAAATGACTCAATATAGACGAAGTTAAAATCCATTACGTACAGTAACTCAAAGTAGGAGCTGATGGAATTGAAACCCATCTATCATGATCATCTAAATAAGTCTATGTTGCATTGGAATGGGCGGATTTGAAAGCGATGATCTTGAATCTATAATAACAAATCCATGAGCTTATTTGGATATATTATGACTTTCAAATTCTTAATTAGTAGTAAATGTTTTGAACTATTTTTAAAGTTATCTGAATTTACATCCACATTATATTGAAATCATTCGCCCAAACCTTCTCCATAAATCCAAATGCTCTAATACAAACTCTATATGTGTTACGATATATTTAGAGATATATTCTTATGAATATTATCTCCTTACTTGTAAGATTTAATTGTAGGATTTGATTGGGTAGTTTTTATCATCATGCATATCTTTAGAATATTGAGATCTTTTGATGATGAGATTGTAATAGTATAAATACTCAATCAATAGAAATCGTGGACAAGCTTTTAAGCCCTTAACCATTTCTACATGGTATCAGTCGTCAGGGAAAGTAAACCTTAAAAAAATAAAATCATGGCTGGAAATGACACTCCGTCACCACCACCACCTCGCATAGATATCACCTCTCCATACTACTTAGGTCCTCACGACCGTCCCGAAGATTTCATTACCCCAACCCGACTTCGCGGGGATAATTACGATGAATGGGCCGGAGATATTCAAACGGATTTAGAAGTTCGTCGTAAATTCGTGTTCCTTGATGGAGCAATCACATCTCCATCTCTTCCTTGCACTTCGACAGACTGGAATACAATTCATGCCATGCTAATTTCATGGCTTATGAATACAATTGATCCAGAGGTTAAAAGAACCCTGTCAAAATACAAGGATGCTAAACGTTTATGGAAAACTCTCAAGACTCGGTTTGCTACTGTCAATGGACCACGGATTCAGCAAATTAAGGAGTCAATTATGAAATGTGAGCAAACAAGGAGTATGACAGTGTCCTCATACTTTGGTAAATTGACGGCTTTGTGGGAAGAGTTGAATAATCATGAACCATTAATTACTTGTACCTGTTGTACATCATGTACTGCTGGCCGAGAGCATGAAAAGAGGCGTGAAAATACACGTCTTCATGAATTTTTGATGGCCTGTACACCGATTTCTATGCTCAAACTCGGACGAATATCCTGTCCCAAGATCCTCTGCCTACACTTGACAGATCATATTGTTGAGCAATTAATTCTTGGCAATAATTCATATTTTGTTATTTGCCTTTCTTGGGCACAAAATAAGTTAGGAAACTAGATTTAGGAATATATTGTGTTTCCTAGTTTATGTTTAAAGACTTTATTTGTTTCCTAGATTGTGTTTAAGATGTGTTTTAGGTATTTACCAAGTTTAGGAATTTATGTTTGTCTATTTAAGACAAGGGTTCCTAAAGCTTGGAGAGATATATATTACGCACGGATTTCTTGAAGGCTTGACGCACGACTCAAGACGCACAAGCAAAGAAGAAGAACACGAAGAAAAGAAAGCTACTTGGAGCCATTGATCATGAGAAACAAGGTCTTTGAAGTTGCGTGACCAACGAAGAATATCTTGCCATTGCGGAAACTAGTATTTAGTATCAAGTTTATTGATATTTAGTTTTCATATATTACTTTATATTTTTGTATTGAGCGTGAACAAGAAAGTAATATAGATTTCGGGTTTGTACACCCAAGTTCACAAGTATTTACTTGTGAACTGAATTTGTTATCTCGTGTTCTTATCAATTTATTCCGCTGCATATTTTATAATTTACTCTGGTCGATGTTGCTAATCAATGTTGTTTAACATTAACTAACAACATCGTGAATATGAGAATTATCCTTATATCCATAGACCTTCATATTTAACAATTGGCATCTAGAGCGGGTTACTTAACCTCTTAAGTATTGATCCTTATTTTTTAGGTGCTATGGATGCTCAAGGCAACCCGAGGCCTCCAATCCTTAATGGTGAGAATTATTCTCTCTGGAAACAGAGAATGAGATGGCATTTGAAAAGCATCGACGAGCGTATTTTGAAAACTGTTCTCATGGGATGGGAAAAACCACGTGTCACGGATGGCGAGGGCGATACCATCCCCAAAAAGGAGGAAGACTGGATTGCTGATGAAGCAACTGCTGCAAATTGAAACTCCAAATGCATCAACACCCTGTGTGGCTATGTAAATGCAAGCTATTACCGCATCATCAAGAATTGCGAGTCAGCAAAGGATGCATGGGACGCATTACAGAGGGTGTGTGAAGGAACTGCAAGCATAAAGAAATCCAGATTAAGAATGCTCATATCCACCTTCGAGACTATGAGAATGGATGAGAAAGAGTCAATCATGGACTACTCCGTAAGATTGGCGGAAATAACAGAAGAGTGCAGAGAGCTTGGTGAGCCCATAACTAATTCCCATCTTCGAAGAAATATAGCATGAAGGTGGTGGCCATAGAAGAATCCAAAGATATTGATAACTCAATTTCAACACCTTAGTTGGAAATCTCAAGTAATATGAGATGGAACACGTTAGCTCTAACTCGAAAGAGAAGAATGTTGCTTTTTCTTCCGATTCAATTGCAGTCGATGATGAAGATGACGAAGAGTTTGATTTTAATGAAATTATTAAAAAGATGGAGTCAACTACTCTCAGAGAAGATGAACTGGCCTTTGTGACTCAACGCTTCAACAATTTCTTGAAGAAAAAGAACAATTTTGGAAGCTCAAATCCAAGGAACAGGACACCGACATCTACTCCAAAGTTTACTACGTACTCTTCCACGATCTCAGTCCACAAATTCAATTTCCAATGTGTCCAGTTCAACAAAACCACTCAACGAGATTCAATACCACGAATGCAAAGGTTGGTGACATTACAAGAACGAGTGTCCCAACACTCTTAGAAAGAAAAGCATGGTTCGCTACTGATTTCACCGAAGATGTTAATGATTCTGAGTCAACTGATCCCGTTCCAGCTTTATTTTCCCATGTTGTGTGGGACAACGATGTTCATGTTGGTTTGCTTACAGACAACATCGTGTACCTGAATGCCGAGACCACTAATTATTATAAGGAATACGAGCAGCTGAGTGTTGACCACCAGAAATTGTTTGTCAGTTGGAGTAAACAGGTACTCAAGGCCAAAGAGCTCGAAAAATAAGTAGAAAAGCTAACCAAAGAAAAGGAAGATCAGCTTGACATTATTGTCCGATTGAAAACGTCTCTCACCAAGAAGGACGCTGAGCTGGAAAAGATGAAGAACGAACTGACCACTGTTCGACGAACCATTTCAAATCTGAATAAAGGTAAGGCGAAGCTGGATGAAATCTTGGAGATTAGCTTCCCAGAGTCCTCAAAGCATGGAATTGGTTTCAAGCCGAGTCAACCAATGAATGTTCCAAGTCAAGAACAGAAATCTTCCAAACATCACAAAAAGATAAGAAGACAGTACGTGTGCCATTATTGTGGAGAACCAGGGCACATCAGGCCCTTTTGCTAGAAGATCATTGGAGAGAAAAGACACTTTAAGAGAACCAGTGTGGCTGATAAATCCCATGTTGGTAACCGCCCTACCAACATCAATACCAACATTAGGTTCAAACAAGTGTGGGTCAAGAAAAACAGCATCAAGTGTAATATGATCTATACCTCCCTGAAGTCTCATGTCCCTGGAGCCTGGTACTTTGATAGTGGTTGCTCGAAGCATATGACAGGCTCAGGAGAATTGCTTTCCAACATTGTCAGATTTAAAGGTGGGAAAGTGAAGTATGGAGGAGGCGCAAATGGCCAAATCATTGGCCAAGGGACTCTCCATGTTCCTGGAGTTGTTACACTGGGATATGTGCTGCTAGTAGAAGGACTTACTGCAAATTTGATCAGCATAAGTCAATTGTGCGACGGAGGTTTTAGCATCAAATTCAACCATGAAGAATGTGAAGTCTATGAGGAGAATGGACATTGCATTCTCAAGGGCAAAACAACCTCAGATAACTACTACCAAATTCAAAGTGATGCTTTTTGCAGACTGTCTCAATTGAGTGATGCGGAGCTGTGGCATCAAAAGCTTGGACATGTCAACTACAAGATGATAGACAGGTTGGTCAAGGAAGAAGTTGTGAGTGAACTACCTAAGCTCAACACCAAGATCATTCTGGTGTGCGAGGCATGCCAGAAAGGAAAACAGGTCAGGGTGCCACATCCAGTCCAACAAAGTCTCATCATCTTGCTTTGACTTGCTTCACATGGATCTCATGGGACCACTTGAGGTTGAGAGCCTTGGTGGTAAGAGGTATGTTTTCGTTATTGTTGATGATTTCTCTAGGTTTACTTGGGTAGAATTTCTAAAAGAAAAATCTGAAACTTTTGAGACTTTCAAAAAACTTGCAAAGAAGCTATGTGTAAGGTTTAATGTGAAAATTGGTAGGATTAGAACTGATCACGGAAAGGAATTTGAAAACGCATCTTTTCTGAAGTACTGCATTTCTGAGGGTATTAGTCATGAATTTTCTTCTCCAATTACCCCTCAACAAATGGCATAGCTGAACGTAAAAATCGAACTCTAGCAGAGATGACTAGAACTATGCTCATTTCTAATGGGATAGCTAAACATTTTTGGGCTAAAGCAATGAACACTGCAAGTCATATCACAAATAGGGCTTATTTTAGACCAGGTTCATGTGCAACTCCCTACGAATTGTTGATTGGGAAGAAACCAAACTTGAGCTATTTTCATGTTTTTAGATGTATTTGCTATGTGCTTAACGATAGAAATCATCTTACTAAACTTGACTCAAAAAGTGATAAGTGCATTTTCATGGGTTATTCCCAAAATAGTCATGCATATAGGTTGTTTAACCTTCGAACTCGAAGTATGTTTGAGTCAGTAAATGTCAAGTTTGATGATCTAACGAGCGGAGTCAAGCCTGCCGAGGATAATGATCTGGTTTATGATCAAAACCCTCAAGGTAGTGTCACTCCTACTTCAGTTGATGGTGCAGGTATTGAGAACAAAGATGCAGCTGCTTAACTCAGAGATTCGAGTGATGTTGATAACAATGTTGATACAGGGATACCAACATCAGTACCAACATCAAGCCAAGTCGCAGGTTCTGATTCTGATTCAGAAGAAGAAGATCCAGCTGATCCCATTGATCTTCATCAGAGGGATGTTCCATCCAAAATCCAGAAAAACCACCCCATGGGCCAAATTATTGGTGATTTAGACGAAAGAAGTACAAGACGGAGACAAATTAATTTCAAGGAAATGGTTAGGTATGTATGTCTGTCTACTAATTATTCTAAGATTAGTGAGTCTTTGTATCTTTCTAAAATAGAGCCCAAGCGAGTGGAGGATGCACTCAAGGATGAGTTCTGGATTCGGGCAATGCAAGAGGAGCTGGACCAGTTCGCCAAAAACGATATTTGGGATTTGGTGCCACGACTAGAAAGTCCCCATGTGACGGGAACAAAGTGGATATTCAAGAATAAGACTGATGAGGCTGGGAACATTGTGAGGAATAAAACACGACTTGTTGCACAAGGGTATACGCAAATTGAAGGAATTGATTTTGATGAAACTTTTGCCCCTGTTGCTCGCATTGAGTCGGTAAGGCTTTTGCTTTCTGTTGCATGTTATATGAAGATCTCATTGCATCAAATGGACATTAAGAGTGCTTTTTTAAATGGAGTCTTAAGTGAAGAAGTGTATATTGAGCAGCCTAAAGGATTTGTGGATCCTCAAAAACTAAATTTTGTTTTAAAACTGAAAAAGGCTCTTTATGGTTTAAAACAAGCTCCAAGAGCTTGGTATGAAAGGCTAACTCAACATTTGATTTATTTGAACTTTAGACAAGGGGAAGTTGATAAAACTTTATTCCTTCTTAAATCCAATAAGCACATCATAATCGTCCAAATTTATGTGGATGATATTGGATCCACTAACGAGGAGATGGTCAAGGAATTTGTTACTCGGATGTCCGATACATTCGAGATGAGCATGGAAGGTAACCTCTCATACTTTCTTGGTTTACAAATAAAATGGCTTGATGACGGTATTTTTCTTTCCCAGACTAAATATGCAAAGAACTTAGTCAAAAAGTTTGGGTTAGAGGGTGAAATTATCAAGAAAATGCCGTTGGGCAAAACTGTGAAGCTGTCTAGAGACGATGTTGGTAAGGGTGTTGATAACACCATGTATAGAAGTATGATAGGGAGTTTGTTGTATTTGACAGCAAGTAGACCAGATATTATGTATAGTGTGTGCATATGTGCTAGATATCAGTCTAATCCAAAAGAGTCTCACTTGAAAGCTGTTAAAAGAATTATTAGATACATTGCTGGTACAACTGAACTAGGTGTGTGGTACACAAAAGATACTGGTATTGAACTTATAGGGTACACTGATTCTAATTGGGCTGGAGATGTGGTAGATAGAAAAAGTACTACTGGGGGATTTTTTTTCTGGGTAATAACCTAATTTCTTGGTACAGCAAAAAGCAAAATTGTATTTCTCTTTCTACAGCTGAAGCCGAGTACATTGCAGCTGGAAGTGCGTGCACACAATTATTGTGGATGAACCAAATGATTGAGGACTACGGTCTGCACAGTGGTATCTTGACGGTGTTGTGTGACAATTCCAGTGCCATTGACATCTCCAAAAATCCAGTCCAGCATTCTCGAATAAAACATATTGATATAAGGTACCATTTCATTCGAGACTTAGTTGAGAGGAAGATTGTTAGCCTTGAACATATTGGAACTGACAATCAGCTAGCTGGCATCTTCACTAAGGCATTAGATTACGAGACCTTCTCTCGTTTGAGAAGAGATCTCGGTATGTGCATTGTCTAACCAATGTTGGTTTGCGATTTTGTGACACTCACTATCAACATCAAGTCACAACATCTGTATATATTTGCATGCATTTTTATCTTTCTTTTCATACATTATACTAATGCATTGAGGTTGATTGAAAGTGCAATAAGGTCCTCTGTTGTAATAAAAGTAATGACAAAAAGAACCAACCTCTTCAAAAGTAGGTGATTGTGGGACTTGCCCGCAGAAACTAGTTTTCTCCCAGGTCCAAAAACAAGAGGCATTTAACAGCAATTGCTGAAGATTAAAAGATTTAAATCCCTTCAAGGATGAAGAAAATCTGGACTCAAAATGCTCCAATCTTTAAAAATCGCCTTCTTGAGAGATTTTGACGTAGTCATTAACTTGGGTTAAGGGGTAAGTTTCCATTGACTTCAACTAGGGCAATGTTGGTTTATAATGTTGTTAGTAATAAAAAGCAACATTGGATCAAAACACTGAAATCATAATGTGTTCTGTTTTAACCTTTTAGGTCATYATRTTTAGGCATTCCCTAGGARKTTCATACTTTATGAAGATGCCATCTTGTTGTGCGTTTTGTTTCTTGTGTTTTTGTCTTACTTGAAATCTCTTAATTTTGTTTTGTTTGAACTAACCAAGTGTTTCAGTGGGGTTAAAAACGGACGGCTGGACAGGTAATAACGAGGTGAATTTTGTGAGTGAAAATTAATATTGCACATAATAGTTACAACTGTGCTGATGGTTCATTAAAATTCAGCTTTGTATTTCGGCCAAATTTGTAGCTCGGGTTGTGCAATTTTATTTTTTTAAGGGGAGTGGTTATTGAAAAGATAATGGGCTTGTTAGTGTGTTAGTGTTGCCTAAATTGAAGGGAAGTGGTGTTTTTATAAGAAGGAAATAAAAAATTCTGTTTTAATCCTAAAATCAGCCGGTAGAAATATTTTAGGAATTTTCCTTTAATTTTACCTTCTCTCTCCTTGTGTGCAACGGTCACTTTTTGGAGGATAAAAAGCTGACTTCCTTTTTACCGTTTGCTCACAATTGCAAAACCCCTTTCGAATTAAAACTCTGTAGGTTCCTAATCCTCTCAAATTCTCTCGATTTTCCTGTTGGTTGTGTATCTGTGTGTTTTTGCAGAATGTCCAGTTCGCCGCCGCCGTCCTCATCTATCCCAGAACTACCAGAAGAAGTTCGTCGCTCCTGCGAACAGGTCCCGTTGCCATATTCGAAGTTTGGTGGCCTTGATATTCGGGAGGAAATCGGTGGTGGTAGTTCTTCAAAACCACCACTATCAACATCGCCACCACCTTCGCCGTCTCCTGATTCTCGCGCTGCCGTACCTGTTCCATCATCGGTCGACGCCACACTAGTAGCTCAAGTGTTCCCAAGACAGCGCGGGAATGAAATTGACGTGGATAATCCTCCAGATTTGGCGTTTGTGGCTGAAACCTTTGGCCGTATGGGGAACCCAACCTTGAAGCGGTCTAGGCGCTTCCGCAACATACCGCCCGGCATTGTGCCGCCCGCGGTCCCAAAAAGCAAGGCAGGGCCGCGTCGCCACGTGCCTATCGAACACATGAACCTCCAGGAGGATGTGATTGTGGAGTCCGACGCAGATGATGAAGACTTTGTGCCGACTGCTCCGGTCGAGGGGTCTATGCCGCCACCATCTTTTGCCCAAAGTTTGCCGGCAAAGAAGTTTACTCGCCGAAAACAGCTTGTGCGCAAAGCCGACAGGAGATCAGGTCGGCCAAAGATCAAAGTCTCTCCTAAGTCCTCTGCGACTGAGTATTCCTCCCCTCCGTATACTGTGCTGGATTTTATCACCGGCGAAGTTACCAGTTCCGCTATGCCGACTACCGCTGATCCCCCGTCGTCTCCTGTTCGTGCTTCTACACCTGAGTTTGATACAGGTCTATTTGAGTATTCCCCTAATTCATCATTTGATGTGCCCCTGAAAGATACCCTTACTGCTTGCAAGAAGGATAGAAAGAAAAATAAGGCTGCTGCAAAGGACAATGTTGCTAGCACTGTTGATACCTCTTTACCAACATTGCGTCGTTCCCCTGCTGTTTCGTCCTCCAGTGCTGCATCCATTCCCCATGCTTCTCATACTCCTACGCCATCTTCGTCAGTTGCCTGCAATCACTCTCAGTCGTCTGAAGGCACTTCCACTCCGGTTCTTGAGCTTGAGGACATGGAACCTTTTTCTGAGAAGTTCCTTATTGCCGAGGCTGCGGAGTTGTTTGCCGCGTACCAAACCCGACACATGATCGCCGAGCGTCGAGTGCCGGTTGAGTTCTTTGCAAAGCACAACCTCATTGCCTATCTCCAACATAAAGGTATGTATTCCACCGTGTCAACTGCCATGCCTTTTTTGTGGGAAATTGTTGTCGAGTTTTATGCCAATCTTTTGCCTTCTATGGTTGATCTGGAGTCGGTCAATTATGGTAAAGTGTTTGTGCGTGGCAAGGTTTTTTCGTTCACCCCGGCTTTGATTGATGAGTTGTTTGGCACTGAGCCTTACCGAGGTGACTCGTCTGTGGATGATTTGAATGAAGTGGTTGTGTTTTTGTCTGGTGGTTTGGTTAGTTCTTGGTTTGAGCAGCTCCCTAGCACCCATCTTTCGTCTCTTTACTCCATTCTGCATAAGGTTGCAATTTGCAATTGGGTCCCCTCTAAGAACACGACGTGTGTTACTAAGCCTCAGGCCCAGTTCTTGTTTAGGTTTGGAAAGGGGATTAAATTCAGTTTTGGCCAACATGTTTTTGATATTATTACTAAGTTTGCCACATCTAGGTCTGCCGCCTCGTTGTGTTTTCCATCTTTGATTTTCAGATTGTTGGAGAGTCAAGGTTTGGAGCTTGGTCCTGATGATGTACTCACGGGAGAGGCTGACTGGTTTGCTTTCTGTGGCCAGCATACTACTGGTGCCAGGGTTATTGATTTGGCTTGGCAGGCTCCTCTCCAAGATGTTGTTGCTAGTGATGTTGGGAGGGACGATCCCAACGTGGTCCGCGTTTCTGCGCAGCTCTTGCGTGAGCATGTTGCTTCCATTGACTTGCACATCACTCAGCTACAGGCACTTCGTAGCTCTCTTTTGGAGGCCCTTTCCCTTTCTGATCAAAAAGTGGGAGATGAAGCAGGTGCAGACGCTGACACGGACATAGGGGGGGACAATGAAGATGCAGAGGATGATGCTACTGAGGATATTGATGCTGCTAAAGATGATGCTGAAGATGATGTTGCTGCCGAAGCCTTGGCGAGCCTTGCTCAGGAAAGGAGGAGGAAACGAATTCGCGCTCGCGATAAGGCTTTAAGGAGAATGCTGCGAATGCAGAAGAGGAAGAGGAAGGAAGGTGGTGAAGGAACTTCGACTTCCCCTCATCGTACGAAGAGGGTTCGAGGTCAATAAGTTCCTTGTTTGGTTGTTTTGATAAGTTTTGAACAATGTTGGTTTGTAATGTTGGTTTGAATTTTAACAACATTGGGTGTTTTGTTTAGGGGGAGTTGTTTAACTTAGGGGGAGTTAGTAATTTTATGTTTGCGTCTTAGTGTTTTGTTCAGAAAGGCAAAAGGGGGAGATTATTGAGGAATTAATTCTTGGCAATAATTCCTATTTTGTTATTTGCCTTTCTTGGGCACAAAATAAGTTAGGAAACTAGATTTAGGAATATATTATGTTTCCTAGTTTATGTTTAAAGACCTTATTTGTTTCCTAGATTGTGTTTAGGATGTGTTTTAGGTATTTACCAAGTTTAGGAATTTATGTTTGTCTATTTAAGACAAGGGTTCCTAAAGCTTGGAGAGATATATATTACGCATGGATTTCTTAAAGGCTTGACGCACGACTCAAGACGCACAAGCAAAGAAGAAGAACACGAAGAAGAGAAAGCTACTTGGAGCCATTGATCGTGAGAAACAAGGTCTTTGAAGTTGCGTGACCAACGAAGAAGATCTTGCCATTCCGGCAACAAGTATTTAGTATCAAGTTTATTGATATTTAGTTTTCATATATTACTTTATATTTTTGTATTGAGCGTGAACAAGAAAGTAATATAGTATTCGGGTTTGTACACCCAAGTTCACAAGTATTTACTTGTGAACTGAATTTGTTATATCGTGTTCTTATCAATTTATTCTGCTGCATATTTTATATTTTACTCTGGTCGATGTTGCTAATCAATGTTGTTTAACATTGACTAACAACATCGTGAATCGTAGAATTATTCTTATATCCATAAACCTTCATATTTAACACATATCAATTGGTGATTCAGGATGAACGTGTACGGCTAGCCAAAGCGGTCCCAGGTGATAGGTCTTCAAATGCGGTGGGGTTTGCTCTCCGAACTCGAAACAATACAGAAAGCTCAGATGACAAGGCTGATGTGCCGGACAAGTCCAATTTGTCATGTAATTATTGCAAGAAAACTGGACATTTGGTAAAAGGTTGCTTTGAATTGATAGGCTATCCTAATTGGTGGCCAAACAAGTCTAAAGCGCAAGGTGGAGGACGTGGAAAACCTCCGCATTCAAGTGGCAGGGGGCGTGGTTTAGCTCGTGCAAATGCAACAGTAGCAGGGGGTCGTGGTGCCGGGTCTGCTACCACTACCAACAAAGGTGATTCTGTGGGTGGCTCTTCTTCATCTTTCACAGCGGATCAATGGAAAGTTCTAGCCGGATTCATCGGTAATACTAAAATTCCTGATGACCGCTTGAATGGTGAGTTTGATAATGAAATGTGGATTGTAGATACTGGTGCATCTAGACGTGTTACTTGTGATGATAAATGGTTGTTTGATACTCACACCATCTCTCATTGTCCGATGGGTCTTCCGAATGGCAAAACTATTATGGCCACAAAGGAGGGTTCGTTCCGTTTATCAACAAATATTGTTCTTAATCATGTGCTCTATGTCCCAGTTTTACGTTGCAATTTGATTTCAGTATCGCAATTAATTGATGATACGAATTATACTGTCCAATTTAACTCTAATATGTGTGCTATACAGGACCAGTCGAGGGAGCTGATTGGAACGAGTGTTAGGCGGGATGGATTGTTCTACTTTGAAGGGACTGCTTCAGTGCAACATGTGACCGTGACAGATACTTCTTCTATGTTGGAGTTATGGCACAAGCGAATGGGTCATCCTTCGGAGAAACTTCTCCCTCCCGTTCATAATTGTAAGGGTAGTTTAAATAAAGCATGTGAAATCTGTTTTCGTGTTAAACACCCTAGAGATAGATTTCTTTTAAGTGAAAATAAGGCTTCTAGAATTTTTGAGAAGATACATTGTGACTTGTGGGGACCATATAGACATACTTCGTCTTATGGCCCTCGATATTTTTTGACAATTGTGGATGATTTTTCTTGTGCCGTTTGGATTTATTTGCTCATTGATAAAATTGAGGTGTTAGTTATGTTTGTGTCTTTTGTGGCCATGGTTGATAGACAATTTTCACAAACCATTAAAGTTGTTCAAAGTGATAATGGCACATAATTCAATTTTTTGCGTGAGTTCTTTGCTGCAAATTGTTTCAAATATTGTGTGTAGGTACCCCCCAACAAAATGGTTGGGTTGAGCGAAAGCATAAACATATTTTGAATGTAGGGAGAGCTTTGAGATTTCAAGCACATTTGCTAATTTATTTTTGGGGGGAGAGTGTTCTTGCTGCTGCTCACTTAATTAATCGCACTCCCTCTCCTTTGTTAAATAATAAAACTCCATATGAAATTTTGTTTGGCACTCCTCCCTCATATAATACTATTCGCACTTTTGGGTGTCTTTGTTTCGCTCATAATCAAAAGGCAAAGGGGGACAAATTTGCTAGTCGGAGTAAAAAATGTGTGTTTCTAGGATATCCATTCGGAAAGAAAGGATGGAATCTTTTTGATCTCGATTCAAAGATTATTTTTGTCTCTCGTGATGTAAAATCTTTTGAGGATGAATTTCCTTTTCTTGACCCGACAGCCTCAAATATTACTCCGGAAAACATTATGCCAGTAAATATGAACGTAGACTATGATTTTGATGATGTTTGTGTGGGATTTGATGCTAATGAGTGTGATGATCATGCTGTGCAAAATATGAGGAACTCGGATGCATGCTTGGGGGTGGGAATGTTGCTCCAACCGAGCAAGAAGAACCAGCGCCTGCTGGTAGTGCGCAGGCTATAGACAACGCTGCCACTGCCCAGCCCGTTGGGGGGGTCACAGCCCGCAGGGCAGGACAACGCAGGTGATCACGCAGCTTCTGCTCAGCACGCTGGGTCTGCTGATCAGCAGTGGTTACAGGCCACAACCGGTGCCCAAAATCAGCTCTCCTCGGCAGAAACTACACACTCAGATCAGCAGTCGTCTGCTACTTATACTCAGCCAGAAAATGTAGAAACGGGTGGTCAGTTGGGCAGGGGAATGAGAGAGAATTTTCCAAACGTCTTGCTACGAGATTATGTCACTCACACTATTCTTGCCAACTCTCCATCTTCCACATCCCCTAACACATCGTCTCCAAAATGTCCCTCGGGTACACCTTATCGTATAGCACATTATATTAATTGTGATAGTTTTTCTTTGCAATATCGTAAATTCGTTGCAGCCATTACTTCAAGCAAGGAGCCACGGTCTTTTAAAGAGGCCATGAAGGATGTTGGATGGAGAGAGTCAATGAAAAATGAAATACAGGCTTTAGAGAAGAATGGAACGTGGACAATGGAAGACTTACCTCCTGGGAAGCATGCCCTTGGTAGCCAATGGGTTTACCGGATAAAGTAAAACTCTGATGGAACTATAGAACGGCTTAAATCAAGATTAGTCGTCTTTGGCAACCATCAAAAGGAAGGTATTGACTACACCGAGACATTTGCTCCTGTGGCAAAAATGGTCACTGTACGAGCGTTTCTTGCAATAGCAGCTTCCAAGAACTGGGAGCTTCATCAAATGGATGTCCATAATGCATTTCTCGATGGTGATCTTGATGACGAAGTATATATGAGACTTCCACCCGGCTTTGAGTCTAATTACCCAAACAAGGTATGCCGTCTTCGCAAATCTTTGTATGGTTTGAAACAGGCACCTAGATGCTGGTTTGCTAAACTTGTGTTGGCTTTGAAACAATATGGTTTCTTACAGTCGTATTCAGATTATTTGTTGTTTACATACACTAGAGGCTCAGTGCAAATTAATGTTCTTGTTTATGTTGATGATCTTATCATTTCTGGAAATAATTCCGCTGCATTAAGGGCTTTCAAAGCATATCTCAGTGATTGTTTTCACATGAAAGATCTTGGTTCCCTAAAATATTCTTTGGGCATTGAAGTTGCTCGAAGTTCGTCCTGCCTGTTTCTCTGCCAAAGGAAATATACTCTGGATATTATTTCTAAAGTTGGCTTGTTAGGTGCAAAACCTGTTGGCTTTCCTATGGAACAAAATCACAAACTCGGGTTGGCCAGTGGTGAGGTGTTGTCTAATCACGAATCTTACTGAAGTCTAGTTGGTCGTTTGATCTATCTCATAGTCACACGGCCAGGTTTGGCCTATTCTGTTCATATTTTGTCTCAATTTATGCAGGAGCCCAGAATAGAGCACTGGGAAGCAGCCTTAAGGGTCGTGAGATATTTGAAAGGTACTCCAGGCCAAGGAATTTTGTTACGGTCCGACAGTAATCTAACTTTACAGGGTTGGTGTGATTCAGATTGGGCCGCATGTCCAGTGACACGACGATCCTTAACAGGTTGGCTAGTTTTTCTTGGTTAGTCTCCTATATCTTGGAAAACAAAGAAGCAAAACACAGTTTCTCTTAGCTCTGCAGAGGCAGAATATCATTCTATGGAAGCTATCACTTGTGAGTTAAAGTGGTTGAAGGGGCTCTTATTGAGTTTGGGTGTCCATCATCCTAAGGCTATAGCCTCTTTTGCGATAGTCAATCAGCCCTCCATATCGCCAAGAACCCGATTTTTCATGAACGATTGAAACACATTGAAATTGACTGTCATTTCGTTCGAGATGCGATTACCGATAGCCTAATAGATCCTTCTTATGTTCCTACACATGCTCAACTTGCGGATATCTTCATTAAAGCTCTCGGCAAGTCTCAGTTTGATGTTTTACTTGACAAGTTGGGCATCTTCACTCCACATGCTCCAACTTGAGGGGGGGTGTTACGATATATTTAGAGAGATATATTCTTATGAATATTATCTCCTTAATTGTAGGCCTTAATTGTAGGCTTTGATTGGGTAGTTTTTATAATCATGCATATCTTTAGAATATTGAGATCTCTTGATGATGAGATTGTAATTGTATCAATACTCAATCAATAGAAACCGTGGGCAAGCTTTCAAGCCCTTAACCATTTCTACAATTTGTTATCCTGAGTTTGAAAACATTTAACTCCACATCCATGGCCATCGGTCCAAATGAAACCTAAGGTTGTATTTCGATTGAAAGATTTGAAATTGAGGGTATAATTTGATTACTCAATTTAAAATGGATGAAAACCACATTAAATAAGAATAGATCAAACTACAAGATTTCAATCCTCTACATTTTGTCAATGTGAGTTTCTTGTGTATTTGGAGAGAGAAAGCCACATTATATATATGAACATGTATGTAATATACACATATACACACACATCTGCATTAAATGTGTAGAGTTTACTGAAAGGGATATATATTTATGCATGTATCAATATATACTCCCTCCGTTTATTAATACATGACGTTCTGACTAGAGATGAGAGATTTAAAAATTGTATAATATAACTAAGTTGCCCCAAATAATCAATCTCTTAAATATGTGTAATTATCTTTTTCATAAAGAAAAAAACTCTTATTTATCTCTATCCCTCTCTCATACTTATGTGTTTTTTTAATACTTATCTTTCACAAAATATTATTGATAGGTTAGAAAATAAAAGATTTATTAGAATTGTGATAAGGATAAAAAATGTGATAAATATCTTAAACGACATTTAATAAGAAATAAGATCAATGAGGTAGAGCGTCACTTATTAAGCAAAGGATAGAGTAATATATATAGAGAGATAGACAGTGGGATTACAATAGAATAGTCCTAGTATGTAGGGGAGATTACAACAGAAAAACCTAGTTAGTAGGAGACATTAACTCAACTATGTTGACATAGTCAAATAGCCTTAATATGTCCCCGCAAAAGATCCATCATAGACGCAAACCTTAGAACGAAATATCAGGGCGAGTAAGAGACAAATATTGCAATAAGCCAAGTAGAGCGCCCGTATAAAGACACGTCCCATCATTAAGAACTAAACTGGTAGATGTGCTCATAGGTGTGGATGCGACATTCGTACCGTCTATCTGAAATGTGTACAAAATGTCAATAATATATAGTCTTTGAGACAAAAATAGACCGTTGAAGTAGGAATAACCTCAACCCCAAGAAAATGACTAAGTGAGCCAAGATCTTTAAGAGAGAACCGAGTCTCTAATTGGCAAATGAAAGAATCTAAGAGTTTAAGATTATTTCCTGTAAGTACAATATCATAAACATTCACCAGAAAATAGATTAGAAAATCACCTGAACGATACACAAATAAAGAAGCATCAAACACTAATTTCTTAAAACCAAACTCAACCAATAATTGAGATAACTCCAAGGACCAAGCTCGCAGTGCTTGTTTGAGACCATATAATTTCTTTTCAACTTACATATATACTTGGGATACTGAGAATCGTGAAAACTTGACGGTTGCTCCATATAAACTTCCTCATGCATTCCATTTAAAAATACATTATTAATATCTTGTTGTAGTATGACCCATCATCAAGATTGAGCAAGTGTTTACATAAGATGAATATCATAGGCTTCGTCACCGAGCTAAAAGTTTCAAAGTAAACCCGAACAGGTACCTACAAAAATCCTTTAACCACAAGATGAGCTTTATAGAGATGATGATCACCATCAACTTTTTTTCACATGAAAAAATCATTTACAAGTAATAGTTGACTTTTCAGATCGGGGCACCAACTCCCATGTGTTGTTGCGTACAAGCGCAGAATACTCATCGTTCATGGTTGTGCGCTAGAAAGGGTCTTTGAGAGTGGTGGCGACTAAATTTGGCTCAAAAACAAGGGAAATACGATGTGATGTAGTGAAGTTAACATATGCATTTCCAAAGTACTTAGGATTAGGATGATGGTGTCATGGAGGTTTAGGTACATGATCATTTTGCGAAGAAAATATCATTGGTGTAGGTTGTGATTGAGATGAAGCAAGAGATAAAGGCTCTATTTGTAAGGGAGTGGGAGAGGAAGTAGATGCAGATTGGTTAGGTAACACGGTAGAAATAGGAGAAGATTCTTGTATTATCGGATTAGAGGCTTGGCCTCTTACATTAGAAGTGATCATAGGTGAAGATGATTGAAGAAACGTCGGAGATACCAAGACAGTGGACGAAAAAGTGGGGAAAGTAGTTTGTTATCCAAAGGGACTAAAGGGATCAGACTCATATTATCAAAAGGAAAACGTTGCATACAAACTTAATATAAGGAGACAAATAAAGTTTATGAGTATCCAATTGGAAGATATTTGTAGGCAAACTGAGAGGTAGAGTAACCAAGAAATATACATGGTGACGACCTTGGTTCAAGCTTGGTTTCTCTGATATGGCCGAAGCCAAGGAAAACATAAACAACCAAAAGGCTTTAATTTCTCAAAATTAGGTGGTTGATTAATTAATGACTCAAATAGAGACTTATTTTCCAAAATCGGTGTAGGTAAACGATTGATTAGATAGACCTGCCGTTTGGAAGGCATACGACCAAAATGATAATGGGAACCCAGTCTCCACTATGTGTCTATAACATTGTTCCGAAGTGTCATTGTATTCGAGAGTGTGTGGGGAGGGGTGGTGAAGTGAGATATCCTATGTGAATTTAATAATGGTATAAGCTTCTGAAACTTAACCAAGTATTAAAGAATTTTTCCACCAGGCATTTATATTGTGGGAACATGAAAGAGACTTCAAGTTTTTTTTTCTATGGGTAAAGCCATATATATTTAGCAAATGGTCCACAAAAATGACATAATAAACATATCTACCAATCAATTTATGATTCCTACCCAACACATCAGTATAATGAGCTCGAATGATTTTGTACTAACTAGACAATTATGAGAAAATGACAGTTTGTGACTTTTATTAATATGGCAGGAAGTACAATAAAAATTAAAAGAAATTAAACCAAATGAATTATTTGAATGCCAAACAATCCAGAAAAATTTATTAGCAGGATGACCGAGACGATGATGCCAGTTAAACTCAGATACCGGAAGAGTAATGACATTTATTTGAGGAGAACATGACGAATGAGCGCAGTAGACATCATGTATGTTCTAACCCCGCATTAGAGACATTCTCGTGCGTAGATCCTTGACAAGAAAATAAGACGGAAAGAACTCCGCAGAAACATGATTAGATTTGCAAAGTTTGTAATAGGAATCAGATTTGTGCGCAATTTTTAAATGTATAAAACATTTGTTAAAGAAAGATCATGATAATATGAGTGATCGGAAGACTATTACCATCGCCCATATGTATTTCGTCCGGACCCCGATAGTCTTAAAGGACTGCAAAGATGAAGGATTTGGAGTAGCGTGATGCAATGCTACAATATCTAACAGCCAATGTTGATGATCAGGAGGTGATATTGTGGTGTTGTTAACTACTGAGAGGGATGTGATATGAGTAAATTGAGAATCATATAATTGCAAGTTGTTTGATTTCAAGATCCTTAACAACTTTCGACAAGTTCAAACTTGATGTCCAGGATAATAACAATATTAGCAAACTTGACCTGATTGATTACCATTTGAAGCCTGGCCATTATAAATAATAGATTAACCTCCACGAGATCTCCTCAAATTGGAGGACCAACCTTGATCGCGAGAGTATGAAACTGCCGATCAGAATTTTGTTGCTTGAAAGTATGCTTTTGAGTTACATTAGCTGTGGCAAAGAGAGATTTATGGGCAACATCATTTTTTTCATCAATCGTTCAAAATAAGTGAGTATATCAGACAACTCGAAAAAGGTAATAGGTGTCTTGCGAACACGGAGTGCGGCAATAATTGAATTAAATTCATCGCCTAATTGCTTAATAACGTGCACCACCAGATCTTCTTTGGAAATAGGATTTTGGGCCATTTCAATTATCGATGGCGCGCATTTCATGAAGGAACTCGGTCACCAATTTACCACCGTTCAGATTTTTCACCTGTTTGGCCTTGAGGGAGATAACTTGACCTCGAGATATGTTGTGTAGCTCATTTTGAGTTGTTGTCATGCATCAAAAGCAGTCTGAACAGGTGAGATTATTGGTTAAATTGTGTCAGAACAACTGCTAAAGAGTGCGCTTATAAGAATTTGATTATAAGAATTTGATCTTGACGGGACCAAATTAAGTATTGTGGACTAACATTCTTCTGTGCCGTATCAATGAATTGATTCGGCGCTTTTTTGTACCATCAATGTAATTTTCGAGCATGCAAGCAGCAAGCAACAACAACTTAAAATAACAACCGAAAATAAGATCAAAACCAATTGAGTTGATCGAACTTGTCGAATCCACACCGAAAATTTTGTAGAAACACAATGGATGCACAAACTATGGAAACACATTTCATTCACTTCTGAGGTTAGACAAACCTTATACCACAAAATTAAATCGTAAAAATGAAATAAAATAAGCATGACGAATTACCAAATTATAAAAGTTACTAAACCAATCGATGCAGAATTTCATATCGCATTCCATCAGTTAAATGCCACGTCACATATATTTCAATCTTTTCACCCATCCACAAAACAATATTTAATTGATCAAAAATAATATTTACTAAACCATAATTTTTCATTACTACTCACATCGGTCAAATAATACAAACAAATTAAATAACGCAAACAATCACATGTTAAAAATTCAATTTAATTGCTCACATAAATCCCTCTTTTTAACAGCTGACAAAAACTAATCAAAAAAAACAAAACATTAATCCAACATAATTACCACATCTTGACAAACCGCAGCTAGCCCAAGACCATGCACTTGCCCAAACCTATCCACCATAGTCAAATTTCTCGGATTTTTTTTTGTTTTGTTTTGTTTTGTTTTTCTTTACTCCATAATCCTTCCATAAGTAGCATCCCCCATATAGTACCTAAAACAACTCTCACTTAACCCATTATTATTATTATTATTATTATTATTATTAGGGGACGAATGATATTGATCATTTAGCCTCATAACCGGCTCAACCCCTTGTTGATGATCACCATTACCACAATAAACCCCTCCTCCATGATTCGAGTGATGATGATCATAATAAGCACAGCTTTTGGAGTTCTCTTTCCTTTTCTTGCTACATGACTTGATTAGATAATTACTAACACTACTACTATCCCACTTGTCCTTGCCGCTCCTTTCGTGCCCCAAACACCCCATCTTATTCGCTATCTCGTCCCACAACACGTTTTCAGATAAACCCTCAAACTTAGTCGCCGCTTTCAACTGAGCCAACCTCGCCATCTCATTTTCCTCCGCCCATATCTCACCCTCGTTTTCTCGGACATCGCCCACCGTCATCAACTCTTTTCCCGTGAGTTTATGCAGGGCCTCCATCAGGGCCGCATCGCGGGCCTCGATCCAGGCCCGCTCGCCGGCCCAAAACTTATGCTCTCTCTCTATCCGCTCGGCGTCTTGTTTCCGCCACTCCTCCTCTCTCACCAGCCTCTCTCTCTCCTTGTGCTCCATCGTCGCCACCATTTTCTCCATCCACGCTTCTTGTATGTCCATCATTTTCTTCATCTGCGTGTCGATGAAGTCTTTGATTTTCAACTTCCAGCACGTTTTCCCGCTTCTTTTCTTACTCTTGGGCTCCTCGTCGTCGTTGAGATCGGAGCCGGACGAGCTCGTGCCGGCTTCGGAATAGTTCGAGAGGCTGAGGCTAGTGTTGTCCGAAAACTTCGGACATTGGATTAATGTTTCTGTATTATTAATATTATTATTGTAGGGATAATTAGTTGGGGTGCCAGCTGTGTGGTGGTGGTGATGAAGATGATGGGCTTCTGAGACCGAAGCTGATGATGAGTTGTTATTGTTTGTTTCGCCGTAGAGAGCTTCGAGTTGTCTGAAGAATCTGTAGTGTTTGCCATCTTGTCTCCCAGCTTTGCCTTCTTTGGTCTTTTTGTAGTATTTGTATAAATTCTCGAATTTTTCTCGGCATTTCTTGCCGGATCTCTGGTATCCGTGTTCTTCAGACATTATCCTGCATTTTTTAATAAATAAAAAATATGATGAATATATAAATAAAAGAAACAAAAAACAGAGAATCAAGAAATGAAGATATTTTTGCAACGAAAAAGTGAACCCTAGTTTCATGTAAAAGGGGTCTGAGCAGAAAAAAGAAAAAAAGCTTTGATATGATATGATATGATATTGATGTTAGCTGAGGAAGGGCAAACTCATGTGTTTTCTTTGATTGAGATGTGTGGAGAAACCCCATTTGGAATATCTGATTACTATTCAAGAATTTATAGGTGGCTTTTGTAATATTGAATACTGTTATAAGATTACGTTTTCCTAAAAAAAACTCCAAAAAAAAAGGAAAAAGAAAAAAAAAGATTGGCTTTTTGTTGTTGCAGCCCAAAAGTTGGAAGAATCTAGTACCCAAAATACGACACTGTTTGTTTATCTATCATCTTGTAGTTATTAGTTTTACACAAGTGGTAACATATTATTGTACAAAATCCAGGCTTAATCTGCTGTGCTGTCAATTAATTTCTTTAGAAGAAAAGTAGATCACCAAAATCAATTCAAGAAAGCATGTTTTATGGTTGTTTGACCGAAAAATGTATATATATTTTCTGGAAAATTAGCAGATTAAGATTAAATATTAGGGTGTGGGCTCAAGTTTGTTCCAGTGCATGAAACATTGATTCAAGTATCATACTTAGAAAACCTAGAGAGTATATACATTAAAAAATGTTTGCGAAAACTTAGTTAGCTAGGTTTACAAAAAAAAACAATATTTAATAATAATAAACATAAACATAAACGAACCTTGAGACCTCATCCCACAAAGGCCCCTTCTGGTTAGCTTCTTTAAACTTGGGGTCAAGCCTCGACCTGATCTCCAGAAGCGTAAGCGTCTCTTGCCTCGGCCACCTCCCCGCGCCGCCGTCTCCACCGCCGCCGCAATTCAGCCCACTCTCAAACCCTCCAAAACAGCCGCCGCTCGAGGCATGAGCTCCCCCGATATTAGTAATCTGCGGCGGCGTGGTCACACTAGTAGTAGAATCCGATCGGAAGACGAGCAGATCGTACGGGTGAGGTTGGCCCAGACCACGGTGGCCGGACAGCAAGTCCGGCGCCGGCGGCGGGTAGAAATCAGGCCTGGCGCTGATGTACTGCCTCAGATCGCCCATCCCATATTGATCCTCCATATTTTTCAATTCCCTCTATGTTTTTGTTTTTTTTTTTCCTTCTTTCAATTCTTTACGGTAAGAGAGATAGAGAGAGAGGGTTTTGAAGGGAAGAGAGAGAAAGAGGAGTGGGGGACAATGGTGAAAGGACCGGCAGACCCGGATCGTGTCCTACACAAATTTAAGAAAGAAAAAAAAAAGAAAAAAGAAAAAAAGGTCTTGAATTCATGTAGAGGACAATGGACCCATTTTCTGTGCCTGCATCAAATGTGTGTGTGTGTATATATCTAACTATTGAGAGAGAGAGAGAGAGAGAGAGTGCGTGTGTGTGTGTCGATAATCTGTAGGGTTTTAAATTTGGATACGTATAGACGTACAGTGTTTACGTAAATGTCGAAAAGTAATTAATACAGTATATAATAATAATTAAATGAAAAGAAAAGAGGAGATGAATAGATTGTATAGAAATGGTGCACCTTTATCTGGGTTTTGCTTGTACAGTGTTTTTGATTCTTTCTTTTTGACTATCTATTCTATTTCACTCTCTCTCTCTCTACTTTATCTAAAAACTCACAAGATGGATTGAATGTTGAAATGGTGATATATTAATCGAGCTGTCTCTTCTGCTGCTAAATACACTCTGACGCTGTTCCGTATATTCATGTATGTCACACGTAATTTGACATCATCAAGAATTGATTTTTTTTTCATTTAATTTTTATATGTATGTATGTATGACGACTGTTTGGCTCGATTTTCTTTGATATTCCTTTTGTTCCTGCTATTAATTATATTAAAATAAATGGAATTTTAATCCGGGCTCGAGGGTACGAATTCTATGGGATTAATTAATTAATTAAAAGTTAATATCACTCAATTTTGTTTTTTGTTTTTTTCCCTTTCTTTCATCGTAGGGTTATATACTTGGTACGAGTAGTAACTTATAGAAGATGACTTCAAATATCACTTGAACGTATCCGTTGACTTTAGTTATTGAATAAGTAAAAGTAGGATAGCGTATGTATTTTAAATTAAAACCTAAATCTCATGACATTAATTAATTTTTCTACGCTGTCAAAATCTATTGAAAAGTTTTTAGTCTTAAAAAATAGCAAAATTTGTCATGGTATATAAGTTACACAAATTGCACCGAATATCTTGGCTTTATCTCAAAGATTGACAGATAAAAGTTACATATATAGTCGTGCGTGCCCTAGCTACAATATAAGATTTGAGCTTTGAATAACAATGTTGATATGTGAATCTTTGTGTTGATTTTATTTTAAATAATTTTTTGGGGGTGGGATTTATTGGTTTCTATTTCTAGGATGGATCGCGCTTTTGCGGAATTGATATGATAGGATAAAACTAAAAGTACTCATCAACTTCTTTCAACTTCTTCAGCTTTCCAGTTGCTTTCTGATTTGATAAATTTATCTGCTTTTATGGTGAGCTTTTCGTTTTGCTGTTTATAGCAAGCTTTTGGAGGGGATTATTTCATAATTGAATACAGGAAACGCACAAAGGGTAACTATATATGAAACGTCTTTTAGTATCTGCGGTAGCTTGGAAAATCTACTAAAGATATGAATGTTTAACTTTAATTATTATTTTTAGGAAAGGTCTAACTTTAAATATTCGCCTAATATTTATATTTGAGGTTAAGATCCGCTTAACTGGATTAATAGGTAATGGTGTTCAATATATGGGGTTAAACGCACGAACTCACACCGGTTTGCCTAATTAACATTTGTTTTTCGTATAGTATAGTACGTGTGTGTATATATATATGGGTTTGACCGTTTGACTTCATGCAACTATGAAGTATAATAAGTACTGAATTTATGTATCTCAGGTGTGTGCATGAGTATAATGTCTTGGGAATTTGCAAATTTTTATTACTACATCGATATTCGTAAATTTTGAAATTAAGTTTTTAGTATGTTAGAGCAGAAACAGCAATTTAGAATTCTTTTTATTTTTTGTGCTAATCTAAAACACCTTTTGTAACGTTCTAGATCGAGTTGTTCTTGAAAGTCAGACTTTCAAAATGTCTTTTCCAGGCGTTCTAGAAAGTCGGCCTTTCTAGAACAGTTTTGTACCCGTTCTAAAATATACATTTAGTCGTTCTAAAAAGTGATTTTCTAAAACGGATTTTGAAAATGCGTTCTAGAAAGTACGTTATCTAGAACGGCTTTTCAAAAGGCGTTGTAGAAAGTATGTTATGTAGAACGACTATTTAAAAGTCGTTCTAGAAAGTACGTTATCTAGAACAGCTTTTTAAAAGGTGTTCTAGATTAGTGTAATTTCTAGAACAGGTTTTCGTAAACTCGTTTTAAAAAGTACGATATATAGAACGGATTTTTTCAAACTCGTTCTAGAAAGTAGTAAAAAATAAAAAATTAAAAGTAGGTGCCAACAAATATACCAAAATCATCAATACTAAATATTCATTAGTAGGAAAAATTAAATTAGTGTCGCCTTATAAGTAGCGTTTTAAACTCGAGCCGCCACAAAATGTACAAAAATGGCGGTTTTTACATATAAACCGCCTCTTATGTTAAAAAAATCACTCGGGTGGCGGTTATTCGTTAACAACCACCACCAATAATCGTAAAAGTCGTGGTTGCCTTTGGGAGCGACTCTAATAAAAAAACACGGGTAGCGATTAGTAAGGAAACGCTACCGATAATGTTGTTTTCGGGTGGCGGTTCTTCGTAAAACCACTACTTATAATTGATGGTTTATTGGTAACGGTTCTTAAAAAACCCGGGCTGCGATTTCGGCCCAAATGCTACTAATAAAGCCCATCCTGGTGTCGGTTGAATATCATAACCGCGACTTATACTCAGATATATGAGAAACGTAGCGGCCCCAAATTAGAATTGAAAAACTTTCAAATACTTAGCCGGAAATTGAAACCTTGAAACCTAAGTTGGGAAATTGAAGCCGGAAAATTGAAGTTGGGAAATTGAAGCCGGGAAATTGAGACCTTGAAGCTGGGAAATTAAAGCCGTGAAAATAAAGTTGGGAAATTGAAGCCGGGAAATTGAAACCTTGAAATTACTTACCGGGAAATTTAAAACCTTGAAATTACCCGACGCGTACTCGCATGTTTACAGATTCCGTGTATCTCTAAAGCCGGGCTTTGATCTGTAAATTCTTACTGCTTCACTTCGATTTTATTTTTTTCTTCATATTATAGAGTTTCGCTTATTTGGATTGTTTATTTTAGGTATTTTTAACCTAAAACCATCGCTACACTGACTTGTCACTGTCTTGCCCACCCGCACACCATTGTCCTATCTACAGGTATCACATCGACTCTCTCTTTTTTAATTTTTTTTTTTAGAGTTTGAGGGGGGAGGGGGGTGGGAATATCTTTTCTCAATAAATAATGTTATGCGCACAAGTGTGCTGCTATCACAACATAGAACCTCGAAATATGGCTATACTTAAGTCTCGAGCCTTAAGAAAAAGCCGATTAAGACATATACACAACAAGAAAACTGGAAATTAGCAACGGATTTTTCCGTTGCTAATAAGTTATTTTCGTTGCTAAATTTAAAATAGCAACGGATTAGCAACCGATCAAATCCGTTGCTAAAATGCTCGTCGCTAATTATTAGCAACGGAAATAATGTTCATTGCTAAAATTAGCAACGAAAATAATGTCCGTTGCTAAATTTAGCAACAGATTATTTCCGTTGCTAAATAGAGACAGAAAAATCTGTCTCTAATCTGTTGCTATTTAGTAACAGAATTAAATCCGTTGCTAAATAGAGACGGAAAGTTTGTCTCTAATACCGATATTTAGCAACAGAATAGGTCCGTTGCTAATTTAGCAACGGAAATTCTGTCTCTAATCTGATTATTTAGCAACGGAATAAATCCGTTGCTAAAATAGAAACTCTATTTTTTAGCTATTTTAGCAACAGAATAGGTCCGTTGCTAATTTAGCAACGGAAATTTTGTCTCTATTTTGAAAAATTAGCAACGGAATAAATCCGTTGCTAAAGTAGAAACCCCCATTTTTAGCAACAGAATTGATTGTCCGTAGCTAATTTAAATGTATTAAAAACGGACCTTCTTTTAATATTTTATATAACCTGTAAATCACCAAATAAACTATAAAATACCTCAAATTTAACTCAATCCAAAAATTCAAAATGACAATTAAAATATTATCAAATMAAAAAGTAARAACATATCCAAAATARAAAGTGACAAACAAAAADAATGTCAAATYAAAAGTCACAACATTTATAATGCCAAAAGATAAAATGATAATATCCTAAATGTAAAACGGCAACATCCAAAATGCAAAACGACAAGCGAAAGCTTGTTGGAGGAAATATCATGGTTGTGGAGGTGGTCCACCTTGTCGACGAAAAAGCTCCATCATTTCTGCCATTTGTGCCTGCATCTCCGCACGAGCAGCACGCTCCGCCTCTAAAACCTGCTGCAAATTCTCCACCTTATTGGACAGGCAATAAGTCATTGTCCATAGCTGTAATAAAAAAAAAAAAAAAGAAGAAAAAAACAGCCATTAAACCTCTCAACAATATCACACACTTTG
>BMAC01000495.1:226444-240616 GCA_014905375.1 Phtheirospermum japonicum
TCTCTAACATGTTTAATTAAGTCTGATTGGATCATAACAAGACTTTTCAAGAGAATCAATCCACAAAGAATTCACAGTTACGATCTCTCCCATTATATTACTCGTTTCCAGACAAGAAAACCAATTATGAGTTAAACTTTCTAACATGAAAAGACAACGATGTCATTTAAAAACTAAGGTCACTAATTCAAGAGTAATGATTTTTTTTACTTCCGATTGCTTAGCAGAAACTTCGAGAAATTCGGCTAAACGAGAATGCAGATGAACCGGACAAACCTAATCATACCATAAACAAGGACTTAGATGAGGAAACAATAGCTCTAGTAAGCATGTCGAAGGACAAGCAATAAGTGTGGCTAGATTAAGTGTTAGACCAACACTCGAATAAAGTGATTCTCAACTTACTCTAGCAAGGTCTCCCAACAGTGCAAAAGCACTCTGCTGTCATACGCATCATCTATACAACAATGCAGCAGCAAGTCCCTCAAATTACTTTGTGAAACCTAACCCGAAAAAAAAATATATATATATATAAAGGGAAAAAAATAAATGAAAATCTGTGAAACCAACAATGAAAAATACAAAAGGAAAAAAGTTATTACGAATTCAAAGACCTGTGGAGAATCTATATGTTCTATTCTAGTTAATTATCAGGACAGTTTTGGGACTTCAGCAAGTAGCAGAGACTATAGGTTGTGCTTGGAAGTTAAATGTAATCATCTTACCTGACCCTGACCCAGTCTATTATTTATCACTAAATGTCATTACTATTATTATATTAACAAGTATACTAATTCCTACTTAATTCAAAAGACTTGGAAAAATTGACCTCACTGTTTTCATAAATAATCAAAAATGTAACCAATGGTAGAAGCAAACAGATAATCAGTAAATTAAAAACATAAATATACACATAACGATGATTAAAAGATGGATGAAATGCATAACAGGGCATCAAAAATCATCAATCGATCAAGAAGACCGAATCAGCAAATTACCAGACGCAACTCTCCAACACGTCGTCTCGTTCGCCGACCCCAAGTATATTCTAGTCTATATTTATTTGTCATTTTCCTTAATAATTTTGAGATTTTGATTTTATTTTTATTTTTTTGAGATTTTGTACAGTTTTATCAATCACAATTGCCAACTCAATTTCATCAAATCCCTAATAACACAACAATATCAATTTCCAAAAAATCCTAAATCACAAATTCACATTCACAATTGAGATCAAGTTCGAAAGCCCTAATTAAAACAATTGAGATCAAGTCCAAAAAGAAGATAAGTACCTGAAATGTGAGGACAGGGGTCTTGTTAATCTTGTCCAAATGCCTCTGAATTCTTTCAAGTCTCAAGCTGCGTCGGTTCTTGCCTATTATCCTTCGCCAAATTTCACAATTAGTTCATTTTTTCCCAGCTTCTAATTAACAGGAAAAAGAAAATCGCCAACACCAGAAATAAAGAGAAAAAATACCTAGCTTTACAGAAAATGAAAACGAGCGGCGAACGGAAAATGGGCTGGGTGTTTTCTGTCGAGGTGACCTTCTGCTGCGAACAGAAAACGAAAATATAAAACAATGACCGGAGAATTTTGGTGGAAATCGCCGGCGAATTGAAGCTTTACAGAAACGAGCGGTGAATTTTGGGGGAAATTTTGGTGGAAATCGATCGCCGGCGAATTGAAGTTTTGAAGAAAAGAATGAAAATGAGATTGATAAACGAGAGCTGAGGCGAATTATTTTGGGGAAAATTTAGAGAAATATTCTTTTTCCATTGCTAAATCTGATAAATTAGCAACGGATTTATTTTCCATCTCTAAAGCTTAAAGAAATTAGCAACGGATTTAATGTCTGTTGCTAAAAATGATAAATAGAAAAGAAAATGGGAAAATATTTAGAAACGGATATAAATTCCGTTTCTAAAATTAATAAATAAATAAAAGGGGGAGTTATTTAGCAACGGATATAAATTCCGTTGCTATTCCGTTTCTAATTAGCAACGGACCATAATACCGTTGCTAATTAGAGACAGATATTAATTCCGTTGCTAAATTATCTAAAAATAATAATTTTAAGTATTTTTGAAAAAATCGGTTGCTATTCCTTTGCTAATCTGTCTCTATTAGCAACGGAAATATCTGTATTTAAAAATCCGTTGCTAATTTCCAGTTTTTCTTGTAGTGATACTTAAACCATCATTCTTACATATCGAAAAATGGATTATATTTGAAGCCCTTATCAATGCTGCTATATATTTATAACATTGTCAGAGGAAGAGAAGTTTTGTTGCTTCACACAGTGATTTGGATGTGAATTTTCATCATCAAAAGCATAGTCTTGTTTCTCAACTGCATTGCTTTGGGAATGTCCCATTTCTCTCACGTGGTCCTTGACGATATATCCATATTGAACATCTGGATATCGGCATAGCTCCTTTATTTTCTCTCCTAAAACCTTATCGACAAAGAAATCGGTCGGATGCAATGTCCTCTTGATTTGCTTTGTGTCTGTCTTTCCTTAGGCTCCCTAGTCCAAGAGTGACATTTTCTTCCTTAGGCTCCCTGGTCTTTCTCTTCGACATGGCTTTGGCTGTGACTGAGGTAGGAAAGAAGCTTTGCTACTCCTCGACTGAGTGGTATTTGAGACTTGTTGCTCTTTCTCCAATACTGCATTTATTTTATAATTAATAAGATATATTACAAATCAGTTTGCTATATACATTAATATGAAAATTTAAAATATTATTATTTTTATTTTTATTACTTTCATCTTTGAACCCTCAACAATCAAGCTTGCACAATATAACCAGTCTTTATATATGGCGACCGAGCTTATAGGCTTGTTCTGCATCCAGCTCTTCAAAGGTGCTTTGATCTCTTGCTGCCGATTGTTTACGACCATCAACTCCTGCATTTACCAATAAAAATGATTGTCAGCTTTTGGTTGAGAAATAGTAATCTTTAGTATAACTTAATCGGAACCTGAAAGTATAGGGAGATGGGTACTTTAGATATCTAATTCTGCTTCATAAATTATTTCACCATATTTTTACTACAATAAAATCACTTCCTGAGTTGAAAAGGAGTATCAAATTTAAACCTGCATACTTGAGTCCATGCAACCTGCGTAAACTTTTCAGGTTGTTTTTTAAAACCTTTTGAGATTATTTTTTTTAATAACCCCAAAACCTAGGGATCTTTTTATAATTATCCAAAAAGAGGGGGCACCTTTTTAGAGCAGGAATATCTGGATTACCATCCTCTATTAAAAGGCTCCCATAAATAGCGTTCTGGAGATGTTTTAAAATATCTGGAATCAAATGCTTCATCATTTCGCGTTCTTCTCTCTTCTTGTGGATCCAAGGTTTAAGAATCTGTATCAGATTATTTAACAAGTTTTAGGCAAGGAACAAACAAGAACTTGCCTAGAAACCACATTATGTTTTGGGATAATTGAAAATTACCCCTGAAGTTTAGCATAATTACGAAAAATACAAACTTAGGGTGTAACTTGAATAGAAAGTTGTTTATTTATTTTTCTTGCTCTTACAGTAAATGGTCTCTAACTTTGAAGAGTAAAATCTTACCTGGTACAAACCCTTGAGTGATTTAACTGAATGATATCTTTTATTCATTGCATCCTTAGCTTCGTCAAGCAATTTACTCATCCCATTAACAAATTCATCCTCATTTATTTTCTAGTCGTTGTCGATATCAAATTCCTTCATAATCTCAGCACTAGTACTATTATTCTTGTCCAGTTGAAGTTTTCTAATCTTAATTTCTTGTAGAAAACCCTTGAGTTTAGAGGATGAGATAACATTGTCTCCATCTTGATCCTTTTCTCTAAATAGCCTGCATGCATAACATTAACAAATCAAGCAATTATAGTTGATACATTTGTGTACATTGTCATATATACCTTCTTATAGTCGATACATTTGGTGATCCGTTTTCGGTCAAGAGTTTTCCTCTTGCCTGATTTTGGATGTGGCTTAGAACGTCTACGACCAAATTCTCATGTTTTATGTACATCAAACGCCTCTTTTGAATCGAAGGCTCGAAGAGCTGCTCAATGCATGGAACAAAGCATTATATAATTTCAATTTATACCATTTTTGATCGAACACATTCTATTCTATATCCCACAGATAATATGAAATACCTAATAGAAGAAGTAACAAAGTAGGAACATAATGGAAACAACAAGTGTGATGAGCATAAAATATCTTTCTCCAGCATAAGAAAAGTTAAAAAATGGTGGAACTTGGATCATTATTAATGGCACAACAGAAAGAAGAATGACTCTTGAAGTTTGGCTAGTGAAATAATCATGATTCTTGAAAACGTCTTTAGCTTTCCTTGTTGCATCGATATCCTAAAGGTAAAAAACTGCTTGTTTTAGAAAAAAAAAATTAATAACTAAAAAGAAAAAAAGCTCAATTAGTAGCAAGCAGTAAAGCACTCTTTACAGATGTAAACTTAACACCTTCCATATTAATTATGACACTAGAAGTACATACTGTCAAACAGATTTGCTAGAGTAGTCATCTTACATATTATGGAATCCCACATTACCATGCATGCATAAGCATACATGCAGACAATAGAGTACCAAGGTTGTTGGCCAACCTTCAATATCTGAGGTCACATCACATTTTTGGGCTTACGAGTAGGTATACAGACGAGACCTTCAATATCTGAGGTCACGCCCACCTTTTTGGGAAGAAGAGTAAAAGTGCAAGTCAAGAAACGGCCTTAAGTGAAGAGAAATTGAATCAATTCAAATGTGATCTTGAAAGAAAATATGAGTCACGAGTTGAATTATTGAAGGAGGAAATGACTAGGCAGTTGAATGAAGCTTTAGCCCGAGTTGGAATTCAAGGCCCCAGTAAGCTAGCTGATGCATCATCACCAGTCATTTCCCATGGATATCGAGAGAGTGGATATTCCAACATTCGTGAACCAACGTTCAATTTTGTTGTAAGTCCAACCTATAAGTTACCATATAATCTTATATTTTCATAAAATTGGCATTTTCAACTTTGTTCATTGCTGCCTGCCTCTCTGCACGATTAAATTGTTCATGGCACGATTTGATTTTTAATTTTATTTTTGCTGTTATTATTGATGATTGATTGATTGTAAAAAAATAGATAATTTTTCAATCTAAATGTATCAAATTTAATAATATTGTTTTATAGGATTGTGCTAAATGTCGTCTTGGTTTGAGGATAGTTTCTGCTAATGGAGATAATATGGTGGTTATCGTCGCCTTTACCGAAGTGTACAACACCGAGCCTGATCAAATGCTACATAATATTCCAATGCATGCTAATCATGTGAAGGTGAATATCACAATGGTCGTGGATGGTTTTGAAAAGCAGCAATTGCCAGCCAGTGTTGAAAGTGGCGATTTGTTCGTATTGTCACAAGCAGTGGGCACGTTTGTTCAATGGCCAAGAGAACTAGTATTTCTTGAAGGCGAGGTACTTTATTATTTCTTTCATTCATAAATAATGTTTCAAATCGATGAAAACACAACTATCAAGATTTTCATAGATAAAGCCACGATTGATAAATAATGTTGTTTATTTCTTTGTTGTACAACAATTTCAAAATAGGAACCATTAGCATTTCATTATAACAAAACAATTGCGGATAAGGGTAGGCAAAAGTCTTTTGGAAAGACTCCATGAGAGGAACATAGTCTTCCTAAGTTTCCTTTGGTTAACACGGATATCCTAGAGGAGTTTCATGGTGATGTGTTGGAGTTACATGAGATTTTGGAGTTATTTCAACCAAATTGTTGTGAGTTATCCATCCCTCTACCAAAAGAATTGTTCAATTACACGAATGATGGCTTTGCTACCATTATTACTCGAGAAGATTTGGTTCAGTTTTGCAATGGTGATTCGCTCAACATTTCCATTATAAAAGGTTTTATTGTTGTAAGTAATTTACCAAATGTGCTATATTTGATTCATAACATTATATAATTTATCTTATCCATTTAAGAAAAAATGTTATAGTGATTGCAAGTTTTTTTTTTCTTATTTATAGGTATATATCAAGTAAAACGGAAGAAATTGGAGTTAATGATATTGGATTCTTGTGTTCGGAGATTTGTTCTGAAGCACATTGGAAAAGTGACAAAAAAGCTACAAGAGAATATTTGGCACGATCTTTGGGGGAAATCTTCAATAAAAAATTATTTTTTCTGCCGTACAACAGCTCGTACGACTGATTCATTAGATATGTTTGTCATTTCATAATATGTACCGTATTTAATTTTCTTTATCTTGTTAATTGCAGGCATCATTGGATATTGATTGTTATATGCCCAGAGGTACGAAAAGGTTACTTGTTTGATCCAGCTTTCACACGTGACCCCGAAATATTGAAACAATTGACTTTGTAAGTTAAATTAATTCTTTTTTTTTAGTGGATGAGTTTTCTTTGTTATTTAATTCTTTTTACGTGTGTTTGTTGAAAAGACTGAAATATCATAATTTGAAATGTAGGGCTTTTAGGATTGCATCAGCAATAAAGGGGAATGGTAAAGGCATAATATTTTCTAGGGTGAAGGTAATACATGTATATTTTTTTAAAATTAAATTTAGATGTTTCATGTATTAATATAACTAATCTTTATTATTTACATTTTTTTTCAAGCGTCGCAAGCAACCGGGGCCTACCGAGTGTGGTTACTATGTGATGAGGTACATGTACGATATTATCAACAATTTGCCCAATAGTCGAGATATTGGAATGGTAAGTTGATTTATGTATTATTATTTTTAATGTTTATATAGTGAGAAGTTCAAGTCATAATTAGTTAGTACTAATAAATCTAATATTTGTTTCAATATTTTTAATTTAAGGATTGGAGATCGAATCAAGACCCATACTCACAGTTGGAGTTCGATGATATTCGGAATGTGTTTGCAAGATATTTTATCAACGTTATTCTAGATTCTTAATTGTAAGCATTTGTTGAGTATATTGATAAGATTGAATTATTATGGCTGAAATGATACATTTGTTGTTTACTTGAACGATTTGTATTTGATATTTATGACATTTGTTATTTGTTTGGATAATTTGTGTTTCCTATGAATATTTTAGTTTGTTTAGTTGTATATTTGCTATAAATAATTTGGTTTGTAGGATTTATAATAAATTTTGGGAATTTTTTCGGTGCTGAAGCCAGGGGGAAAAAATTTACACTTTAAGTGGCGGTTCAAAAGAGAACCGCTGCCAAAAGTCTACACTTTAAGTCGCGGTTCAATATGAAGCGCTGCCAAAAGTCTACATTTTAAGTCGCGGTTCAGTATGAAGCGCTACCAATAGTTTGGACTTTTGGTGGCGGTTATACCTAGAACCGCCACCTGGATTAGACTTTTGGTAGCGCTTCGTAACCAAGAAGCGCCACTCGGTTTAGACTTTTAGTAGCGGTTCGTAGCTAAGAACCGCCACCCGCTCCTGTTTTAAGTGGCGGTTTGAACCGCCACCCGTGTGATACTGACTTTAAGTGTCACCTCGATCAGAGGCGGTTCAAAACCGCCACCGATAACTGTTTTGAACCGCCTCTAATCATGTTTTTCCACTAGTGATTATGCATACAAATAAAGAAAATCTTAATTAACCAACAGTAAATATCAATAAAAGCAAGATATTTACAAACTTAAAATCACATCATTATCCAAGACGCAAAAAATTAAAAAACCAATCACATCTATCTTCGATCAAAGTACCAAAGTATTAGTATACCAAGTTTTAGTTCAAACACTAAAGGAAATGAATATTGGACATATTGGTTTCATTACTACTTAATGAAAAGTTAGTCGTATATAAATTTAACCTTCTTAATCAAACTGAACTTTATTCCCTTTTCCTCCTGATCTATCACCGTTTCCAACTGTTCATGTAGTACAATAAGCTTCTGAAGGAAAATAGATACATAAAAGGATAAAATTAAGAAAACACATTAAAAAGATTAATCCAGAATTGTGAGAGAGATCAGTTACACCAACTATATCAAAACTATTTAACACATCCAGAGAATGAATATGTATCATATGACTATTTGCCACTGTAATATAATAGGTAATTGAGCTGGTAATCTGCAGGTTTATGCATTTAACAACTGTTGCACAACAAATATTTCACATCCATTTTCAGCATATTTACAAGATACAACAGATGTTGTGATGCGGTTGCAAAAGACAAGAAATGATGAGTACTTAAAATATTCTTTTTTAGGACCATCTCGTAAATACCCTTAAAGGTCACATTCCATGTTTTTATATCAAAGATCACTTAGGTTTATCATAAAATGATTTTTAGGAAGTATAGCACTTCAAAATAGTATCTGAATTGTCCACTTTTTTATTGAATATGTTCCACACTGCCTAGTTATTAGAAGAAAAATTATACAACTTTGTACATCAGATCATGAAATAAAGATTTCTCAAGAAGAAAAATATGAATTTTTGCCAATATAATAAAAAAAGAATTCAAGTCATGCTAATATGTAAACGACAACTATAACTTCCAATCTATTTTCTACTAAGAGATTTAACCAGCTCCTAGATAGATGCAAAAATACAAAACCATAAAAAACAAACCTAAGTTAATGGGAAAAAAAATAGACCATGAGATTATGCAGCTCACTACAATTTCAACATATAGAATATCCACTGACGAACCCCACAATAAATATAAAATTAAATAGAAATAAGAAATAATATAAAATAAAAATGCATAAAAATTATACATTAACATTAAACAAGCAGATATCCCTATTTTTTCAACCACAAATATATACACGATAAGAAATTTAAAGTAGCAACTTCATAATTTACGAGCAAAGATTCATACAGTAGATAGGTCACTGCAAGGGTACAAGTAGAGAAACAAGTGTAAGATATTATTATTATTATTATTATTATTATTATTATTATTATTATTATTATTATTATTATTATTATTATTATTATTATTATTATTAATTATTATTATTATTATTATTATTATTATTATTATTAAACTTAATAAACAAGTGTAAGATGTATATGAGTTTTTGCAGTATAAGATTTTTTTTTTTTCAAGCCACGCACACACACAAAAAAAAGAAAGAAACACATTAGCTAATTATCAATCCAATATGTAAACACCAACTATAAAAATTAAACATTAACATAAAGCAAGCATTATATATACATATCCCTACAAATAATACTTGTAGAATTGGATTTAAATATTGATTCAAATTGGATAGCACTGAAAAGGATAACACTCAGTTAACAAAAGATTAAATATTTTTTATAACCGGAACCAGGAACATAGGATTTGAATACAAGACTTTCTAACAGTGCACTATTTTCAGCAACTCCACAATATAAAGGGGTCAAAGTCATACATGTGAATGTTGAGCACCTACACCAGCAGCACCACCATTTGGGCCTCTAAAAATAATAGGGACCGATCTTAGACCGACAGACATATAATTCGATTTTGCAGCAGAATTAATGATGTGATCGATGGCCTGCAATAAGCATGCAAGTTATGTCAGTAACATTAACTTAAATCTATTTCTTAATATTGGAGTATGCTTATACAACTCTTCCTGGTTCACAAACACTGCTAAAGTTTAAATAATAGACCTAATTGTACTTTTGCAAATTATGAACATCACTCATTATCAAGAAGTAACATAAACAAAAATAACGTAATAATGTTCTAGTTTTGCACGCCTTAATGTGGGTCTCTATGAGATTTGCTTGTCGATGAATATTTTTATACAAAACTCAAGGTCAGAGCAAGATATCATGAAAAATAGGTATTAAAAAGGTCAACTACAAGATCTTAAATACATTGACAACAATAGAAGAAGAAAACTTGTAGGTAAAGAAATCAAACCTGCATTGAGAAGTTAAAAGTCATAAACTCTATCATAGGCCTTAATCCACATAATATGCTGCACCAACTCTAATTCCAGAAAATCCAGCCTAAGAAGCAAAGGTCAGCAGAAGAAATAAGTGCAAATAGGATTAAAATCCATACTTAATTTTGTATCTTCAGAAGGATTTCGGCCATTCATCAATTCTTGCTCTATTAAGGTAATTTTAAACAGCTTAAGATAATTTCTATTTATGTATTTTGGTCATTCATCTGGAATATTAGAAAAAAAAAAAATCTTTATCTTTTCTGCATATGTTAAAATCCCAACGTATTGGATAGACATTTGTACAAACTATTAATTATACCTGCAACAATCTGGCTGCTGCGGCTGTTGCTTTCTGATACTCTTTCTCAACAAATGCACAAGTATGAATTACCTACAAAATAATTAAAATCAAATTATACTTGTTCAATTATTTCTTGATATATATACTTTGTTATCTTTATTTATTTATTTATTTATTTTACTTGTCCAGGCACTGCCAAGCCATCAGCAAGAAGCGATGACATCATCCATACCTGTAAACATATCTTAAACGCGACCATTGGGGTTGGGCCGAGCCTTGCAGCCATTGAGGCCGCTAATAAAAGCACATAAATAGTTGCAGCTATAACTCTTCCAAGTAAAAGGAAACTTGTAATAAATTGGATAAATATATCAACCAATATTTATTTAGTTCACATTTTTGATGAGTGTCACACCGCTGGATCTTAAAAAAGTAATAATAATAACTAAATAAAACTTGTTGTTCTTGTTGAAGTGAAAATCTTTGATACTTGGTTTCGTTAATTTGGCCAAAAAATCATACATATTAAGTACCTGAAAAATTATATATTACACATTGACCGTTTTTTCAATGCATCCTGCAAATACTAAATCAGACAAAAAGATTAACCGGGCAAATACTCAATCAGACAAAAGGATTAACCACTCAAACAGGTATTCAGGTTCAGGAAATGCAACACCAAGTGTGTTAAAATTAAAATTCATGTCATACATAACAGAAATAATTCATTCACAGGTCCTACGAGTGACAATGCATAATGGAACATATAATAAATCTTATAACAACTCTGTCATAATTGAATAGAAAACCTCTTATGTTCCCAATGAATAAATTGCAACTATAACCACTAGATTACTGAACGATATATAGAGAACTTAAAACCAAAGAAAAGTTTTCTTTTCCGTGAAGAGCATAAACATCTTAATATGTATTGCTCTTAATGATTTTTTTAAAGAAAAAAATTAATTTAATAAGATTTACAAAATTAAGGATTCCTGATTCTCCTGCATCTCGAAAATAATTATCGACATAATTAAAGAAACAAAACATATAAGAATCAATCAATATCACACATAAAATATGAAGCTTACCTCTCTTTTATTCTCCTATATCGCGCCGTAATCCCCGTTAATTTGTATATTATTTGTAAAAATACTCTTCACAAGTATCCCGAAATCGAATTATTTACCCCCGCTGCTGCACCATCTACCACCACTGCCATCTTTTGCCGCTAGCGGCGGAGCCTGGTGCTGCACTTCACTCTGTCGATTTTTATATCGACTGGTGGTGCAAGGGATTTGCCGACTTGAATTCAGAGATAGAAAGAAAGTAGATAGAGAGAGAGAGAGAGAGAGAGAGAGAGAGAGAGAGAGAGAGAGGGTAATGACGGGGGACGGGTAGGGGCTGGGTATATGTGTGTATCGGTCTTTTGTTTTTCTCGCTCTCATTTTGCTTCTTTTGCTCTCTTGGATGTGAAATGGATGGATTGGGGCAGAGGAGATTTGAGACGGATGGATCGAGGAGATGGCAGAGAACTAGGGCAAAGTGAACGGTGATCTTTTTTCATTGAGTATAAAATTATAATTTTATTACATTCTAGAACTCTTTTCTAAAGACGTTCTAAGTTTGATATACCAGAACGTTTTGACGAAGTATGTTCTAAATAATCGAATATACTAGAATGTATTTACAATATTCATTCTAAATAAGTTAATATATGAGAATGTATTTAAAAAATACGTTCTAAATATTGAATATACAAGAACGTCCTTTTAAAAGGTGTTCTAGATATGAACAAACCCCAATTATTTATGACGTATATTGTAAAAGTTGTTCTAGTATATGACTTTTTATTACAAAAATGCTACCGGATGACATTCTAGAACATAGCTGCCTGATGCGTTCTAGAATATTATTTCTGCACTAGTGGTACCGAATTGTAGAGAACAAATCTTCGTCATGAACCGTAATAAATATTTGGGACGGACATTCGATATCAACAGAACGATATGAGTAGGAAAAAGATTCGAAAATTGACACACGAAAAATATAATTTTTAAAACTAATACAAATGTCATAATTTATCGAGTTATATGATGACAATTGATTTTTGATAAATAATTAATATAAAGTAACTTTTAGTGAATTAAGTTCATATGTAATTATTCATTTAATATATTGATAAAATATGCTAATATTTTGTAATTTGATATTTTTTTGATTAGAAGTTCATATATATGTTGATTGTAATTATGCAAGCAAAATATATATTAAAGTTGTCGTATAAACAATAAATTTCTTGTCAACAATATTTGTCATAACCAAAGTTAATAGTTTATTCTATTATTAATATTTAAACTTTTAATACTTGTTGTGATAGTATAGAGTTTACATATTGGGAAAATTGTATTTTTAATCCATTATATTGTCCACTTTTCAAAAAAGAATCATGATATTGTTCAATATCAAAACACATACACAAAGTTGGTAAAATTATCAAAAAAGGGTACAAAATTATCCCGATCGGGTTTTTTTGCTGGTGTGGCGTGATTCAATAATTTCTTATCATTTTTTTTTATTTTTAAACATTAATTGGACAAAATAAACTGAGAAAGAAAAATCAATTTTGGTCCATTATATTGGTCACATTCAAGAAAATGTACGTGACATTGACCATCATCAAACCAAATCTGCTAAGTTGGCCAATTCTTCAAAAATGGTCCAATTAGACAATGACACAATGCGAGAAGGCTCGGGAGTATGACAACTTTTGAATTTTTCAAAGTATGTAACTATAATTATTAACAAAATTAATCTAATCATAAAAATATAAAATGAGTTAATAATAATCAATTAATATAGATTAGAGACGAATTGAAAATGTGACATCTTTTGAATATTTATAAGTATATAAATATAATTATTAACGAATTTAATATAAATATTAAAATATAATAATAATGAATAATTACAATTAATAAATTGAATAGGTCATGAGTTTAGATTACATCCTTTAAATTTTTTATTTAAAATTTAAAATTTTACAATTTTCACAAATATTTTTTATATTTAGTTTTTATAAATCCGTGTAATACACGGGTGTTGAACTAGTATATTAGTATAGGAAAACAAAAATATTAACTAATTAACCATGTAATGTCGTAAGAAATAAATAAATTTACAAATAATAATTGAACAGTAATAATATTGTTAAACGATCGCAACTATATTAAATAACATCAATAATTAATATTGCAAAAAGGGGGGTGGGTGGGGGTGGGGGTTTGCCTTGTATTCACATGGACTGTTAGTTGTGTTCTTCTCTCTACAAAAAGACGAACAAGGAATCGGGTCCAGGCATTCATAAAGTAGTTGCTACGATCGAGTTCGACCCAAACAATTCAATTATTGAACCCAATATTATGCATGGTTTTATGTCTTTCCACTAACTTTTGTGGGACCCAATTATTTCTTTCTCTTAATATGAAATTAACACATACATAGATTTTATATCTTTTAGTTTTTTTTTATTTATTTGTAAAAGAATATTATTTATATACACATAAACATAACATTTCTTAATTTTTGTTGGGGGGTGGGTGGGGGTGGGGGTTTGCCTTGTATTCACATGGACTGTTAGTTGTGTTCTTCTCTCTACAAAAAGACGAACAAGGAATCGGGTCCAGGCATTCATAAAGTAGTTGCTACGATCGAGTTCGACCCAAACAATTCAATTATTGAACCCAATATTATGCATGGTTTTATGTCTTTCCACTAACTTTTGTGGGACCCAATTATTTCTTCTCTTAATATGAAATTAACACATACATAGATTTTATATCTTTTAGTTTTTTTTTATTTATTTGTAAAAGAATATTATTTATATACACATAAACATAACATTTCTTAATTTTTGTT
>BMAC01000495.1:240641-251115 GCA_014905375.1 Phtheirospermum japonicum
AACAAAAATTAAGAAATGTTATGTTTATGTGTATATAAATAATATTCTTTTACAAATAAATAAAAAAAAACTAAAAGATATAAAATCTATGTATGTGTTAATTTCATATTAAGAGAAGAAATAATTGGGTCCCACAAAAGTTAGTGGAAAGACATAAAACCATGCATAATATTGGGTTCAATAATTGAATTGTTTGGGTCGAACTCGATCGTAGCAACTACTTTATGAATGCCTGGACCCGATTCCTTGTTCGTCTTTTTGTAGAGAGAAGAACACAACTAACAGTCCATGTGAATACAAGGCAAACCCCCACCCCCACCCACCCCCCTGACATTTATGTCTACGTACACAGCTTTTCCATTTAAATGACTTTAGTACGCTTGCGTCTTCCTCAGCTTTCAAAACTTTGCTTGCTTCTCTGTATTGTAATTGGCAGCTGGATATGTTACTTATGTTTGCCTTTTCATATATACCTACGTACGTACAATTCTCTTTAATTTTTATTTTGTAAATGGCTTTCCTTTTTCCTATACATATGTTTATTGTATGTCGTACTTGATAGACTTAGTGGTGATATGTAATGTATTCAAGTAATTTAGGAAGGTTTGGGATAGTTGAACCCTAGCTTCTTGAATTACTAAAACAATGAATGTATTAAAATATTAGAGAATTTTGGTTTTGGGTTATTGACTATTTTGGAAAGATTTAATGCGCCAATTAACGGATAGTTGATCGAACTATTTGCACATACATTAAATTTATTAATTCGTACAAATAAACAAATATTATTAATATTTATCAATAAATTGATTACAAATTATTTTTTTATGTAAATTAATAATAAGTTTTTCAGTAATTTAGGATAGAATTATTCTTGTATGGTAAAATTAGTGATAAATAAATTAATTAATAAATATATATATATTTGCTTGGTAGAACGAAATTGTCATTTACGCCAAAGTTATTATATATAAAAAAAACTAATTCATTTGTAGCTATTATCAAACAACTCAATTTAAAGACCCAACTGATCAATGTTTTAAATTGAATCAAAACCTCCATTTTCCCTTGAAATGGATAACTTAAGAAGGTGTATTGGGCTCAAGCCCAATTACACCCCTCTTACTTAAAATAGAACAGACCTGCAAGTCTGTAACACGTACTTGAAGTTGAATATAACACATAACATAAACCTCCTGTAATGACAGGCCTATGCTACATCATTGAGAATTACAATACAACTTGATGTAATTTGGGTCTGGTCATTAATTAGGATCCAGTTTATTTTGGATGATGATTTGAAAAGCAGCTTTATTTGTTTCTTTTAGCAAAGAATCAGAGTACTTGAAGTCCTACAGCACCTGATGAATTAGATATGAAGTTCTAAACAGGAAAGTTGCACACCAGCTGTCCTAAAGAATTTAACAAGCAATATCATTTTGTCACTAAAATCCAACCTCAATACAGGAAATACATATCGACAAATTTTCAAATTCACAAGAATCTCACCGCAGTAAATTAAATTAAGGGGGTAAAAAAATCTAGACACTTTATTAAATAAAAAATTGAAACTGAAAATTTTCAATCTTCACATTAGAAATCCTCATATAGGTGCCACTGAAAATCCGGCCATCACCTCCACTGAAATTCGTCCGCCACCATCACTGTAATCACACAAGTCACCACCTGCATTGTAAATTTGCCCACCATATGCCTACTACTATGGACCCTCTTTTAAACAATTTTCAATTTTTAAGAGGTGAATTCTCGATATTAATGAACTCAATTTTCAGGTCGAAAACTCGTGTCCTCACATGAAAATTTGAGTTCAAAAAAAAGAAAAAAAAAATAAATTGTGAATTCCTCTATTGAAATTCGTACGTCACCGACATTGTAGTCACGTTAGTAACCACCTGCACTGTTAATTTGCCCGCCATTTCTTTTTTAAAAAAAGTGAGTTCCCGACATTAGTGAACTCAATTTTCAGGTCGGGAACTCGTGTACTCACATGAAAAACTGAGTTCACGAAAAAAATGAAAAATTGTGAGTTCACGACATTTCTCCCCCATCATATCAGAAACTCATGGTTCGAATTCGAAAACTCGAAAATAAAAAGATTCTCACCATCTTGTTAACTAAATTTTCAGCCTCCAACACACACATCAATGAACAAGCATAACAACTATTTCAAATAAGTGTATCTTGCGATATTAAAACTTCGAAAAAATGTGGAACACTTCAAATGATGAGAAAATAACTCGAATATTTCTGAAAGAATTGCAAGAGCCCTAATTCGCTAAGTTGTTCATGAATAAAAATTATAAACTATTAGAACAATCAAACAAACCAAGTGTGTTTTGTGCAGAGTGTAAATAAATAGCAGCGGAACTAAAATAACAAAACACAAGCTTTTAAAACTTTTAACTACAAGTAATAAATCCTTATAGTCGTACTTCAATGCAAAAATATCTTTACTAGAAAAGTGTATGATTACACACGAAAACATAAATAATTAAAGACTACGAAAAACTCTATCGAGTAAGATTGTTCTAAATCAGCACTACTCTTCAAAAAGTTAATAATCAAGATTTCGAGGATTTGATCTTAATAAAAAAGCAAAAGAAGAAAATATTTCATTAAACAGGATGTTAGTGCATATGTTGCAGCACGAGCAGTAACATCTGCGTCTGGGTATATTTGCTAATGATCGAATAAATCGCTCTCAACTCTAAACTCTGATCTGAGTATTCTCTCTGCGCATTCAGAGTTCTCAAATTGAAGAGCTAGTCCTCATATATATATAGAGACATGCTTGCTTGTAAATAGTCATACAAAAGAATGAAAGAATATCTACATAATATATTGCAAGTAAATAAAATTTAAAATTCCTAATAATCATAACTTGCAACATACGAAATTCTAAGTTAGGAGAAGGATAATTACAACCTAAACTAATTCTAATAATATACAAGATAAATACCAAATAAGATAAAATATAAAAACTTTTCTAAACAAATAATATCTAATATATTTGGTGTAAAAATTCAAAATAATATCTAGACAAAATAAATTCCTAAAGAAAATAAAAATATTAGAAACCTCGTACGTATCAAACAACATATTAGATTTCTAATCCTTTTTAAACTTAAATGAAATATTCCCTCCAATTTCCATGTAAAATGAATAAGTTGATGCGACAAGAAGGAAAGTGTTGATAGTTTGAGCATTGAAAATTTGAGGCATAAAAGGGTTGGTTTGGGTTGATTTGAAAAGGAGTGTGAGTTCATTTTTATTAACTTTGATTGTATTTTGGTATTTTCGCCAATTTTGTGTAGTAAAAAGAGTTTTCTTATCCACTTAGAATGAAAAAGATTATTTGTAACGTGAGATATGTAGAAACATACATTCTCTCTTAATTAAATAAAAACTAATACAGTATATAAACTTATTTTACAATTCAAGTTCGAACACAATTTTTTTCATCCGATAAAATCTACTCATCAACTTTTGATCAACAAGAAAATAATAAAATACATGGAGTAATTGCTCGAACTCGATTCTTTTACGGCTCAATAAAAGCTCAATTTGATTGGTAATCAAATTGAGTTCAAGCAACGTGTTAGACATTACCCAATTTCGTTTACATCTATATTTATATGTTATAGTTTGCCAAAATGTGAAGAAATATGATCAGACTGTAAAAAAGAAAAAAGTACTGATGACTTGTGATTGAAGGGAAATGTGTAGGGTTAAGAAAAAGAAGTGAACAGAAGGCAGAAAGAAAGTTCCAAATTCATGCAACAAAACAGAGCAAGTTATTAAGTGTGTGTGGTGTACGAGTGGTCCATCAGTCCATGCATCCGTGACCCTTTAATCCAGGTGCTGCACCCCTTCATTCAACCCTCAAACTCACTTCTAATTACGTACAACTATTTAAAGCGTCCATTTTTTCGATTGCACAAGCCCATACCTAGGTATGGTTACTCATTCCTTAATATTTTACAGGACATATTTATTTTGCCCCACATGCTATTATGTCCGCGTTTATTTTCATTAATAAATAAAAAAAAATTTTTAAAGTAAATGTAAAATAATTTGGGATTTTGTTATATTTCTTCTCATTTTCAATTTATTTTTTTTTTTGTATTATTTTATCAATTTTGAATAAAAAACATATTATTTATTTAATAAACCCTTTACATTTATGGTAGCACCTATCCTTTTAACCCTTTCGTCACGTAATACATAACACATACGTTACTCAATTGAAGCGAATAACAAATTTTATGAAAAGGGAAAGTCAATAAGTCATATTTAAAACTGTACTCACTTCACAAGCCTCTTTTCTAGTAAACTGAACAAAGTAATTAAAATTGGCACATTTTCATTATCTGAATGACAGCTAATATAAATTTTATTAAATTTAGCTTTGATGCTGTTGATTATTTTCCCTACTATACTTTAAAGCAAATAGTAGGAATGAACAGTTATTTGAGCATATAGTGTCCCTCCAGTACAACATATTAGCGCCAAATCTCATAGTTGTCTCTATTAATGATTAATTTTCTCAATTTGATCCCCCGCCAAAAAAATTGAGGTCATTTTCAGACAAGTATTTGTACATTACAGCATCCATAAACTTTTGTTGTTTTCCAATAGGGTCTTGTCTCTAAGCAATTCAGATTGAGGTTTATAAAGATTAATTCGATTATAAATGGATCCATTTTGTGTAGTTTTATCTGTTTTTACAAGAGAATAATGAACTTGATTTTTTATAGAAGATGAATTTTCAAAGCGTGATTTTGATGGATATCACTTCTATATATTAATGCAAAATTCTCCCCTATGTGTTTGCTTCGCATGCTTCGTTTGACGAATAAAAAATTCTGGTGCTTCGTTTGCTTATGTGTCATCCGGGCAATTTATTAGGTGGACCTGAGTGCATCTTGCTAGGTGCACTCTGTTTTACGTGATGATATCTAATAATTATACGTGATAATATCTGACAGTTATACGTGATGATTTGTGTCAAAAATTTAAAATTTAGGGTTTACTTTTCCATTTTAGGGTTTACTTTTTCATTTTTAGGGTTTAATATTTCATTTTAAGGTTTATTTTTTATTTTTTTTATTTAATTTTCCATTTTATTTCTATCATTCTGCCAGTTATATGTGATGATATTTGTCAGTTATATGTGATGATATGTGTTAATTATATGTGATGATATGCTATAGAAATTTAGAATTTAGAGTTTAATATTCAATTTCAGGGTTTATTTTTTTATTTTAGGGATTAATTTTCCATTTTTAGGGTTTAATTTTTTGTTTTAGGTTTATTTTTTTAATTTTAGGATTTTAAATTTTAGATTTAGAATTTCAATTACTTGTGATGATATACACCAGTTATATGTGATGATATGTACCAGTTATATACGATGATAAATTAAATTATAGGTGCACCTTATAAGGTGCACCTGGGTCCATGGTATACTGTCCCTGTCATTCGAGCCTAATATTTACCTAATTTAATACTTTTTTATTGTATCTTACCTAATTTAATTCTCTTACTATATTTTGCGTTGTTCAATACTTTCCTTTGATTCTCCTAATATAAAAATATAAACGAGTCATATATAATTAGTATATAAGATCTAAATTGGTTATTCAATTAAAAGACAAACAATATATGAAATAATTTTAATTAGAAAAATATTTATTATGAAAATAAATAAATAAATTTTGTTGGTAATAGAATTTAAAATAATTTTATTTTTGGATTCTCAAATATTCTATATAGGTAAAATATGATATATTTACAATAATCTACGTATATAACTAAATATTAGTAATGTATTCAATCTAAACATAAAAATATTAAATTATATACTAATAATGAAACATTGATTAGACACCAGTACAATGCGACATGAATTGAGAGTATGACATCTTTTGAATATTTCAAAGTATGTAACTAATAATTATTAATGAATTTATTCTAAATATTAATATATAAAATAGTTTAATAATAATAATTAATAAAATAGATATTAGACACGGGTTTAGAATGTAAAACCTTTTGAATTTTTGTAAGTATGTAACTAAAATTATTAATGAATATAATTTAAACATCAAATACAATTAATAATTAATAAATAGATTAAACATGTATAAGACACGGGTTGAGAATACATTATTTCAATTTTTTATTTTCAATTTAAAATTTTATAATTATCATAAATATTTTTTATATTTATCATTTGATAAGTCTCGTGTAATACACAGGTGTTAAAAAAGTATATATTAATGCAAAATTCTCTCAATCTATGTGTCTGCTTCGATTGGATAATAAAAATTATTGGTGTTTCAATTGCTTATGTGTCATACGAGCCTAATATATACCTAATTTAATATTTTCCTTTTATTATATATTGCCTAACTTAATATTTTATTTTTATTATATTTAGCCTCAATCAATAATTTTCTTTTACTATATTTTGTCTAATTCAATAATTTTCTTTTATACTCCTAATATAAAAATATAAATAAGTCATCTATAATTAGTAGAAATTAATTATTCTAATTAAAAAATAAATTACATATGAAATAAGTTTAATTACAAAAAAAGAAAACTTATTTATAAAAATAATTAAATAAATTGTATTTATAATAAAAGTTGAAATAATTTATTTTTTAAAATTTAAATATCTGTATAAGTAAATTATAATATTTGTAATAAATGGAGTATGTAACTAAATATTAGTAATGAATTCAATCTAAATATAAAAAGAATAAAATTATATAATAATAATAATTAGTTAATATTTATTAGACAATTACACAATGCTAGAAGGTTTTAGAGTATGACACCTTTTGAATTTTTCAAAGTATATAACTATAATTTTTAATAAAATTAATCTAAACTTAAAAATATAAAATGAGTTAATAATAATTAATTAATATAGATTAGAGACGGGTTGAAACGTGATATCTTTTGAATTTTTATAAGTATGTAAATATAATTATTAACTAATTTAATCTAAATATTAAAATATAATATTAGTTAATAATAATAATAATAATTAATAAATTGAACATGGCACGGGTGTTGAACACATTCTTTCAATTTTTATTTTAAATTTAAAATTTTATAATTTTCACAAATATTTTTTATATTTAATTTTTTATAAATTCCGTGTAATACACGAATGTTAAACTAGTAAAATATATATGAAAAACAACGATTAAGGTATCGAATAAATGAGATTTGTAAGAAACCTTATAATAATAATTTGATTGTTTGGAAGGGGCTTGTGGATATGTGATAATAATTTGATTATTTGAAAGTCAGTGAATTGTGCGTTTTAAGAAAATAATCATAAAAGATTTCAATTCGAGATACAAAATCTCTCTTGCGAAAAAAAAATTCTGGCCGACAATCACAATCTGAAATTTAACTAATCATTAAGTTTTTAATTAATGTCTGGATATAAGTGGAATAATCAGATTCTTTCATTAAAAAAAAGATTAAGAAAGAAAAATATTACATGTCTCCATCAAGAGGTCAAGCAAAAGAGAATTGAGATAACTGCATGATGGATTATGATTTGTGACCCCATGCACTAATGAAAGCCAAATATTCATAGATTAATTATAGGGGATGAATATAAGTATTTGGTACAAGTAATAATTACTTTTGATTGTCTTTAGATAAGCACCGATAATTAAGAAAGAGTGGAGCAAACTAAGGTCAAAAAGGGTTTTCATTGCTCGCCGGAAGACATGAAACAGCGCCGATGGGGTTTGGGACTCATAAGTCGACTTCAATTTTTCTATCATATGATTTTATTTTTTTTCATATTACTTTCGTATTTCAATTTTGATATGAATTTTTAAAATATTTTTTTATATAGAAGTTATATATGATGATATATGACACAAATTTAGATTTTAGGGTTTACTTTTACATATTAGGGTTTAGTTTTACATTTTTGAGTTTAACTTTTCATTTTTTGGGTTTAATTTTCGTTTAATTTTCCATTTTAGGGTCCCGACAGAAATTTATAATCATGTCAAATATATGTAATGATATGTCTCAATTATATGTGATGATATATGTCAATTATATATGATGAAATTTAGATTTTGGTTTAATATTCCAATAATGGGTTTAGTTTTCCATTTTAGAATTTATTTTCCATTTTTAGGGTTTAATTTTTTTATTTAGGGTTTTGGATTTAAGATTTAGAATTTCAATTACTTTTTATGATATATATCACTTATATATGATGATACGTATCATTTATATGTGATGATGTTAGTTATATGCAATTATAAATTAAGTTACTGGGTGCACCTTGAAAGCTGGACCCAGTTCACGGTATAATGACTCATCTAAAACAGTTTAACACTAGTGTATACACAGAATTTATCAAAAGATAAATTTAAAATTATTTGTGATAATTATAAATTTAAAGATTTAAAAATTAAAAAGATGGCACATTCTTTACTTCTGACTTGGTACTGTTGTCTAATCCTTATTTATTAATTATTATTATTTTATATATTTTAATATTTAGATTAAATTAATTAATAAGTTTATTTACATACTTAAAAAAGTTCAATGATATTACATTCTGGACCTGTGTTTACCCTTCATTTTATTATTAATTATCATTATTTATTATTATTATTAAATAATTTTAAATATAATGTTTAGAGTAAATTCATTACTACTTTAAAAAAAATCTAAAGATGTCATTCTTAACATGTGCCGCGTTGTATTGGTGTCTAATCAATATTTATTAACTATTATTATAATTTTATAATTTTATATTTATATTGAATTCGTTAATAATATTTAATTGCATACTTAGATTATTGAAAATAAATTGAATTTTACTTATATAGAATATTCGAAATTCTAATAATATAATTTAACTTATAATATAAGTAAAGCTTATTAAAATTTTTTTCATAAATTAAGTCCTTTTGTATTAATTTTATGGGGCAATTTCCAAATAAAAAAATATTTTTTTTTTTTGTTAGAAACTTCAAATAATTATACAAATTGTCAAATACTCCAATTCTAAATATACGATTACAAGGTTAACATCTTACTAAAACAATAATATTAATACCAATAACCATCAACCCCACCAGCCAGCTCCGCTTGCCCGACCGTCGCCGCCCCCAATTTCATCGTCGTGAGTTTTTCTTTCTTTTGCCCAGAATAACTTTTTCTGCTCAAAATAATTATTAAGCCCAAAAACATAAATTAATATATTTCACTATAAAGTACTGCAAAAGAAAAAAAATCGGCAAATTCTGACGGTCAGAATCGATACTCACGGGTTTGCTGACGGGCACTACTCGTAAGCATTTTTGGCGTCGGTAAGTGTATGCTGACGGGATATCAAGGTTAGTCTGGGCACGTCGACATTCGCATAATATTATTAAAAAATAATACTTTATTCGGGCAAGTCTAACCTAGCTCACCCCGACCGACCCACAACCCGCATCAATTTAAATCTCACATATGGCATAAGTGGGATTTGAGCCGCAACCTCTTGTAAAAAGAGGAGCGGTATTACCGTCTCACCAAGATAATTACGTGTGAAGATTTATATATTTTTAATATATATAAATTATATTTATAATTGACTATATTATAAATATATAATATTATTTTAAAGTGTATTAGAATTAAATAATATTTATTGAAAGTTATGTTATATATATAAAGTTAAATAATAATATATTTAGAAAATAATAAATAAATTTTTGGAATAAATTTATATTAATTGGTATTGTTATTTTTATATTATATTTATGAATATAATATTATAAATATATAATATTATTATTATTATTATTAAAATAGAAGAAAATTAAAGAAAATGTACCTTTAATTAAATTTTTTTATTATTAAATATTATATTAACATATTTATTATACTTATAAATATTAATATAGTTATATATTATATATCATATATATATAATATTATATTAAAGTGTATTATAATTAAATAGTATTTATTGAAAGTTACTTTATATGTATAGATTTAAGTTAATAATATATTTAGATAATAATAAATAGAATATTAGAATTAAGTTATATTAATTGGTATTGTTATTTATATATTATATTTATAAATAATAATATTATTATATATAAGTCAAGGAAAATTACAAAATTTTGTATTTTTAATTAAAAATACTTATTTATAAATATTATGATTTTATATTTATTAAAAAGTATATTATAAAAAAATATTTATTATAAATATATATTACTATTTATTGAAACATATTATATATTATATATTTATATTTGTATATATCTCTTTAAGCGTATATATATATATATATATATATATATATATATATATAGTCAGCAATCCGTCAGCATTTGCTGATGGGATTTTTGCCCGTTAGCATTTTTCATCAGCATTTGCCCTTTTTTTTTTTTTTTTT
>BMAC01000495.1:254749-275626 GCA_014905375.1 Phtheirospermum japonicum
TTTTTTTTAATTTTTAGTACTGATTTTAATTTAGACCGTCATTTATGTAACAACTCTAAAAAAAGAAAACACTGATTCTCAACTTTAACATGAGAAAAAAATATTTTTTTTAATGTTTCCATTGGTAGAGTTAGTTTTACAAAGGTTGGTGGGTCGAATCAAAATAAAAAAATGGAAAAAAATCATATAAATCTCTACAAATTTTCTTTTCTAATTCTGATTTGTCTTTTACATACCAGAAAACTACCTTTTCATTTTACATACTATAAAATATTTCTCTTAAATCAATTTTTAGCTTTTATTTGTAAACCAACTTTTTTTTTCCCTAAACTATTTGCACATTTCCCAACAATAGATGTGTTTGAAAACTCTAAATTTATTTTGTTTGATTTAATTAATTTAAAAAGTTACTTTCGAAAGTTGTCTCATCGTTACACGGGGTAGTGAGTTGTCATCCTAAAAAATTAATCATTAAACTTAAGAAAAGCTTTACAAACTTTTGTTTAAGTTGCCAGCCAAGGGAAGTGGGACTTTGCTTTTGGATGGTTGGACAAAATAGTATCAAATTTTGAAATACCGCAGCCCGGGCTAATTAGACACCTGTCGACTGCTGGTTTAATTACAATTAGTAAAATAATGGACCATACTTTTGTTAGGTGGATTCACGTATCATTTGCCATAAAAAAATTTATAACTAATATAATATAGTACATATTAAAAATATTATAATACAAAAATTAATATTTTCATAATGCAAAATCAATATGTTATATTATTAAGTAGGAATTTACGAAAACTTAATAGTTTCGTACATAAAAAATAATACATCATATTACAAAAATTAATATATCATAATATTGAGTCAGATAGTATGAAAGATCATGTCCATCAATTTGGACTAACATAGGTGTTTGTCTTGTGCCAGCCCAGATTGATGAGTACTTGTTAGGTCATTAATCTAACACTATAATATACTAGTTTTTGTACTCGAAAGTACTGAGTTTTATTTGTAAATTTCGAACCATATATTATGATGTATTGACTTTTGTACTATGATGTATAGATTTTGTACTTATAATGCATAAAGTCTCAGCTTGACAGATGATCCGCCAATCCGCATAACTGGAGTGTGGCCCATAGTATAAGACTCGCGTGTTGCGCGAATTTTGGTCAAATAAATTATCAAATCGATAAACTGAAATATTCATGCAAACAAAATACAATATTATTCACTTTAATCTAAAAAAACTCTTTGTAGATCAAAACTACTATTTTATTTACAATTACACTATTCTTGTTGCAACAATGAATTTCCAACATATCTTAACTATTGATATTACAACATAAAGATGACTCGTGTGTTACACAAGAGTTATAAAACAACAATTTTTAAAGTTTGCGATATTTATTAAAAAAAAACAATTTAGAAGTACAAGTAGTTTAAACAAAATATATGAATGTTGTATTTTAAAATTGTGTCATATAATCTTGGTGTCATGTACCAAAATAAATATATTAAAAAATTAAATATAAAGTATTTTTTTATATTATATTATAATACCAATATCGTGCTTGTGTCTCATACAATATTATCATCATTTTGACAGATAATACTCATTACTCTCTATTTAACATGTGGTGTGTTGTATCATGAGCAACGTGATTGACTTGTGTCAAATAAAATTTATTTACATGTTTAGATTACATCTGTTATTAATTTTAAATACATACTAAAATTCTCTTGCAAACAAATTTTATATTTATAAAATAATTATAACTTATTTAGATTATGTAATCAGATTATTTTTACAATTACAATAATCTTAATTGAGGTAATTAAGAGTTACTTAAAAAAAGATAATAAAAGAATTATCAATACAAAATATAAAATTTTTTATATCTATTTCATATCATTGCAAATAACACATACAAACACACACATATAATATATATATATATATATATATATATATATATATTTATTTGTTTATCTTGGACAAATAAAAATACATTATATATAAAACTAGGAAAATTTATTTTTTGCAACCTATTTTATAGGCGTTTTTAATATTTGCAACCTTTTCTTTTTTCTTTTTTTTTTTGCTGTTGGTTGCAACCCGTACTATACGGAGTTTGTTAAATGCAAACCCAACTCATTTTTCGTCCAAAAAGTTATCGTCTTACACGTGTGTAATGCAAACACCATTTTAGTTGCTTTTTTGATGAGATATTAGAAGAAAGTTGCAAATAACAAATATCGTACAATATAGGTTGTTATTTGCAATAAAGAAATATTTTAGATTATGAAATGTAAAACACATATAGAATACGTATAGTGTAAAACGCATCCATAATCATCATCAATACCATGTAGTTTATAACTCCACGACACACAATCGTCAATTTCATGCACTCTAGTTAGGAAAATGTACAACACGCATAGTTGATTAGTAACTGCTTCACCCTAAAAATAATCGTACCAAGAATAGCTGCTTCTTCCCTGAGAATATCCTGATCTGCATCACCAAAAATACTTTAGAAAGGACCACCGGTGGATTTCCGATAGAAACCTCTCCGATACTTAAGTCAGTTAAGCAGTTTTTGTATCGGAATAATTCAAGTGAGAATGCTCAGAATGTCCTACCTCCCTCAACCTTGGGGTTGATATATTTATAACCCTCACCAGGTGGGGTCTTTCTGAGACCCCGAAAACAAACCCGCGAATCTTGGACCGTTATTCAGAACGACCTGACCAAGAAGTTTCCTCACAGAGAACCAGTCAGCTCTGTTGCTAACTTCTCCAAATTATCGACCTGACTTCCCAAAACCTTGTCCAAGGCTTTAGATCAAGTCATAATAATTCTTATAAGGCTATAAGCCCATCTCTTGTCTCCCTTTGCTTCTCATATGGCATCAGTTCAGCTCGTCCCAACAAAGGTTACCCGAGCTGTTTTGCGATTTGCCGCCAGATTAGAGCGTACCAATCAGCCCCCCCTGAATGGTTGGGGATGAGCTGTAATGCTCTCGTTCCACCCTGGTGATTCACAACACATCCCTTTAAGCATCATGCTCTGGCACGCATTAGATGCACAGATCCCGCCAATCCTCTTCCTCTGCATAAGTCGTGCCTTTTGGTAATAAGTTGCGACGCCTCGTATTTTACCTCAGCGGTCGAAATTCCCAGCGTGTTCTTTCAAGTATTGTACTCTGACACGCATTAAATGCACAGATCCTGCCAAATCCTCTTTTTTCTAAATATTTATCTTCAAAGTCTATCACTTCCCTCTCTTTGAGGTTTATTCAACCTTGTATTTCTCTACACTTACTCTTTCTTTCAAGAACTTCTTGCGCTTTTCTTTCTCCGATGAAGGTTTTTCTCCTCTTAGAAACAGGTACTTTCTTGTTTTCCAAAAAATTTTAATTATGTCTGCTTCTGCTTCTTCATCTTTCATTAATTTATCATCTTCTGTGATGCCGTCGGCGTCCGCTTCTGGTGGACAAGACCACCCTCCTCCCGATGACGACAGGGATAACATAGTTTCTACTGTTAGTGACCAAAATCTACGAGATATACGATCCAAATTCCCTATCTCCGATGAGTTCTCCTTCACAAACCCAAATCCTAGCGAGAGAGCTTCCCGGCCTCCCTAGGGTTATTTAACCTTTTTTGTTGATCAATTCCAGGCGGGGTTGAGTCTGCCCATCCATCCTTTCATTCTAACGATGTCTCGGATGTACCGGATCTCGGTGCATCAGTTCGTACCTAATGCATTTAGGATAATGGTAGGGTTTCACTTGGCGGCTCAATTTTCTGGGCTTATACCTATGGCCCAGTTGTTTTATTCTTTGTTCCAAGTCAAGAGCTCATCCTATGGATTTTTCTACCTATCCGCCCGAGCTGTTGTTCGGTTCTTGATCGAGAACCCTTCCTCCAATAAGGCCTGGAGGAAGAAGTTTTTTTTTGTTCACATCTTGGGTGATTGGGGCTTCTCCCCCGTGCCCGTCAATACCCTCCCAGCTCAGGCTCAATTATCTAGAGGAGACCGACCTCCTTCTCTAGAAAAAACTATCCACACCTTGAATCAGAACATCTTCCACCTGTCCAAACTCCTCACATCAAATATCCTGAGCTTCTTCAACTCCCAACGAGAGAGCGGCCCCTTGCCCCCCGAGATTGGTATACCAATAGAGCTAGCCAGATCTATCCCTCCGTTATTATTTTTATACTTAGGAAATCTTAGGCGTTAAATTTTCTCCTCCCACTTTTTCCTTCTATTATTCTTTTTTTCTTTTTCTTTTTTTATATTTTATTTATTATTTTGGCGAATTCCCCTTTTCAGTCGCGATGATGAAAAAGAGGATGGTCGTGAGTCTCCAGGGAGTTGCCCTAGCACCTAGAAGAGCCCTCTCGACGAGCCTACCACAGCTTCCATGTCGACCGAGCCCGAGGTTGTGGCTAGTCTGGAAAGGGTGGAGGGGGCAGTTAGGTCGGAAAGAGTGGACCATCCAGAGAGGGCGACCAGCCCTGCCATTGACCTGGCCACCTACTCTACTTCTGACGATGAGCGTGTGCTAGCTTCATGCAAACGTGCCCACTCAGGCAAAGGGGTGGTCCCTTCGGGGTCCAAGGTGGTCACCCCCAACTAGAGCTTCTTTAACAGCTCTTCCGTCCTGGACTGTCCAGGAGACGTGGCAGCTCACTTCATCAAGGGGCAGTCCCCTTCTGTCGACCGTCAAGCTTTGGAGAAGTTGACTGAACATGAGCTGATAGAGTCTTTTTGACAAGATGAGGCTAGTATTAGGGTTCCACTGCTCTGTTTACCTTCCTTTTTTCCTTCGTTATCATTTTACTTATCCCTTTTCCCCCTTTTTTTATCATCTCCCTTTTCTTCTTTTCAAGCTGCTGTTAAGAGGGCCGCATTAGTGTCGCAGGCCCAAGGCACCTTGATGAACTCCAACTTAGCTAAGGAGCATATGGCTTTAAAGGAGAGAGAGCAGAGACTGATAGCCTGCCTGAAGGAAAGGAGTGCGGAGCTGAAGAGCGCCCAGGTCGAGATGTAGGAAGCCTGAGAGTTGGAAGTGAGAACCCGAGCCTTGGTGTTCATCGAAGCAGAAGAAGATCAGGCTCGTGTCCCCAATCAGGTCAGGTCAGGGAAATCTATCCCTTGGCCAATTAGGCCACTATTTTGGGGCTCAACTGACAATCAGGTCAGGTTTGGGATATCCATCCCTTAGCCAATGGGGTTAAATTCTGGGGCTCATGCCCTTAACTGACAATCAGGTTAGGTTCGGGATATCCACCCCTTAGCCAATTGGGCTAAATTTTGGGGATCATGCCGTTAACTGAAAAATCATGTCAGGTTCAAGATATCCATCCCTTAGCCAATCGGGCTAAATCTTGGGGCTCACGCCCTTAACTAACAATCAAGTCAGGTTCAAGATATCCATCCTTAGCCAATCGGGCTAAATTTTGAGGCTCACGCCCTTAGATGACAATCAGGACAGGTCGGGGATATTCATCCCTTAGCCAATCGGGTTAAATTTTGAGGCTCACGCCCTTAACTGACATTCAGGTCAGGTTGCTACATAACACAAATAAATTTAATCATAATTTTTATAAATAATCCCACATATTAACCTTACACATAGTATTTTTGTAAGTTGGTTATATTCCACGCTCGTGGCAATCTTTCTCCATCTATCAGCTCCAACTCATAAGCTCCTCCAGCCAGAACTTTCGTGACTTTATACGGTCCCTGCCACGCAGCATCCATCTTTCCCGTAGTCTTTGCCAAGTCAGCTCTAAGGAGAACCAGGTCTCCCACTTGGAAATGTCTCTTGACTACTGACTTATTGTAAGTCGCCCGCACTTGCCCCCACAGGTGTTCCATTTTTTCAGTAGCTCGTTCTCTCTTATCCTCCAATAAGTCCAAAGCATCTTGTATTAACAACTCATACTGCTCCTCATTGAAGTTCTGCATCCTATGGGTTTTCACACTGATCTCCGCGGGGATCACGACGTCCATGCCGTACACCAGGCTGAACGGTGTTTCTCCCGTGCTTTCTTTAGGATTAGTTAAGTATGCCCACAGGGTCGAGCTGAGTTCTTCTACCCACTTGCCTCCTGACCTTTCAAGGTGTGCCTTAATCCCTTGCACCAAAATGCGGTTAGTGACCTCAACCTGGCCATTCGCCTGAGGGTGATAGACAGATGTGAAATGCTGCTCTATTTTCATTTTTGTGCACCAGGCCCAAATCCAAGCTCCCATAAACTGACATACCTGGGACACCAAACTGACATACCATGTTTTTCCATAAGAAATGCATTACTACCTCCTCCGTGATTTTTGCTATGACTTCCGCCTCTACCCATTTACTGAAATAATCTATAGTCACTATTAGGAATTTCTTTTGGCTTGGAGCTGTGGGGAAGGGTCCTACCAGGTCTATTCCCCATTTCGCAAAGGGGCTAGGAGATCTCATTGTCAAGATCTCTTCCGCAGGTCGATGTATAAGGGGAGAGTTCTTCTGGCATTTGTCACACTTCTTCACGAAGTCTTCTGCATCTTTCCTTAATTGTGGCCAAAAATGTCCATCTCTCATTATTTTACTCGATAGAGTCCTAGCGCCCATGTTGTTGCCACATCATCCCTCATGGATCTCCTTGAGAACATGGGTGCCTTCTTTCAAACTCAAGCACCGCAAAAGAGGCTGCCCAAACCCTCTTCTGAATAGCTCTCATTTGATCATGCAAAATCTGGACGACCTAACTCACACCCTCGTTGCTTATCTATTGTCACTAGGTAGTTCTCCTTTGTCCAGGTATATCTTGATTGGGGAGCACCAATCTTTTTCTTCGTCCAGTGTGTTCACTTCTTACCCAAACTCACGACAAGCCATTAGTAGGGTAATTACTCTCTCCTGACAATCTGTTGTAGAGATGACCACCTTTGCCAAGTAATCAGCTCAGCTATTTTCCTCCCTGGGAATCTAAAGTACATTCAGGGCTTTCATCGTTTTTGCTAATTCATGAAACTGAGCTAAGTACTTTCGCATGTGCTCGTCTCTCGCGTCAAACTCACCTCTTATCTGTTTATTGACCAACTGGGAGTTTACCTGGGCACATATGTGCTCTGACCCGAGCTCCTTTGCCATTTGTATCCCCCTTAGAAGAGCCTCACACTCTGCTCCATTTTTGGACAGGCAATAGTTCATTCGTACCGCATACTCCGTAGTCACGCCTTCGGGATCTTCAGAACTATTCCTGTGCCACAACCTAAACTTTCTACCGATCCATCGGTATATATCTCCCATTCCTCCTCTTTTTTGGTAGAGCTAGTCATTTCTTGCATGAAATCAGCCAATGCTTGGGCTTTAATCGCTGTTCGTCCCTCAAAATTGATGTCAAACTTGCTGAGCTCAATTATCCACTTTACTAAACGCTCTGAGACCTCTGGTTTACTCATTATTGCCTTCAGAGGCAGGTTTGTTCTGGCCATTATCTCATGTGAAAGAAAATAGGGGTGGAGCTTGTGAGCTGTCCCGACCAGAGTTAGCATGGATCGCTCTCCTTCCACATACCGGAGCTCGGCATCGTGCAACACCTTACTCCAATAGTATACTGGCTTCTGCAACTTGCCTTCTTCTCTAATTAAAACTGCGCTCACCGCTTGCTTCCTTACAGACATGTACAAGATCAGAGGCTCACCTATAATTATTTTGATTAGTAGGGACATGCTGACCAAATGCTCCTTTAGATTTTGGAATGCATCTTGACATTCCTCATCCCATTGGAATCGGGCTTTCTTCCGCAAGGCTTGAAAAAATGGTAAGCTCTTTTCTGCCTAGTGAGACACAAATCTGCTCAGGGCTGCTATCCGACCTGCCAGGCATTGCATCTCCTTGACATTCCGTGGAGGCTGCATATCCATGATGGCCTTGATCTTCTCAGGGTTGGATTCTATTCCATTCTCTGTGACCATACCCAAGGAATTTTCCAGATCGTACCCTAAACGCGCACTTGTTAGGATTGAGCTTCATTATGTACCTTCTCAACATGTTAAAAGTCTCCCCCAGGTTGTTCACATGTGAGGTTGCTCTAGTTCTCTTGACTAGCATGTCATCCACATACACCTCCACGTTTCGCCCGAGCTGAGCTTTGAACATTCTGTCAACCAGCTGTTGGTACTTTGCTCCCGCGTTTTAAGTCCAAAAGACATGACTACATAAGAATACATTCCCTTATGAGTTATAAAGGTAACACGCTTTCAATCCTCCTCGGCCAGCCTGATATGGTGATATCCTTGTGAGGCATCCATCATGCTGAGCAATTCACAGCCTAAGGTAGAATCTACAAGCTGGTCTATCCTTGGCAACGGATAGTGGTCTTTGGGACAGGCGCGATTGAGGTCTCTGAAGTCGATGCACATTTGCCAATTATCCTGTGTTTTTGATACCAGCACCACATTAAAAAGCCATTCTGGAAATTGTATTTCCTGAATGTCCTTAGCTCGCGACAAATTTTCTACCTCTGCTTCAATGATAGCTTCCTTCTCAGGACCAAAGTTACATTTTCTTTATTTTATTGGCTTCACCGCGGGGCTGATGTTGAGGTGATGCTCGACTATCGCTGGGTCTATTGATTTGTACTTTTTTGTACGCATTTTTGTTACCTTTTTGTTTTGTGTTTTGCTTGCATTTATGGGTATTAGGAGTCTTTTTGGCCTATTTTGTTATTTTTAGGTTTTGTAGTGTTTTCTTTGTTTTTAGTAGTTTTTCTTATATTTTCTTAGTTTTTTTTATTAGTTTTTGTTTTGAAGGTCAACATTGGTCAAAGTGGGCCCACGACGAGGTCGGAAGATGATTCAAACCCGAGATACTCATTGCCAATCCACGACATGTCTTTGGTGCGAGGATCGACCGGAAATGACGAGAAATGTAGCAATTTTCATTGTCACCTCATGCATTCGCTCGGTAGATGTCTCAGTTGTCGTAATGCAAGCGTAACTCCAAAACCACTTATGACATTTGCCTCCACCTTATATCATTTGAAAGCTGAGAGAAATTTATAAAATTCTTATGTTATAACAATCCCAAATCCGGAGTTTATGAATGGTAAAAAGCAGCTTTAAGTGGAGACGGTTCGCCGTGGCCTCGCTTGTGGCAGGTTTTGGTACGGAGCCCATAACTCTCGGAGGAAATTTCCAAATGACACAAATCAAACGCCAAATGAAAGGAAAGAGGAAGGGCTAGATTTCATATGATGACATCGATGGCTGAGTCCGTGTTTTTGTCAGTCGATCGACTGGATTTTAGTCGATCGACTGCTCGGCAAAAAGTTTGGGGCGTTTGAACAAGTCAGTCGATCAACTGACTTCCAGTCGATCGACGGAAATGCTGAGGATGTGTGATTTTATCATAAAAAAGAGACCTTTTTGCCCCTTATCTACCCATATATGATCCCCACCCATTATACACAAAAAAAAAACAACTCTCCTTGGTGGTTTTGGACCTAGTTCTATCTCCTCCAAGCATTTTCTTTCTCTTGCAATGTAAAACCTAGTTTAAATTCTTAGCTTATGTAATTTAGTTAGCTTAAGTAGTTAGTTTAGTTAGTTAGTTGTTTTTAAGCAAGTGTTGGAGTGAGTGACACCTCCTTCATTTATGGTGCTTGTTGTTTGAAGACTTGAAGCTTTTGTTGGAATGCAATTTGGTAGTGTTCTTTCCCTTACTTTCTTGTGTTATTGTTGTTGTTGCTCTTGTTTGGTTGAAATTGTTGTGTTGGTGATTTGGTTTCATATTTTGTTGTCTTTCATAGCAATTTAATTCTTGAATGTTTGGCTCTATAGCTTGTGTTTCTCTTTTCTTCTTGCAAAAACTCCATTAATGCTCCTTTCAAGCTTTTTACCTCTCTTAGTTAAGAAAGCTTTTGGGTTTTGAAAGAACTATGAAACTTTCCTCTTTTGATAATTTGTCTTGTCCTATTTCGAAGCCTTTGACTTTTCTCAATTTCAAATGATTTGATTTTCGCTCCATGAATTCTCTTTTAATTGTAAGCTTTATTTGATGCAATTAGTTTAGTAATTACGGGTTTTGGGTTTAGGTTCATTTAGAACCATTAATCGGAGCTTGTCTAGAATTGGGATTGACAAACCCGAATCGTGGATTAAGTGCTCGGCAAAAACCGATTGATCGTGGAGCCGAACCGAACACCCTAAACCCAATCATTTTTAATTAAAGACTCCTTTTAAAGCTTTAGCATAAAATTCAAACCAAACCAACGACTTAATGCTTTCGTAGATTAGATTAGTGTAATTTAGCTTAACAAGAGAGTGACTAAATACACTGACCGCCGATTATATCTATCCTCGGGAGACACGACTCGGGAAAACTTACTGCTCTACAATCGACTCCGTACTATTGCGGAGAAGATTTCTTAGAGTGCTAAGAAATCCTCGATCATCTATCCCTACCAAGTCCTGGGGAGACCAGGCAAAGACATCTGCACTATCTCTTAAGAGAGCCACGAGCTCCACCAGTACCTCAGGGCTCAAGGCCGTTCCCACCCGTACGACTCGACTACAGGTTTTCTTCACGCAGATCTAGTTCAGGCGCAACCATCTCTGTCCTAGGTTTTTTGGATCTCCTTACCTCTTCAACCCATCAAATAATGACCACATATGCTCTAAAAGATGCATATTAGTCTCCTCGAACCTCACCCACTCCCTCCTGAGCAGGGAATTTCATCTTCATATGGTAGACAAAGATCACCGCCTGGAATTGGCTTAAGGACGGCTGACCAAGCATAGCATTATATGAAAATGGTGCGTCTACCACCAAGAAACGCACCGATTTGGTCTTCTTAAATGGTTCATCCCCCAATGTGACTAGGATATTTACTGCTCTAGTGACCCCCCAGCGAAACCCACTAATGAGGTAGTGACCTCTTCTAATTTAAAGTCCAAGTTTAACTTTTTAAAGAAGTCGTAAAATAAAATATCTGCCGAGCTTCTTATGTCCATGAAGATTCACTGCAAGTTATAGTTAGCTATAGTGGTTGTTATCCCCAAGGCGTCCATATGAGGTGCGAGGATGCCGTTCTCATCCTTAGAGCCAAAGCAGATGTTCGGGCTCAGGACTAACTGTCATACTTCCCGCGCTTTTCTTGACAGACCTGTTGCAGCCTGTACATATCTGTTCTGGGTGCGCCGTGAGTGCTCATACCATTCTCCGCCTGTGATCATCTTGATTTCTCCTCTGATCTCCTGAGATCGGTTCTCCCTCTATCTATTTTCTCAGATACCACCTCACTCTTGTATGGTCGTCTGATACCGATCTCTCTTATAAGGGTCAGACCTGGATCCTTCTTGTTTTTCTTGTACAAATTCTTTGAGATGTCCTGTCTGGACCATTCGTTCTATCTCATCTTCCAGGTGTGTGAATTGATCCATGTCATGACCATACTCATTGTGGTATCGACAGAACCGGTCAGACTTCTCCATTCGTGGGTCTTGAGCGTATGTTCTCATCCACTTGAGGTCGGGATGTCTTTCGATCGCCTACAGGATTTCACCATGAGGTGAATCCAGGGGTGTGTATCGATCAAACCGAGGATGACTTCCCACTAGTTCAAATCTAGGTTTCTTAACCAGTTTCTTGTCGTCCTTGTCAGGTTATTCTCTCCGCTTTTCTCCATCATCTTTCATTCTCAGAGACTACTCCGAGTGGATATATTTCTCTTCCCTTTCCAGGAGCTCTCCAAATCTCAGCGCTAGCTTAACTACCAGCGATTGGAATAACTCCCCCTTCTTGAGCTCTTGATCCAAAGCATTGACTAAGAGCTCCTCGGATGCTGATGGCACTTCCAATTTGGCCTCTTTAAATCATTTGATATATCTGCGCAGACTTTCACCCTCTCTCTGATTCAAACTGAACAGTTCCAGTGACATTTTCTAATACTTCCTGCAACTAGTTAATTGGTGAAAGAATGTAGAAATGAACTCATCAAAGTTGTTTATAGATCGGGGCAATTGGCTAAACCAGAGCTGAGCCGATATTTTGAAGGTCGTGGGGAAGACCCGACACATAACAACGTTAGAAAATTTGGGCAGAGTAGCTACGATCTCGAATCGGCTCACGTGATTCCACGGATCTTGAGTCCCATTATACTTAAAACCCATAGATCGGTAAGAGGCCGGGAGATCATCCCGCATGACATGGTCTGTGAATGGAGTACTTCTCTATGTTTGGCCTGCTCCCGTGCCTGTTATTTTTTGTTTGACTTCCCTGACCCCCCTCTGCAAATTCTACATCTGCTCTATGAGGTCTGGGTTCGTTTTGCCTGAAGTGTCGCTGTTTGAGGTGGAAAAGCTCTCCTCCTCTTCCTGAGTAGGAGCTTTGTCCATGCGTTGGGTAGTCCGGGGCGGCTCCGTCTCCGGTGTCTGGGTTACTTTGGGAGAGGGTGATGGAATCTCGGCGAATTTCTTTTCTAGAGCTACCTCCACCGCCTTGCCAATGAGGTCAGATATTTGACTCAGAAAAGAGTCATTCAATGACTTGCCCTCGGCCTGTGAAGATCCTCCTAGACGGGTTCCGGTGCACTGGGCCTAGTCGTTGTTGACGGTCCTGCCGTCTCCGGCATCCCCATTAGGTTTCGCCTGAGTCCGTCTGATGCCATGCTTCTGTCTCACATCTCAGCTTAGTTCCGCCTTTCCCACATACGGTGACAATTGCTTCACCCTAAAAATAATCGTACCAAGAATAGCTGCTTCTTCCCTGAGGATATCTTGACCTGCTTCACCAAAAACACGTTAGAAAGGACCACCGAGGAATTTCCGGTAGAAACCTATCCGATGCTTAAGTCAGTTAAGCAGTTTGTATCGGAACAATTCAAGTGAGAATGCTCAGAATGTCATATCTCCATCAACCTTGGGGTTGAGATATTTATAACCCTCACCAGGTAGGGTCTTTCTGAGATCCTGGAAACAAACCCGCGAATCTTGGGCTATTATTCAGAACGACCTGACCAAGAAGTTTCCTCACGGAGAACCAGTCAACTCTGTTGCTAATGATTAGCGTAGATTTGTCCTTATTTTTATTAGCTTTTTAGTTCTTTTTTCTATTTGTTTTTGGTATAAGTTGGATGATTTAAGCTTAATTCTGTATTTTTATATTTCCAGCTTATTTTATCGTATTTTTATCATAATTGATGAGAATAGGTGATTATTCATTGTTCTTCACCTTACAACTAAGTAACCGGAAGAGTTCAGCGCATAAATAGATGAAGTTCGATGTTCAAAAGTGGAGAACGAGCTTTCCGGTGAACGATTAGCAGAAAGATCAAGAAAATAGAGATGTACTCTCAGTCACATCGGTCGACGCGAGCATCGACGCTAGGTCGATGCGGATCCTGCCCACGACGGTCGACACTTAGTCGACGCCAAGCCGACGCAACTCTCTGAAGCGTCGATCCAAGAGTGCGTCTGTCGACGCCTGTTTTGCATGTAATTTTTGTATTTTTCTCGTGATTTTAATTAGGATCCAACATCGTTTATTGTAGTGTTGATTCGTTTCTCATTAGGTTTTTCGGTCATTTCTTCATTTTAGGATTGAAACTTGGTATATGTGTTTCTTGATGACGATTCATGGGTTTTGAATTCAGAACTCGTATGTTGTAGGTGGCACAAGGAATTGGACTGGCTCTAAGTTTCTAAGGATCGAGTCGAGTTGAAGCTCAGAAATCCATGCAGAAATGAGGAAATCAAGCTTGGTCGACTGCCCAAACGACTGCCCGGGAAGTCAGCAGTCGATCGACTGCGAGTTTGGGGATTTGAGTGTTTTTATGAGTTTGCCCCTACTAAATCGACTGACCTCAAAAATTGACTGCGAGACAGTGTGCTCCCCAAAAATGGCATGGCAGTGGATCGACATACATTCTATCGACTGACCTTAGTCGATCGACAGTCAGTCGACCGACTGATCCGTAGTCGATCGACTGCGAGTCTAGGAATTTGAGTGTTTTGATGAGTTTTCCCCTACTAATAACTATATAAACCCCACAACTTGACTTGAGGGATCATCCACTCAACCCCCAACTCTTGCATGAGGATTGGGCTTAATTTCTCTTTCATTTCTAGATTTACTTTCTCTCTCTTAGGTTTTTGGATTTAATCTTCAAGTTTTGCCTTGGGTTTGTTAGCTCAAGAAGAATCCAAATACTTCTTTGGATTAGTACTTTTGATTTTAATTCAAGCTATTGGATCCTCATCTTTTATTATATAGTAAGCTTTCCTTTAAATTCAAGCTTGTTCTTTAATTTCATGCCTTATTCTTCATTTTATGCTTTTTGTCTTACCTCTTTGAATTCATGTTGAAACTTATGATTTGGCTATGGATTCTAGATTAGTGACACATCTACATTGTAGATCGGGTCTTAGGTTGTTTAAATTCTAAGTTGCTCTTGTGCTTTATTTGCAATTTAATTTCCATACTTTGTTTCATGCTTAAATCCTAGATCTATTGCTTGATCCTTGTTATTTCACGTAAAGTTTTGAACTTTGACGTTAATTTTCATTTCTCTTGCTATTTGTGCTTTCAATTTTAGTAAATTTGCATTTTTCAAGTTTTTATGTACATGCAAGCTTGGTTGTACCTTGTGCATGCATGCTTGTACTTGGTGAAACAATGCTTGTTTTTGCTTATTTCCTTGATTTGCTTGCATTTTCAATTAAGGCATACGACCGAGCATCCGACCAATATTCAATTTCAATTTCTAGTTTACATTAGTTAGTTTAATTGCTTTATTTTCATTTTTCCCTTATTTCCAAAGCTTGAAACATATAGAATCCTTCAATTAAATTGATCTCCAATAATACCAAGCCATGAACCTTTAATTTCCTAAAACCACGAAAAACTACACTTCAAAAATGGCGCCGTTGCGACACGGATTGGTTAAGGCCTTCGATTTAATTGTCGTTTCGTTGTGTTTTTAGCTTTCCTTTTTATTTGACGATTTCTTTGAGTGTATGCAAGGTCATCGTTCGCTCGGCCACGATTTAGTCCCTTATACTTCTAACCCCAAATGATTACGATGTCTTCGACATCCCTTACTTCTTGATTTTAATATGGCGAACCATCTTCCTAATACGGGCCCATTTTTCGACCCTTACGGGAAATCTCCTCAGGCCGATCCTCAAATTTCTAATTCGACCGAGCCCGAAGTTCATGAGGGGCTCGTTCCAAGTATAATAACCGGGCCTTCCAACCCCATTCCCCCGCCACCTCACGAGCAAGCGCTTGGATTTCAAGGGAGTGGTTTTACCACTCATGGGCACGCCATAGGCCAACACTAAGGTATTGCTTATTTCCCTAATTCTTTTAATGTAGGTTTTATTCCCAACATGGGAGGGCATGGTGCAAACCATGTTGGGAATGGTGGTGGTTCTGTTGGAAAGGGACACGTGGGAGGGCAAGGTGCAAACCACATTGTCCCCGGTTCTCAAGGCTTTGGTCAACCCGACATGAGAGGGCGTGGTGCAAAACATGTCGGGTCTAATATTCTCTCGGAGGCAAATGATTCCTTAGGTGATTATGGAGCCCCGAATTACGTTCCGTATGGCTATGGTGCTCCTCACCGTTCTCCGAATGTACCAAATCCGACTCCCGGTCCGTATGGTACTCCACCCGTGCATGCTTTCAATCTGACACCGAATGTGAATCCGAATGGTTATGGTGGTGGTCCCAGATATGGTAACAATCATGGGATTCAAGAGGAAGAGCCCGATGAGTATGCTTTGTTTGGTGGTTTCGATCCGAATGCTCCGCTTACTCCGCCCATTCGTACTATGAAGGAGGTAAGCCAATCCTTCTTGGGGGCTCATATTTCGTCTTGTATATCTCTTTCCCCGAGGTGATGGCTATTGATATCCGTTCACTCGATTTTGCATGCCTTCCCATTTTTCACGGGTTTGCAAAGGAGGATCCGCTTCAATTCATCAAGCAATTTCTATGGCATGTCTCGAGTTTCCACCGCCCGAATATGATGAGTTTGGAGCATCTTCAACTCCGATGTTTCTCGTATGCTCTTCAAGATAAGGCATTATCGTGGTTTATGGGTCTTCTTCCTAACTCGATTCGCACGTGGGACGAGCTCGCGAAGATTTTCCTCGATCATTACTATTCTATGGAAAATACAATCGATGTGAGGGTTAAGATTATGTCGTTCAAACAAATGAAAAATGAGCCATTTCACTCCGTTTGGTTTCGGTTCAAGGATCTTCTTGATAGTTGTCCGCATCATCGTTTACCCAAGGAGCTTTTAATTCAAACCTTCTATGAGGCATTGGACCCACAATTTCAATACATGGTGGACACGACGGCGGGGGGTAATATGACGATTCATCCTCCAAATGCGCTTCTCCGTGTTTTCAACACTTTAGCCGAGAATTCTAAACAAAAATCTTCCCGTGCTTTGTATTCAAGTGCCAATGAGGTCAAAAGTTTGAATGAGCCTCTTTCCCCAAGAGAGCTTGAGATGGAAAAAGAGCTGGCCGCTATGAAAGCTCAAATGGCTAAGATGTCCCCCCCGAGTATGGAACCGTCTTGTTTGTCTTGTGGTATGGTTGGGCATGAAATGATTTATTGTCCGTCGAATCCTTCACATTATATGCCGGTGCCTCAATCGGAGGAAGTTTGTGGGATTCAAGGTTACCAACCGGGTCATGGTGTTGCTAGACCACCCTTTGCTTGGCCATCAAATCAAAATCCCCCGTACCACCCGAGCAACTGCACGCATCCAGGCTTTGGATATTCGAACACTTATATGGGCCCTTCTCGAACAACTCCCCCAACGAGTGCTCCACCACCGACCACGATCCGAATCTTACCATGATCATGCAACAATTGCAATCCATGTCGACGTCATTTGAGGCTCGGTTTACCATTTTTGAGGCTCGGTTCACCGCTTTTGAGGCCACGACGAATGGGTTAAACACGAAGTTTGGATAATTGGCTACCGATGTTAATATGCTTAAGCAAGCCAATGAAAAGGGGTAGTTACCGAGTCAACCATCACACGCCCATGCGATCACAAACGACGCCAAAATTTGATCGAAGAATTCTTAGCACTCTAAGAAATTGTCTCCGCAATAGTACGGAGTCGATTGTAGAGCGGTAAGTTTTCCCGAGTCGTGTCTCTCGAGGATATATATTATCGGCGGTCGGTGCTCTTACTTACTCTCTTATTAATCTAAATTAAACTAATCTACTCCTAAGAAAGCATTAAGTCATTGAGTGATTTGAGTTTTATGCTAAAGCTTGAATATAAAAGGAAACTTTAATTAAAAAGGATTTAAATGAAAATAATAAAAATGAGGGTTTATGGTGTTCGGTTCGTCTCCACGATCAATCAGTTTTTGCCGAGCACTTAATCCACAATCCGGGATTGTCAATCCCAAATGTCGATCAAGTATTGGGGTCGTCAATCCCGAGCCTCAACAAAAACCGATTAATGGTTCTAAACGAACCTAAACCTTAAACCCGTACTTTCTAAACTAATTACATCAAATACGAATTAAAGCTTGCTTGAAAGTAATTAATTGAAGACATTAACTAAACCTAATTAACAACATTGCATAAATTAAAAATTACTAAACTAAGAAGGCTTGCAAATTGAAAGGGAAATTGGAGGGAAAAACAAAGCTTGAAAGTTAAAATAAGTCAAAAGCATCGGTAAAAGTCAAATTTCTCAAAGAAGAAAGCTTCATATATCTTTTGAAAACCCAAGGTTTGCTTGGACAAATGGAGTAAAAATCTTGAAGAGAAGCATTAATGGAGTTGCAAGAAGAACAAAAGAACAACAAGCTAGAAAATTAAGATGAGGATTTAAAATGCAGTGAACAATAAAATAACTAAAACCCAATAACATACACTAAGCAATTTCAACAAACAAACACAACACAACAACATGAGCAATCAATCAATAACAAAGTATAAAAGTGAAGGGAAAGAAAACTACCAATTACATTAAACACCAAAGCTTCAAGTCTTCAAACAACAAGCACCACAAATGAGGGAGGTGTCACCCACTCCAACACTTGTTTAAGAACAAATAACTAACTAATAACTAAAAACTAACTAACTAAGCTATACTAGACTAACTACTAAGCTAGCTAATTACACTAACTAAAGATTTAAGCTAGGGTTTAAATTACATGAGAAAGGTAATGCTTGGAGGAGATGTAACTAGGTCCAAAACCACCAAGGAGAGTTGTTTCTTTGTGGATAATGGGTGGGAATCATATATGGGTAGATAAGGGTCAAAATGGTCTTTTTTTTTTTTTTCCGCCAAAATCACACATCCTCAACATTTCAGTCGATCGACTGCCTTGTTCAAACGCCCCAGCTTCTGCCGAGCGGTCGATCGACCGAAACCCAGTCGATCGACTGACAAAAATATAGAATCAGCTATCGATGTCTTCATATTAAATCTAGACCTTCCTCTTGGGTTTGATTTGGCATATGATTTGTGTCATTTAGAATTTACCTCAGAGAGTTATGGGCTCCGCACCAAAACCTGTCACAAGCGAGGCCACGGCGAACTGTCTCCACTTAAAGCTGCTTTTACCATTCTTAGACTCAGAATTTGGAATTGTTGTAAACTCAAGAGTTTTAGACATTTCTCTCACTTTTCCTATGATATAAGGTGGAGTCAAATGACACAAGTGGTTCTGGATTTATGCTTGTATTACGACAACTGAGACATCCATCGAGCGAATGCATGAGGTGACAATGAAAATGGCCACATTTCTCGTCATTTCCGGTCGATCGTCGCACCAAAGATATGTCGTGGATTGGAAATGAATGTCTCGGGTCTGAATCATCTTCCGACCTCATCGTGGGCCCACTTTGACCAAAGTTGACCTTCAAAACAAAAACTAATAAAAAAAACTAAGAAAATATAAGAAAAACTACTAAAAACAAAGAAAACACTACAAAACCTAAAACTAACAAAATAGGCCAAAACGACTCCTAATAACAATAATTGCAAGCAAAACACATTCAAACACAACATAAAAAGGTAACAAAAATGCGTACAAAAAGTACAAATCAACCACCCCACACTTAGAATGATTGCTTGTCCTCAAGCAACACTAATCTAGAATTACGAAACTATCCTCGGATGATCCTAAACTAATGCACAAACCTAATTCGAGATGTCGTATGCTACAATGCTTGTTAACTTGGCTAAAAGGACGACAATGATGCGTTGACAAATAAATTTTAGATAGACTCCCGAAACCTAAAAGTACTAGGTAACCCTCCAAGTCGGTCCCCTCGTCCCTTCCCCGGCTAAGGTCTATCCACGGTCGAACCGTTAATCGGCTCCCTAGCCCCGATCGTCCACAACTCTCTTTAACAAACAAAATCTAAAAAAGGAAAAAGAGGAGTTTATTACTTAATAACTATAAGAATTTATAACTTATCCTTGTTTATTCATCATCTTTTCTCTCTTTTTTTTCTTCTTTCTTTTTCGGAATATTTTTTTTGTTTTTGGTTTGGTACCCAAGGAGATGAGGCACTTAAGTACAAGAGATATACACTACAAGAAATTTGTTGTTTAGTGACGATTTTTTTTTTCCACGCATGAAAATTCGTCATAGTATGTTAAACAATAGTGACATTTTTTAAATTCGTCATAGAATAACACCCTTCTATGACAACATTTATTATTGTCACAGTTGTTCACCGATTTCATCACGAATACTCATATTTGATGACGTTTAAATGTATTTTGTCACAATTTTGGGATGACAAAAAAAATGGTTCGGAAAACCCATTTTATGACAAACATATAATAAAATGTGACGAAAATTGGGTGTCACGATAAATTTGTAGTTGTGACAGAAATAATTTTGTCACTAATGTTCCCTTGAATAACGGTGACGATATTTGGTGTCACATCAAGTTTCTTTTCATGACAACGCTACAATTTGTCATCAGTTCTAGAAGAATGGCGACAATATTATTTTGACATGAAAGAGTTCTATTTTGACGTCAAATATGAATTTGTCATTGTAGTTTTATTTTTGTTACAAATTTAGACCAGAATTAGGAGACTCTTCCGATAAAAATTTGATAATAATTAGATGATATTTGGTATCATTGCATAATTGTGTTACTAAAAGCATCATATTTCTCATTAACTTTTATGAATGTAATAGTAATTAAATTTAATAATATATATATTGTATGATATTTGAAGTACTCAATAATAAAAAAAAATCTAACGTTAAAGAAATATATTAATTAAAATAAATTGTAGAATGAAAACCACATATATGATAATTGGACAATTTTTTAATTTTAATACTCAAACTATTGATAACAGCCCATCATTCTCTTTCATTAAATTGAAAATATCAAAGAAAATATAAAAGTCATGTATGTAATTGTCTCATACAAAAGCCAATAGTTGCTAAGCATATAAAACTACTATTTAACTAGATAGATTCTTGAAAGTATTTGTTCCATGCACGAGACAAAAATTAACCCGTTAACACTAAATCGTTTGTTCTTCAGGGTAAGAGACAAATCCCTCGAGCGACACTAAACTCCGACCTGATAAATAATCATATGATCTCACAACTTGATCAATATCAACCAATACGTCTTCATCCACATAACATATTTCTGCAAAAATTGCAAATAACATCAAGATTAGAAAACAAAGCAGAGATACTTTTCACATACAAAAAATTGCTTCCAAAACAAACACATACAAAAAATGAAGAACATGCTAAACAAGTGAGATTAAGAAAAAAAAAATGAAGAACAGGCCAAACACATAGTAATCTTTTGTACCAAAATAATCACGTGAGA
>BMAC01000495.1:287353-314434 GCA_014905375.1 Phtheirospermum japonicum
CAATCACCTATCCCCCAATCTCAATCACCTATCTCTCAAACCCCTCCTGCCCCTCAAACTCAGTCACCCATCAGTCAAACCCAACCTGAGGACCCTCAGAGTCAATCTCCTATCCCCCGGTCTGAATCAACTAACACCCAGACTGGTTCAACTGGGTTTTAGACTGATTCAGCAGGCACTGGACTTCAATCAACAAACAACACCGAAGACTCATCACATGAAGATGATGAAGAGACATGTTTATATTTCTTACATTTCTTTTTTTCATCTTGGTAATAGTCTTGAATCTGCTTCATATATTTTCTGTGCTTTGATGTATACTGATTTGATGCCTAGTGTGATTTGTGTTATTTGAAATCAGTTGTAAGTTATTATTTATAACAATTGTACATATATAGTACATGACATTGTCAAGTTTCAAAACTGGCAAATATTTCATAACGTGCAACTTTTCTTTTTTATTGAGATTCATATGTATTAGATTTACTTTGATCTAAAAGTCTGCTATTGTTTATATGTAGTTCATTCTTTATAGAGTCACCATTTTTTATTCTAGATTCATCTGATTGGGCAGAGACATTACAATTCTTAGTTTACAGTTAACTTACCTTCGCCTAAAAGTTAGGATTACATAGTTGGATATAAATGTCAAATGTCACTGGTTGAGTTGGGCAATATATTATGTAGGGTAGAACTGTTGATGTGTAAATTAGTTTCTCGAATTGGCGTTTGTTTAATGTACGCATAATATTGTTGATATGAATAATTATGAAAATGACTTTTGTTAAAAGTTGTTTGGTGGTTGATTTAGAGCGATCTACTTCTTTGTCCTCGTATGAAAACATCTTACTAATAAATGAAGTTTATTTAAATATTTTTCGAATACATTAAATAAGGTTCAGTAATTTAAATTTCAAATGAGGTCTTTGATATATATATATTAATTAATTGCTGTGCAGATGCTGTTTCCAAAATTGTTAAAAGGAAGTGGCCCAACAATGGGCAAAGGCATCATGAAGGCATTCGACAAGTTTTCGGGGGAAAAAATGAAGATAGAGGTTGATCCATCGATTGGAAGACCTAAAAGTCGAGTGCAGTGGGCTAAGTTCTCCAGTCAGATTGGGGTAGTGACCCGGGATGTCCTTCCGGTGCCGAGGAGGTGGAAGGAGGTAGATGTAGAGAAGAGTCTGGGGCCGGGCACTGACCATATGCAGGTAGGGTTTTTACACTTTTTTCTTTTGATGAATTTTAATCTTGTATCAGCTTAATGATACATCGCTGTGTTATATGTAGATTCATATGGATGTCAATCTGGAAAAACCAGGTGTCAAACAGTGCTTGATTGAAAGAATTCAATCAAGTTCCCGAAAACTGCGCTACAGGCTGCACAAGCATTACTTGAAGTACCCTAACATTGAGGAGGCTAAGAAAAGTAGGCCACGTTCTTGTCATGACCAACAGAACTGGGAATCGTTGTGCGACCATTTCAATTCAGCCGAACTCAAGGTAATATAAATCAAAATAAATACTTTTGTTTATATAGTATGATATATATCATATGTATGTTTCTGCCATGAGAATATTAATATTTGTGTTTTTGCAGAATCAAAGTGAGGCTAATACCAAAAATCGGAAAAAACTGCGAGCTCCACATACTACAGGCCGAACTCCTTTCACTGTACTTCAAAATGAATATGTAAGTGTTACCAAGATTTTTACAACAAAACTTTTAGATATATCAGTGGTTGGTTAGTAAAATCAATTTTGTGAAATTTGTTGCGATATAAACGAAAAATCTTCGACAGTGATATATATATATTAAATCCACTTAAGTGTAACGAAATGAAGATTTCAGTATTAAGTTTATTCCTTCTTGGTGCAATTTTTATATTTCTATCCTGACAAAGGCATTTGTCTTATTTTCTTTTTTGAATGCCGATTAGTCTGAGAAGGACGACGATGAATGTGATATTATTGAACTTTACAAGTGCACGCATTATACGGTGAAAGGTGGTTGGTCAAGCGATGAGGCGGGAGAAAAATGGGTAACTAACTAACTAACTAACACATGATTTTTATAATCCAACTTCGTTAATGATCATGTTATTATTATTATAATTAAATCGATGTGTTTTTAGGATGATATGATAGCAATGAAAGAAAAGTATGCCGAAGAAGGGATTGAGAAGACAGAACAGGCGATAGTAATTGAGGTTCTTGGCCATTCTTCTGGTTATATCAAAGGCATTGGTTATGGGCCGAAACCTCCAGGAAAGTGCGCTGATTCGAACACCCGACTCCTACAAGAGGAACTGGTAGACACTCGAGGGAAGCTACAGGATTCGGAAGGTCAAGTGACGGAGCTCAAGAATGAAGTCGGTGATTTGAAAAATCAACTGACTCAGCAAGGCGAGTGCATCAAAAAGCTTATGGCCTTCATGAGAGCAAATGAGTCTGCTTCGGGTGGGAATGCTTTGGGTAGGACCTGATCCATTATATTCCACGTAAGTCCGAATTTCCAGTTTCAATTTTGTGAACTTTGTATAGTATCTTTTTGATGGTTTGATTATTAATTGATTTAGAATTATAAATTTCAAATATGCAGGTCTGATCCCACTTTTGTTTTTGTTTGGCAATGTTGGCATGTGGAACAAGTCAAGCTCAACTCTTGCTATATGACATAACTCTTTTGGTTTACTTTACGCTTCCTGGTCCTTYTTTTGAATATTCWAGTACATAGATGTCTAATTTGGTATGTGTTCTGGATATTTCAAGTTAATATTTTGGTGAGTTGTAAGTGTTTTGGTGAATGTTCGAAATCGTCGAAAAAATATTTTTGAATATTGTTATCATTATATTGTAATGATAAATGCTCATTTGCTTTCATTTTCATCGTTACGATATTTTTTCCTTACTAAAGACTAATGACGAATTAATGTAAGACTATGTCGTCATGGAAGTAAATAATCAAATCGAGTTCACTCAATTACTACAACTTCTAGCGTTACATAAGTATTTCAAATTTGTCACGTTAATAAATTATGACAACTTGTTTCATCACATAATGCGTTCAACTTGTCACTTAAACTACATAATTTATGATGATTGGTTTGTCACCATATAAACTCATTTAATGAAAATAGATTTTATCACCATATGTACCCATTAAATCATCATTGAACATATATCTTTTATGATGATAATAAAATTCGTCACATATTTCTAATTTTTTCGTGACAAATAGTTTCATCACCTTTAATATTAAATGGTGACACAATGGTTTGTCATTGTAAGTTTAGATGTTCAGTGACGGTCAATATTGCGTCACTATAAAATAGATCTATCGTGACGAATTATATTATAATTGGAAATTGTTTAATACATATTATGACAATATGAGCGTCGTGATAACTTAATAAAAATTGTCACTGCAGTTATGTTTGTCACGGAAAGTCAAATGTTTTGATGACAAATTAAGTGTTCGTCATTGAAAATATTAAAATATGGTGACAAGACCGATCTTTTTATGACACTTCTTCAATCACTTACGTGACGAATTCTGCGTCACCAAATAGTATCATCTATGATGACAATTTACATCAGCGTCATCAAAACCGAACATTTAGTAACGCGCTTGAAAAAATTGTCATCAAAGACCAATGGTGACAGCAATACTATGACAACCGCTTTGATGCACAATTTTCATCACCGTCATCAAAACCGAACATTTAGTCACGCGCTTGAAAAAACTATCATCAGATTTCTTGTAGTGATACAAAGAGAAATCAACAACTCTAATAGTACGTTGCTACTAGCAACTTACAATGTTTTCGATTGAGCACATGGAGCAATTGATGACTCCAAAATACAAAACAAATTCCTATAGAGTGTTCAACGACGAGGCTAGTTGAGGCACTAGTTCTTAATTGAGCTCAAGGATAGCACGAAACTAAAGTCGAACAAAGTTCCCAACGAGTTAAGCCACCTAAGTCCACTACATCCGATTGACAATCTAAACTCCTTAACCAAATCATCAAAACTGCGTCACTTCGCCAAGGATCCAAGCAAATATAGCACGCACGCTACTCAAATTATCACAAGCAAGCATGCAACAATTTTAAAATCCTAAGACGAACCCTAACCACCACCCCACACTTAAAACCTAGCAATGTCCTCATTGCATATACAGCTAAATAAAGCGGTAAAAAGTGTAGGGAAAATAGAACGCCCCTATCTCAACTTGTGTCGACGCGATTGTGCATAAGTCCTTTCCTGGAGTCGAGACAAGCAACCTACAAGAAATGAACAAACGGGGGATTGCAAAAAAAAAAATACCAATAAAAAGTTCTTTTTTTTTAATTTTCTATTTTCTGGAATTGTTTTTTACAAGTTGGGTTGCCTCCCAATAAGCGCTACTTTGACGTCTATAGCTCGATGGTTTATACAATTGACGCTATCCGGGATCCAAGAAGAGGTGGCGATCGTGTCATGCCTTGGTGTTCTCGAGTAGACACACTGGGTGACAAAAATCACCAAGGCGGGCACGTCGGGCAAGCCAGAAGGTCGAACTATCAAGAACGCGGGCTTGCTTTGGTGGTCGGAAGAGGGAGTAGTCGACCACCCAAATGTGATTGTCCCAAAATGGGTCGACGTACTCATTCATCTCCCCGACTGTCATCTCTTCTCCCTCCCCCGCTCCCTCTTCCACATCCACTTGTTCGAGTAGACAAATGGCGTCGGGTGGTGGTAAAAGAGGCTCGATCAACTCCACATCCTCCAAAACCGGCACAACTTCCTCATCCTCTCCAAAAGCAAGTAGGCTCGACATTCCAAGTGCCGTTGGAGACCCCAAAAGTGACTCCCCCTCAATTTCCGCTACAACGTCTTCAAGAAGCACGAGAGGGGTAACGTCGACTTCTTACCCATTCTCCTCACCCTCTAACTCCACCTCCTTACACACCTCTTTCAAAAGATCATCAAAGCTCGAATTGCCGTCAATGACCGTGGGATCCAACACATCAAAGATGGGCATGTCATCAAGACATGGTCCTTTAAACTCGTCCACATCGTTGAAAATTTGCTCTACTTGAGTCCCCATGCAAGAAAGGTGTTCCACGAGCTCGGCTAAGAGAGACTCTAAGTTCGGGAGTTGGGTCATATACGAATATTGAAAAAGTGAGGTGTAAGGGTCGTCGTTCGGAGTATACGAACTCAAGGTGGTTAGGTCGTAAAAGTCGTAGCTCCAAGAATATGAATCATGAATTTGGGGAGCATACGAGTCAAAGCTCGGGTAAGAAGAAGGCGGGGCGAGTTGAGCATATGGATCGTCAAAACCCGGATCATAAAGACCACGAGTCGGTGCATATGGATCCATGCTCAGGTTATGGGGATGTGTAATCGGTAGATAATATGAAGGGCTTGGGCCGGGATAATCAAAAGTTTGGGCCCATTCTCGACCGATCAAAGCATACGGGTCATCATATGTCGAGGGGACCCGATAGCTTAGGGGAGTGATGTATGGATTTGGATACTCGGGATTTTGGATGTAAGGGTTTGGATAATTGGGAGTTTGGATATAAGGGTCGTCGTATGGAAAACTAGCTCGGTAGTTTTCCATCCTCGGCCGGATCAATCAAGCGGCGGAGGCATCCTTTGATCACCGTGAGTGTGAGCGAGCGGCATCGGGCTTCCCGAATGAGTACCTTGTAAACACAACACTCAACAAAGGATTACGAGCATCGAAAGTAAAATAAAATTCTAAATTAACTACCAACTAAGATAACAAGAGAAATAATTAAAAACACCATTAGCCTTAATATATCCCCGGCAACGGCGCCAAAATTTGATCGAAGAATTCTTAGCACTCTAAGAAATCGTCTCCGCAATAGTACGGAGTTGATTGTAGAGCGAAAAGTTTTCCCGAGTCGTGTCTCTCGAGGATAGATATTATCGGCGGTCGGTGTTCTTACATACTCTCTTGTTAATCTAAATTAAACTAATCTACTCCTAAGAAAGCATTAAGTCATTGAGTGGTTTGAGTTTTATGCTAAAGCTTGAATTTAAAAGGAAACTTTAATTAAAAAGGATTTAAATGAAAATAATGAAAATGAGGGTTTAGGGTGTTCGGTTCGTCTCCACGATCAATCGGTTTTTTCCGAGCACTTAATCCACATTTCGGGGTTGTAAATCACAAATGTCGATCAAGTATTGGGGTCGTCAATCCCGAGCCTCAACAAAACCCTATTAATGGTTCTAAACGAACCTAAACCCTAAACTCGTACTTTCTAAACTAATTACATCAAATACGAATTAAAGCTTGCTTGAAAGTAATTAATTGAAGACATTAACTAAACCTAATTAACAACATTGCATAAATTAAAAATTACTAAACTAAGAAGGCTTGAAAATTGAAAGGGATATTGGAGGGAAAAAAAAGTTTGAAAGTTAAAATAAGTCAAAAGCATTGGTAAAAGTCATGTTGCTCAAACAAGAAAGCTTCATATATCTTTTGAAAACCCAAGGTTTACTTGGACAAATGGAGTAAAAAGCTTGAAGAGAAACATTAATGGAGTTGCAAGAAGAACAAAAGAACAACAAGTTAGAAAATTAAGATGAGGATTTAAAATGCAATGAACAATAAAACGACTAAAACCCAACAACACACACTAAGCAATTTCAACAAACAAACAAAACACAACAACATGAGCAATCAATCAATAATAAAGCATAAAAGTGAAGAGAAAGAAAACTACCAATTACATTAAACACCAAAGCTTCAAGTCTTCAAGCAACAAGCACCACAAATGAGGGAGGTGTCACCCACTCCAACCTTTGCTTAAGAACAACTAACTAACTACTAACTAAAAAATAACTAACTAATCTAAACTATACTAAATACTAAGCTAGCTAACTACACTAACGAAAGATTTAAGCTAGGGTTTAAATTGCATGAGAAAGGAAATGCTTGGAGGAGATGGAACTAGGACCAAAACCACCAAGGAGAGTTGTTTCTTTGTGGGTAATGGGTGGGAATCATATATGAGTAGATAAGGGTCAAAATGGTCTTTTTTCCGCCAAAATCACACATCCTCAGCGTTTCAGTCGATCGACTGGAAGTGCAGTCGATAGACTGCCTTGTTCAAACGCCCCAGCTTCTGCCGAGCGGTCGATCGATTGACAAAAATACAGAATCAGCCATTAAGGCCTTTATATGAAATATAGCCCTTCCTCTTGGATTTCATTTGTCGTTTGATTTGTGTCATTTAGAATTTTCCTGCGAGAGTTATGGGCTCTGCACCAAAACCTGCCACAAGCGAGGCCACGACGAACTGTCTCCACCTAAAGCTGCTTTTACCATTCTTAGACTCAGAATTTCGGATTTTGTAAACATAAGAGTTTTAGACATTTCTCTCAGATTTCCAAGGATACAACGTGGAGGTAAATGGCACAAGTGGTTGTGGAGTTATGCTTGTATTACGACAACTGAGACATCCATCGAGCGAATGCATGAGGTGACAATGAAAATGGCCACATTTCTCATCATTTTCGGTCAATCCTCGCACCAAAGATATGTCGTGGATTGGAAATGAGTGTCTTGGGTCTGAATCATCTTCTGAACTCGTCGTGGGCCCACTTTGGCCAAAGTTAACCTTCAAAATAAAAACTAATAAAAAAAACTAAGAAAATATAAGAAAAACTACTAAAAACCCTAAAACTAACAAAATAGGCCAAAACGACTCCTAATACCCATAAATGCAAGCAAAACACATGCAAACACAACACAAAAATGTAACAAAAATGCGTACAAAAAAGTACAAATCAGAGTGGCCGGGTCATCGATAAAATGTGGATCCACTGTCCGAGGGTGAGGAGGTTTTTACTCCACCTTGTGTCGCTACTCCCGATTCTTCCCCCGTGGTCCCCGTCCCGACAAAGGATACCCCCGATGGCTTACACAAATTCTCAAACGCCTATAGGCCACCGATTCCAAAGGCTTCCCCGCCTTATCCGTCGAGGCTCCACAACACCAAGAAGGACGATCAATTCCAAAAGCTCTACAATAATTTGTCCAATGTAAACATCACTCTTCCGTTTTTGGATGCCATCCGTGATATGTCCGCTTACTCTATGTTCTTTAAGGAGCTCTCTTCCAAGAAGCACATGAGTGCTACGAATGAACAAGTGGTGCTATCTAAGGAGGCGAGTGTGGTGTGTGATCCTTCGATTTTGGCCCTCAAGAAGATCGACCCCATCTCCTTTTGTATTAATATCACGCTCAAAAATGGAAAGATCACAACCGGTATTCTTGATTCCGGGGTGGGGATAAACTTGATGCCATCTTCGATCTATGAGCAATTGGAGCTAGCACCCTTGCAAGAAACACATATTTGCTTACAATCGGTCGATTGGTCAATTCGATATCCGAAGGGCGTTGTTAGAGATGTGCTCGTCAAGGTTGGAGGGCTTGTGGTCCTGGTGGACTTTGTTGTTCTTGACGTGGGTATGGTTTCGAAAGATGGGGCCGAGCATACCATTTTACTTGGGCGTCCCTTTATGGCAACCACTAAATGCCTAATTGACGTTGGAAAGAAGAACCTCATCTTATCCGTTGCGGGTGAGTCGGTTACCTTTCCTATGACCAACTTGCCGTCGATTCCTTCAAGCATCTATCATGCGGATTGTCTCCTTGTTGACGATATTAAAGATGTGGTTGAGCAAGTTTTCTTGGCGGACGAGTATGGTGGGTTCATTGATTCGGAGAATGATGATAACGTTAGTTTTGAGGTTGTTGGGCCGTATGAGCTTGGCAACGACTTGTGTGTTGCGCCGAGTCTATTTGAGCGTGCTTGCATAAATATCGTTGAGGACAAATTTCATTATTATATATACACAAATTCAGTTTGTGATCGTATAAAATAAAACTTTAGTGTGAAGCCCCGTCTAATTACATTTATAATTTATTTAAATAAATTTAATTATTCTTTATATCACTATTTTATTTCATTTCAATTGAAATATTCTATTACAATAATATTTTGTTGGAATGTATATTAGGTATTATGAAGTTTTTATTCCTATTTTGTAACGAAAATAAATACACATAGTATATTTTTATTTTAACTCATTGTGTTAAATCGGGTCCAAAAATCCTTCAAACTTATACCTTTTAATAGGCCCAAACCTTGAGCGCAATTCATCTGTAACGCCTCAAATAAAATACTACCTTAATAATAATATAAATAAGTAAAAAAAACTCTCACTTTAAATTCGCTTTCATGTACATGAAACACAATAAAAGGAAGCCGACAAAAGAAAGCTCTAGACGAGTCAGTCTTCACCTTGAAAATCGAAGTCAACATCAATCGCATTATCGTTGATATCTGAAGAGTTTGATTTTAAAACAAACGAGAGCGTGAGCTAAAAGAGCTCAGTGAGGGCAAGCGAATGAAATGCAAATTTTCTTTTAAAATATAAAACTAACAAGAGTTTAGAAAATGATTTTCATAAAATAATCAAAGCACTTGGTGTGTAAAACTATTTTCATACGTTTAACAAAACTCTAGAGCAGTTTCAAAATTAAAATATTTTAAAAATAAATAAATTAAAGATTTTCTCAAAAATCAACCAATTATCGCATTTGCAATAGACAGGTAATAATAACTTAATTTTAAGAAATCAATTGAAACAGTTAACAATTGAACAGACGGGAAAATCTGTCTCGTTCTAAAACAGTCAGTCCGATTAGTGAGTGTCCGGATACTGAACTTTAGAGGTGGCTCCCGCGCATAGCACTTAGCTCCCGAAGGACTCTAGAGGTGGCTCCGACACGTAGCACTTAACTTCCGATCCAGATTAACTAACATAAACGTAGAATCAATGTCGATCAAATATCGACCCACACGTTCCCACTCACCATGAAAGATGATGCTCCAATAGGCCGAAGACTCAGTCGCCTTATCCCTCCTAGTAGGCTCGACTTCCCTTTAGATATGGGATTCAAACCCAGGGTACGTCATATTTCAGAATATACCCAATATACGACCCAAATTCTGCCATCATCTCTGATCCGGCCAGGAACAATGGGAATAGGTACCACGAGTAGTCAAGGAAGAACCACAGGCAACCTGCTCGATTGATTGCCCAAACTACTCGTACCTGACAGACAGTGATAGTGACAGACAGTAACAGTTGACGAACAATAACAGTTGACAGACAATAACAGTCACAGACAGTAACAGTTGATAGTAACAATCGATAACAGATAGTCAATAACAACATTTGAGTTCAAATTATATCAATAATCTTTGATATAAAATCATATAATTGGACTTATGATTAAGCACAAGCACAAGGTCAATGCACACTTGCATATTTTCTCTCAAAATATTATTTTTCAAAAGGCTTATACAAGCAGAAAAATATGTTCAAGCAACAAGCGCTTCATGATTTGGAAAATCTCAAGCTTTCCAGTTGGAAATGCTTTACTCACAGATACGCACAAATAACACATTATGATTTGAAAATACTCAAACTCCCTAGTTAAGAAAGTTTTACTCACCTTTTTTGATGTTCTTTCTAGAATCAAGCATATAACTACGATAGCTTTACGAGGTTTCCGATCAGTACATGAAAGGCCTCAACACTTCCGAATAAAAGCCCATGTAAAGTCCTAAAATATAATATAATTATAAAATTTATAAATATAGCATATAATAAAGTAATATCTAAGATCCTAAGACACTTGAAAGTGAAACTAATAATCTACAACGCAGAATATGATAGTAAGAACGTTCGGGCCTCAATTCATGAAATCTGGAGTTCAAAGGGTAAATTTGTAATTTAGATACGTCTTACGTAGGAGGTTGTTATAACAAATTTATGGTTCAAATTTCAAATAATTTGGAAGTCGTTTGACCCATTTCGGCTCAAAAATAAGAAAGTTATACGATTTTAAAAAATTAATAAAGTAATTAGGGGTCAAATTGAGATTTTTGGAACTTTGAAAAGTTTATGGGGTCAATCTGAAATTCTGAAGACTCTGATTGGAGTCAATTCAAAATAAACCAAAACTGAATTTAGGAGGACTAAATTGAAAACTAGAGGGTTCAAATTGAAGTTTTTAAAATCTTTAATTGAGTCAAATACTCTATCTAATTCTCAAAAGCATATCCCTCAACTTTTGACCTATTTCATTTGAACCCCTAAACTTTCTAAAACCTCTTGCCATGCCCGTTTCTTCCCTTCGTCGGCCTAGCCCCTCTCCGGCGACCACCATGCCATCATCCACCACAACAACAACCTGCGACAACGCCGATACACACACACGATCACACACAACACACTCACGCACACCCATCACACGAACTAAAATACACATCCCCATAAATATTAATCAAAATCTGAATTTGAGTTAAAAAACAGAAGAGCTTTCAATTAACATTAGGTTCAAGAGTTGCCGACAACCCAAATGGCTAAAATGGGGGTCGCTGGCAAGTGCGGTTCTCAGTCCGTTAGGAAGTTTCCGGCACCAGTTCACAAAATTAACTAGATAATTAAATACTAGTCGTTAATACAAACAATTCGATATATTATATGTCAAATATAGACCTGCAATTGTCCGGGGATCGGCCGTCAAAGTTCGACCACGCCGTCGCACGGGCAATAGAAAATCTACAGCGAATAGAAACTTCGTTTGTATTTTGCCGATGATCCAAAACTCCGATCGTTGATCAGGAGGTGGCGTTGGAAACCTAATTAAACTGTATATCTACTATATAAATTTGATTATGATCCGACGATTGAATTTTTGCCAAATTTTGGATGAAGTATCATTCCATAAGGTGGTGATGTTGGTGCAAAATGAGAGAAAATCACTTGTTGGTATTTGAGTTCTAATTGCAGCATAAATAAGGGAAAGAGGCGGTGAGAATATTGGGTTTGGGCTCAGTATTTGGGCCAACTAAATTGGGCTCAAGGTTTGGGCCTATTAAAAGGTATAAGTTTGAAGGATTTTTGGGCTTGATTTAACACAATGAGATAAAATAAAAAATATACTGTGTGTATTTATTTTCGTTACAAAATAGGAATAAAAAATTCATAATACCCAATATACATTCTAACAAAATATTATTGTAATAATACATTTCGATTGAAATGAGATAAAATAGTGATATAAAGAATAATTGAATTTATTTAAATAAATTATAAAGGTAATTAGACCGGCTTCACATTTAGTCCCTCTATTCAACATTAAAAATTTTCCTTATTATATATACACAAGTTCATTATGTGAGAAAATTATTTACATTCTTTAAAATGAATGTACGACGACACATGTGAAAGAATTATTATATACATATTTGTATGCTTTTATTAAATATAGTACCCACGGTACATTGAACCACTAAAACTAAATCACGATTTAAATATTTAAATTGGAGGTTGTGAATGAGCATTAAAATAAATTATTTTATTTTATTTTTAGTGATTTGCAGTTTGTTATAAGATCAATTTTAAAATTTATTGCAATTATTTTTAATTAATAATTTACTTTCGTACTCTGATTTTTCTTGTTACTATTTTTCTTTTAAGTGACAAATTTAGAAAACTATAAATGACTAAATCAAAATATATGGTACGGTCAAACCTAATAAATTGAGATTATAACACGTATGATAATATCTAACCTAACAGCCGGGGTTGGACATTATTGCCTATTAATTTTCAAGAATTCCTTTCTCTAATATTTCGAATGGTGTTTCATATGTAATAACAATCAACAAAATATAAGGATAATTAATCTATCACACGTTTAACTTTTTTTTCTTCTTGAAAAAATCAATTTTCAGTCTTGACCAATTGTACATGTTATTATATAAAGAGTGATCAATCGTAAGAGTTTAAAAATCCTGATTTGCGATAATGAAAGAAAACATAGTAACAAAACTACCAATTCTGTGTATAAGAAATCTTTTCATAATTTGTAATTTCGAATAATCTTTTTACGAGACAAAATTTCTTGTTCCTTAATATATTATTTTGTTAAAAAAATATAAAATTATTTGAATATATCTTACTTATAACTACACTCACGGATATAATCACTTAGTTAATGGTTCTAATTTATTAAAAATAATAATAATATTTAATTTTTTTGAGTGATTAAAACAAAAAGAAGAAAGAATTATAAGTCATTCAAGTTAAACATACATTAAAAAAAAAAATCACTCTCCATGCAATCTCCTTTGTTTTTCTTACAAAAATCACTTACCTGAACATTGAATACCTCATGCTAAATCAACCTTTCAGATTGATCCAGGTTCAATCCCACCCATATGTTCTAAAAAATAAAAAATATATATAAATAAATAAATAACATTCCTTAATACGGCAATCATTGGGCTTCCTCCCTGACGACTTCCCCAACTCGGACAGTTCTAACCTTAAATCTCTCCGGCTTTTCCGACATCATCTCGTCATTATTAATACCCCGCGTCTCATTATTATCCAAACATGACTCCGAGTACAACTTGGAATGCTTTATTCTCTCGACCAGGAATCTTTCCAGGGACTCCTCTTTCTCGATCTCGAAGAAGAATCTCCTCAGCAAAGCCTCTCGGGTTTTTATATCTGCTCTCTTCAAACACTCCACCAGGATTCCAACAAGCTCATCCACAACTTCTACTTCTTTTTCATTATTAGTTTCTGGAAAACTCGTGGAGTTTGTTTCATCATACTTGCTTTGATGTGCACGGAGATGCTTATAAGGACTCATTTGAATGTATGAATTGATAGTCTCTTGAAATCTGGGTGAGCAAGAATTTATCTGGCTCAACATTATATTTTTGGGAAATGATAATGTTCTGAAAATTGTGATTGATATATATTGTTGGATTTGAATATTATATATGGATATGGTTTACAGAGGCTGCGTTTCGAAATTTATAGAATTTAATTTTGAGTGTCTGCTGTGGAATAATTCAGTTTTATTTATTGACTTTGACCAATATTTGCTGACTTTTCCAATTTGGTGAGCAAGTTTGTTTGGTGGGTCTTTTGACCTTTCTGACTAATCATTATACTACTACTATTTGGAAGGGATTAGTTGTATCAAATTATTGAAAAGTTATTCTATCTTGTAATCAGAAATTATATGACTCATCGAGTCATAAAATGATGTAACGTGGTTTAATTCGAAAAAATAAAAGTGAAAAAATAATCAAACAATGAACACGGATATACGCTTTTGTCATGAACAAACTAAAGAAATAACGAATTAGGTATGGACGAAATGGGTTGGCCTAGTGATAAACGTCTCTACTCAAGACCGAGGTGTTTCTGTTAGAAGAACAAATGAATACACTACAAAAGAACACTAAATAGTCAATGAAGATTATCTACGAAAAGCAACCCGTCAGTAAATGCCTATCACCAACGACACACTTTAACGACGGCCTACCGACGAACGGCATCCCTCAGTAGAGGTCCGACGGTAAGTTCTCGGGAAATTGGTGACAATTTACCTTGCCCAGTAGGTTGGCGAAAAAAATCCGTCGGAAATATTTAATTAAAAAAAATTCATTTTTTATTTGCCGACGGAAAGGTCGACGTTGGCAATATTAAAAAAAATCAATAATCCAGTTTTTTATTCTGCCGACAGATAGATAGCAGTCGGCAATGCCGGATTTAGTATATTGACGGATAGTGTGTGTCGGTAACGCCGGTTTTAATATACCAACGGATTTACCGACGGAAATAGGTCTGTCGATAAACTCCATAAAACAGCAGCCCCGCAGGCAGATTGTTCATTCGCACATTTTCAACCAAAAAAAGAGAGAGAGCAATCGGGATTTATAACCGCCGCATACGCCGGAGTTCGCCGTCGCACGGAGCACACGCTGGAGTTCGCCGCCGGAGCACTTATACCATCACTTATTAAGGTATGCTACCCTTTGAATTCAAATTTCATGTTATTTTTATAATTTAGAGTTTTAATTTGATTTGAATTTAGGAATTGGATATTGATAAATTTAATTGGGTCTGAATTTAGAAGTTTAGTCGTCATTTATACAATTGTGAATTATTTTGGATTTAGAGTTCATTTATGCAATTAGGCTTTATTTTAGGATTTAATTTATAATTATTTATAAATTGAATTTGATTATACATTTGTATAAAATCAGGGCTAATTAGATCGTTAGTATTCATTTATGTAATTGGGGTTTGTTTTGGGTTTTAATTTATAATTATTTATAAATTAGGTTCGATTATATAAATTTGAATTAAATTCCAGTACTAGGTAGGCTTTAATTTCTACTTAGGGTTAAATAGTGCAAAATTGTAATAATCTTTTAAAGTGTATGTGATGGTGGTTTTTAAATGTCGTGATAATCAATTTTGTTTAATGTATGTTATTGTTTGTTGTTATATATACATTATGATTTGTTTGTCATTGATTAATTGTGATTGGTTGGGTAGACGTCGGTGATGACGTGGTGTACGGTGCCGGCCGGGAGGTTCGTCCCTCCAATAACGGTTTTCAAAATTATTTTTAAAAATGATGGTGTTTTTAAAAACTTTTAAGTTGTTGGGGATCATGGTTTTTAAATGTCGTGATGATCGGTTTTGCTTAATGTATGTTATTGTTTGTTGTCATATATACATTATGATTTGATTGTCATTGATTAATGTTGTGATTGGTTGGGTAGACGTTGGTGATGACGTGGTGTACGGTGCCGGCCGGGAGGTTTCGTCCCTCTAATAATGGTTTTCAAAATTGTTTTAAAAAATGATGGTGGTTTTAAAAATTTTTAAGTTGTTGGGGATGGTGGTTTTGAAATGATGTGGTGATCGGTATGATGTTGTGTTTAAGACATGTTATGATTCGTTGATATTGCTTGCATGTGACTGATTGGTTGATATTGTTGTTTTTAAATTTGTTATGATTAATATAGTAAGAACTATAGTTATTTTCAACTCGTTTAATTCGATTTAGTATGAAATAAATAGTTTGATACTATAGTTTGAATTGTGTAAAACTTGTAGGTCTATGGTTTTGAAAATAAGTATCAGTATGTTATGTTGTTTTCAATGTTAACCAACAATGAAACCAACATCAACCAGAGTTTAACTAAAATTATGTAGCGGAAATTTAAACTTAAGAACACAACAATTTAAATTCAGTTCACAAGTAAAAGTACTTGTGAACTTAGGTATACAAACCCGAAAACTATATTACTTTCTTTGTTCACGATCAATACAAAAAGATAAGAAGTAATATATGAAAACTAAAGCATCAAATGCGTGATACTAAATACTTGTCACCTAGATGAAAAGATCTTCTCCGTTGATCACGCAACTTCTAAAAACTTCTCGGGCAGTGGCTTCAAGTAGCTATCTTACTGGTCTTCTTTCTTGTCGTGCGTCGCGTGCTGCTTCCTTCACGTCTTTAATCGTGCGTCTCTTAAAAAGTGTATCTAAGTCTTAGTATTCTCTTGTCTTAGACAATCCTAGAATTCTAAATTTGGTAAACAAATAAAATAAATCCTAAACACAATATAGGAAACCAAATAAAGTCTTATACATAAACTAGGAAACAAAATCCAGAGTCCTAATTTATTTTGTGCCCAAGAAAGGCAAACAAACAAAAAATGAATTATTGCCAAGAATAAATTCCCAACAATCTCCCTTTTTGCCTTTTTGGGCAAAATACTACGACGCAATAAAATTCAAATGGAAACACTAAGACTCCCCCTAAATTGGAAAACTGCCCCTAAATAAAATAACCAATGTTATCAAAACATCAACCCAACATTAAAAACTAACATTGTTCATTTAACCACTTATTAAACCAAAACACAAGGAACTTATTGACTTTGCACCCTCTTCAACAGCTTCTTCATCTTCTTCAAGGCCTTATTGCGAGAACGGATCTTCTTTCGTCGTTTCTCACGAGCAAGGCTCGCCAAAGCCTCGGCAGTAGCATCATCATCGTCGGCCTCATCCTTATCAGCGTCAGCCTCATCCTCATCAGCGTCGTCATTACCATCTCCCCCTTTTTGGCCTGAAGGCAAAAGGGCCTCCATGAAAGATCGCCAAAGCGCCTGCAGCTGGATAAATTGGGTTTCAATCCAAGTAACATGTGCACGAAGAACCTGAGCAGAAATGGTAACCATGTTGGTACCAATGTTATTAACGTCGGACTCAACACCACTAGCAACATCTTCCCGGAAAGGCGGCTACCAAGGAAGATCAATAACCCGTACACCAGAAATGTGTTGGTCCCTCAAAGCAAACTAGTCAGCCTCACTAGTAAGCACGTCGTACGGAATGAGCGTCAAACCTTGATTCTCAAGGACGCTAAATATCAGAGAAGGGAAACACAGAGAGGACGCTGACTTAGAGGTGGCAAACTTAGTAACCGTGTCGAACACATGCTGTCTAAAGCTGGACTTGATTCCTCTCCCAAGCTTGTACAAAAATTGGGCCTGAGGCCGTGTAACACATGTGGTGTTCTTGGAGGGAACCCAGTTACAAATGGCTACCTTGTGCAAAAAAGAGTAAAGAGAAGAAAGTCGGGTTCTCGGCAACTATTCAAACCATGCACTTACCATACCCCCGGACAAGAATGAGATCACCTCATTCATGTCATCCACTGTGGAATCACCCCGATATGGTTCAGTCCCAAACAGGCTCATCAATCAAATCAGGGATAAAACTAAAAACCTTTCCACGCACAAAGATTTTCCCATAATTCACAGACTTAAGATCAACAATTGAAGGAATCAAATTGGCATAAAACTCCACCACTATATCACGGACAAAAGGCAAGGCAGTAGAGACTATGGAGTACATACCTTTATGCTGAAGGAAGGCAATCAAATTTTGATTCTCAAACACCTCAACAAGAACTCGGCGTTCAACAATCATATGCCGGGTTCGATACTCAGAAAACAACTCCTTAGCCTCGGCACTCAGAAACCTTTCGAAAAAAGGCTCCATGTCTTCAAGATCAACGGACCGAGAGGGAGCGCCAGTGGAGGAATGGGATTGATCAGAGGTGTCAAATGGAGTCGGTACAGGATTAGGAGAAGCAATACCAGCATAGGCAGAACTGGAGGATGAACTAGCCTGATTTTGCGGAGATGTTAGTTTGGGGGAAGCAACATAAGAACCAACATTGCCCTTCTTACCAGTATTGGATTTCCTCCTTTCAGCCTTCAACTCAGACACGAAGTCATGAATGGGCATATCAAAAAATGAATAAGGAGAGTACTCGAAGAGATTAGGATCAAACTCGGGTTGAACATAATGAACAGGAGATAGCGGAGGATTAGTAGCAGCCGGTCAGGAACTTGTCACCTCTCCAGAGAAAAAATCCAAAATAGTATAAGGAGGGGATGAATACTCTGTCTCAATAGAACCAGGAGAAACCTTGACGGACGCCGGAGGATTTTTCTTGTTGGCCAACTTCACAGTCTGCTTGCGGCGAGGTGTCTTCTTCTTTGTCAGGCTCGGAGCGGAAGGGGGCACCGGCGCCACAACCGGAGCGGCAGGAACATAGTCATCATCATCAGGGTCCGTCATCATGGTAATATCCTCAGCAAGGTTCATGTGCTCAATTGGCACATTACGTCTAAGGCCAGCTTGGCTCTTTGGAACAGCCAGCGACACCACGCCGGGAGGAATATTGCGCAACCTCCGAGACCTCTTCAGGGTAGGGTTTCCAACAGGTCCAAACGTTTCAGCGACAAACAATAAATCAGGAGGATTGTCAACATCAATCTCGTTTCCGGGCTGCCCTGGAAACACCTGTGCTTCAGGAACGGTATCAAGTGGTGCAGGAGCCGGCACAACATCCTGAGATTTGCGCGGCGGTGAGGGAGTCGGCGATGTTGGGTTGGAAGAAGAACCACCACCTACTTCAGCGCGAATGTCCAGGACACCAGTCTTTGGATAAGGTGCAGGAACCTATTCGCCAGAGCGACGCACGCCAGTCAGTAACTCAGGAACAGTTGAAGATGAAGACGGGTTCGACATCCTCGGAAATTCAACAAAACACAAAAGCAACAGGAAAATCGAAACAAACGGAGAAGTTTGTGAGAGTTGGAGAGTTTAATTTCAGAGGGTTTATGGAGAAGTGGGCAAACGGTAAGAAAATCAAGTATTTAAGCTTACCAAAAAGTGACCGTTGTCAAGGAGAGAGAAAAGTGAAAAATAAAAGGAAATAACCCAATTTACCTTCCAGCGGATTTGAGGCCCAAATCAGATTTTCTTTATTTTCTAAAACAAACACCACCACCCCTCAATGTAGGATACATGATCCCAAACCACTTAACCATTATCTCATTAATTTTAAATAAAATTGCATGACTCTACTACAAAATCAACCAAAATATAGATCTGAATTGATTGAACCATCACCACAGTAGAGTTAATCTTATGAAAAATGAATTTTCACTCTCCAAATTAAACTCGTTATTACCTGTCCAACCTTCCGATTACAACTCCACTGAAATATTTGGTTAGTTAGATTCAAAACATAATTAAGAGAATTCAAGATAGACAAATACACAAGCAACAGAACGCACAACAAGAAGGCATCTTCTCAAAGTATGAATGTCCTAGTTGATGCCTAAAATCCATGACCTACAAAGATTAAAATAATTCACATTACGGTTTTAGTAACTTGATCAGTGTTGCTTTTCATTACTGACAACATTATAACCAACGTTGCCTCAGGCAAAGTCAATGGAAACAGACCCCTTAACCCAAGTTAATGCCTACGTCAAAATCACTCAAGGAGGTGAAATTTAAAGATTGGATCATTTTTAATCCAGATTTTCTTCATCTTTTTAGAGATTTGAAGAGAATTAGCTTATCTTCAGCAATTGCTGTTAACACCTCTTGTTTTTGGACCTGGGAGAAAACCAGTTTCTGCAGGAAAGTTCCACAATCACCTAATTGAAGAGGTTAGTCTTTTTGTCATCACTTTATTACAACACATGACCTTATTGTACTTTCAACCAGACTCAATGCATTTAGGTTATGTATGAAAGAGAAAATAAAAATGGATGCAAAAATATACAGATATTGTGACTGATGTTAGTTTGGGGTGTCACAACATCAAAACCAACATTGACTTAGACAATGCACATACCGAGATCTCTTCTCGAACGAGAGAAGGTCTCTAAATCTAATGCCTTTGTGAAGATGTCAGCAAGCTGATTATCTGTTCTTATATGCTCAAGGCTAACTATCTTCCTCTCAACCAAGTCCCGAATAAAGTGGTACCTTGTGTCAATGTGTGTGATTCGAGAATGCTGGAATAGATTTTTCGAGATGTCAATGGCACTAGAGTTATCTCAAAGCACAGTAAAAATTCTACTATGTAGACCGTAGTCCTCTATCATTTGATTCATCCACAACAATTGTGTACACGCACTTCCAGCTGCAATATACTCAGCTTCAGCTGTAGAAAGAGAAATACAATTATGTTTTTTGCTCTACCAAGAGATTAGATTATTACCCAAGAAAAAATAGCCCCCTGTAGTACTCTTTATGTCCACTACATCCCCAGCCCAGTCCGAATCCGTATAACCCACAAGTTCAGTACCAGTTTCTTTATAATACCAAACACTTAAGTCAGTTGTACCAGCAATATATCTTATGATTCTTTTAACAGCTTTTAAGTGTGACTCTTTTGGATTAGATTGATATCTAGCACACATACACACACTATACATAATATCTGGCCTACTTGCTGTCAAATACAAAAGACTCTCTATCATACTTCTGTACATGGTGTTACCAACATCATTACCAACATCATCTCTTGACAGTTTCACAGTCTCGCCCAGTGGCGTTCTCTTATGAGTTTCACTTTCCAACTCAAATTCTTAACCAAGTTCTTAGAATATTTGGATTGAGACAGGAAAATACCATCATCAAGCTATTTTATTTGTAAACCGAGAAAGTGCGAGAGATTACATTCCATGCTCATCTCAAATGTGTTGGACATTCGAGTGATAAACTCCTTTACCATCTGCTCGTTAGTGGATTAAAAAATAATATCATCTACATAAATCTGGACAATCAATATATGCCTTTTGGATCTAAGGAGAAACAGGGTTTTGTCAACTTACCCTCATTTAAAGTTCAAAAAGAGCAAGTGTTGAGTCAACCTTTCATACCAAGCTCTAGAAGCTTGTTTTAGACCATATAAAGCTTTTTCAGTTTTAAAATAAAGTTTGGTTTTGGGGAATCTACAAATCCTTTAGGTTGCTCAACATATACTTATTCACTTAAAACTCCATTTAAAAAAAGCACTCTTTATGTCTATTTGATGCAATGATATCTTCATATAACAAGAAACAGCAAGTAAAAGTCTTACCGACTCAATGCGAGCAACATGGGAAAATGTCTCATCAAAGTTGATCCCTTCAATTTGCGTATACCATTGGGCAACAAGTCGAGATTTGTTCCTCACAATGTTGCCTGCCTCATCTGTTTTGTTCTTGAAGATCCACTTTGTTCCAGTCACGTGAGAGTTTTCTGGATGAGGAACTAAATCTCATACATCGTTTTTAGAAAATTGGTCCAATTCCTCTTGCATCACCTTTATCCAGAATTCATGTTTGAGAGCATCCTCCACACACTTAGGCTCTGTTTTAGAAAGGTACAAAGACTCTCGAATTTTAAAACAGTTAGTAGACAAACAGACATACCTAACCTTCTCTTTGAAATTTATCTGCGCTTTCTTTTCATCTAAGTCTCCGATGATTTGGCTCGTGGGGTAGTTCCTCTGAATTCTGGATGGAATATCCCTCTAATGTATATCAATGGGGTCAACTGGATCTTCCACTTCTGGTTCAGAATTTGATTCTGTGGCAGCTTGAGTTGATGTTGGGTTTGATGTTGTGTTCCCAGAACCAACATGGATACCAACATCACTAGGCTCTCTGGTTTCAGCACCTGCATCTCTGTTTTCAATACCTGCACTATCATCTACAGGAAGCGTGGCATTATCTTGAGGATTTTGATCATAGACTAGATCATTATCCTCGGTAGGTTTAACTTCACTTGTCAAATCGTCGAACTCTACATTAACTGACTCAAACATACTACGTGTTCTACGATTAAACAACCTATATGCATGATTATTTTGGGAATATACCATGAAAATGCATTTGTCACTTTTTGAGTCAAGTTTAGCAAGATGATTTCTATCATTGAGCATATAGCAAATACATCCAAACACATGAAAATAGCTCAAGTTCGGTTTTTTACCCAACAGCAATTTATTATATGACATGCAGTACTCATAGCCTCGGCTCAAAAACATTTTGCAATGTTGTTTTGCATGTAATTGTGGTGTTTGTCTAGTGTTTTTAAATAGGATTTTATGTTAATTTTAGTAGTTTTTTTAGAGTTTTGTTAGGTTTTCACTTGTTTTCTCATTTTGTTGTTCTTTTCGTGTTTCTTGTTGATTTTATACTTAAAATGGTTAAATGAGTTCAACTAATTTGTGGATGGGGGTTATTTGTGTTAGGTTTTGACAAGAAGGCAAAAAGAAGGTGAAAATTGGCCCTTGGCTCGAGCCAAGGCGAGTCCCGCGCACAGTTGCTCGGTCGCTGCCGAGCGCTGCCGGCCACGCCCGCCTAGTCCCGCGCGCAGCTGCTGAGTCCCGCCCGCAAGCCCCGCGCGCAACTGCCGAGAGCTGCCGAGCATGTCCGCCCACGCCTGCCGAGAGCTGCCGAGCATGTCCGCACACGAATGCCGAGCGCTGTCGATCGACTGCCGAGGGCTGGCTCGACTGCTTTCCAGTGAGTGGCCATCCTGCCGAGAAGCAGTCGATCGACTGCCTATCCAGTTCTGCGCCTGCCGACCATGCCTGCCGAGAGCGCTCGGCCATGCCCGCACGTGTCCGCCCACGCCTACCGACAGCGGCCGAGCCAGCCTGCCCAGCGCCGAGCCATCTCACCCATCTCCGAGCCACCTTGCAATTTTGCCGAGCCAATCGAGCCAAACTCGACCCAAATGGTCTATTTTGACCATTTTGGGTCAAATTTGGTCAATGCATGGAAATCCAAACTCTTATGTCATAATTGACCCATTTACCCCTAATTAACTTGTATAAATAGAACCTCTCTTTCATTTTGTAAGACACCTCCTCCCAACCCAAGCTTGGGTTTGGGACTTAACTTCTCTCTCTAGATTTAATTTTCAAGCTTTGCCTTGGGTTTGTAAGCTCAAGAAGGATTCAAGTACTCCCTTGGATCTTTAATTCCTTGCAATTTCAATCAAGCTTTTGGATTCTCTCTTTAATTCTAGTAAGCTTTCTTTTAATTTCTTGCTTTGTTCTTCATTTGTTTTATGCTTTTTGCCTTAGGTATTAGAATTTGTGCTTGATCTTGTGAATTGGCCATGAATCCTAGTTGAGTGAGACATCTAGATCATAGATCAAGTCCTTGATTTGTTTAATTTCAAGTAATTTCATATGTTTTCATGCATTTTTCTTCATTTCATGCTTTTAGCCTTAGCACCTTGAATTCATGATGAAACATATGAATTGGCTATGGAATCTAGATGAGTGACACATCTAGGTCATAGATCGGCTCTTGGATCGTCTTGATTTTGAGTTTTTCACATGCTTTAATTGCAATTTTATTTTTATGCTTTGTTTCATGCTTAATCCTAGATCTAGGCTTTGTTTCTTGTTATTTTCTTAAAGTTTTAAACTTTCTTGTTAATTTCATTGCTCTTTCCATTCATGCTTTCAATTTTTGCTAATTTGCATTATTTAGGATTTTATGCATAGTTGTACCTTGTGCATGCATGCTTGTACTTGGTGAAACATTGCTTGTTTTTGCTAAAGTTTCGATTTTGCTTGCATTTTCATTGAAGGCATACGACCGAGGCATTCTACCAACTTGCACTTTCATTTTTTAGGATAGTTAGCTATTTTAATTGCATTATTTTCATTTTCCTTTTATTTTCCGAGCTTGAAACACGTTGAGACCTTCAATCGAATCGAAATCCGATAATACCAAGCCATGAACCCGTTGAAATATTTCAACACCACGAAAACTCTTCTAACAAAACGGCGCCGTTGCGACTCGGCTTGGTTAAAGCTTTCGATTTAATTGTCGTTTCATTGTTTTTTTTAGCTTTCTTTGGTATTTGACGCTTTTGCTTTAAGTATGCAAGGTTCATATAGCTATGGTGGATACATTCCCAACATAAGAGGGCATGGTGCAAACCATGTTGGGAATGAGAGGATGTATAATGGATTTGGGAACGTGGGAGGGCATGGTGCAAACCACGTTGCCAATGGTGGTTATGGTTATGGGAAACCCAACATGGGAGAGCATGGTGCAAACCATGTTGGGTTTGGTGGCGTCGTGGATATGATTGGTTCTTCCGGAGGGTATGGTTCTTCAAATCCTTACTATATGTATTATGAGTCGTTTGGTGGTCCGAGCTCCTATGCGATAAGTGGCCCCTCCATCCGTACTATGGGGGAGGTTAACCAACCTTTTTTGGGGTGTGGATGGTGTGGATCGCGTGGTCATCTTACCGACTCTTGCCGTTTTGAGGATGTGTATGAAGACCATGAATAACCGATGGGACCCGATTGTGCTCCACCATTGTTTACTCCACCTCCGACTCCCYATCCTTATGAGTTATTTGGAGGTGGGAGCTACATTGTCCCAAGTGGCCCTCCCGAGCGGAATGCTCCTCCTCCGACGTATTCTCATGATTATGACGTGAACATGGCTTTATCCTCGAGGGAGCTTGAGTTGAAGATGAAAATAGCGACATTAAAGGCTCGAACCCGGACCGACTCCTCCTTGTGCGGGACCCGATTGTCCTACTCCCCCGCCGCCTCACGATCCTCTTGTTCCTTATCACGTGGACCAACTTCCTTCGTGTACTCTTCCGGTCACTTTCCTTGACAAGTGTGGGGTAGTTGATTCGGTAGTCTCACCGAAGGAGGTTGGCCCGGTTGTCGATATAGAGGGATGTTGTGAGGATAAGCCCCTTGTTCTTCTTGATGAGCCCGTTGTGCCTCTATTTACCCCCYGTTTATGTGTGCCCGATTCTCGTTGTGTRGTTGAGGGCAACGARGACTTTTTAGAGGGGGAGGTGGGGGTTATTGYTYATAAGCTTGAGGAAAATGACGATTATCTTYAGGAGGATGAGGAGAGCGAGTCGATTATTATCCTTGCAAACCCTCACCGAGAAGAAAAGGAGGAGAGGTTGGTCAAAGTGCTGGAAGTTCTTAAGGGGGTTATCGATTGAAACTGGGAGTGGTCGAGAGAGTTAGCCCCCGTATGGAGATAGTGAAAATCGGGATTTGGAGGTGGTTATTGGAGGGCTTGATGTTTGCGATTTCTAAAAGCGAGTGGGTGAGGCCCATTGACTTGGTGCCCAAGACGAGCGGATTGTTAGCTCTTGAGGATGGAGAAGGAGGATTGTTGGCCACGAGGGCTACAATGGGTTGGAGGACGTTGATCGATTTTAAAAAGTTAAGAATGGCTACCAAGAGAGATCATTTCCCTCCCTCATTTGTCGATCAAAGGTTGAAGAAACTAGCCGGCCATTACTCCTATCGTTTCTTTGATGAGTCTTCGGGTCACTTTAAGATCACCATTCCACCCGAGGACCTAGCCGAGACGAATGTCGATTGCCCGCTCGGAACGTTTGCTATTTGGTGGATCTTATATGAGCTATGCAATGCGCCAAGGACGTTCCAAAGAGTGGATCCTCCCGACAAGGAGGAGATTGTGTTGGTGGACCCTCCCATTATATTCCCACCTTGATCAAAAAGGGAGTACGTCAAGCTAGTGACGTAAAACAAGCGCTTCTTGGGAGGCAACCCAAGTTCTTTCCATTATTTCTTCCTTTCTTTCTTTTATTGAAAAACCCAAAAATATTCAAAAATCCAAAAACATCTAAAAATTGAAAAATAAAATAATATATTTTGTTATGATTCGTGTACATAATGAGTTTTTAATTTCGTGTGATTTTTTTTCTAGATTTGGTTTTTCGACTTCAACCATTGGGCGATTGGATAAGTTAGTAGCGTTCATGAAGCCGGGAGTTACTAGCCATGCTCGATTTTTGCTTGGATTGCTTAGATGCGATTTGATAAGTTAGTAGCGTTCATGAAGCCGGGAGTTACTAGCCATGCTCGATTTTTGCTTGGATTGCTTAGATGCTTAGGTGGACCCTACCGAGCTCGACTCAAACTCGCTCGGTTAAGGAAGTTTCTTTTCACCCTCCTTTTACTTGGTTCTCATTAAAATGCGGGTAATGCATGGTTTAAGTGTGGGGTGGGTAGGTGGTTAGGGTCCGGGGTTTACAAGCATGTTTTGTCATTCTTAGGCGAAGTGACGCATTCTTGGCGAAGTGACGCTTACTACTTGTGCTTTTATATGGTTGAGTCAATTTTTGTGTCTTTGAGTCGTTATTACATTGTTGAACAACTCCACATGCTTGGAAGTTTGAATAGTTTACTTGTCGGGTTTTACATGTTTATGGCCTCTTGTGTGAGGGGTTGAGTTTTTGTGCTTCGTCCAAAAAACCGCCTATATATATATATATATATAATCAACATTTTCTCATGAAAAGATTACAAAGTTCTAAAAGCTCTTTTGATTTTGCTCCCAAATTCGGTGCAAACTAGTGAGTAGCCTTGTGTGATTTATCAGCTTGCTTGCATTTTTTATGGAGATTGCATTGAGGAGGTTTGATTTTGCTCGTACATGATTGAATTCGAAAATGATCTCGAGGCACATATATCACCCTTGTTCCGGCCATATTCATATATGTAAGCTACTTAAAAATCCCAAACGAGCCCCCTTAAGCCTTTATCCCGTTTCTTGTTAGTCGAGCTCGATTTTAGCTCTTGTATCTTTGAAAATTGTGAGGTGAGAGGGTGTATTGTTAGTTGACGAGAAATGTGAGGGAAATCGATTGTGGGTTTCTGGGTTTTGAGTTGCTTATACAAAAAAAAAAAGAAAAAAAAGAGAAGAATAAACTCCAACACAAATCACGAAAAGTGATAAAGCCATGCGT
>BMAC01000495.1:315720-382613 GCA_014905375.1 Phtheirospermum japonicum
AATGGTCTATTTTGACCATTTTGGGTCAAATTTGGTCAATGCATGGAAATCCAATCTCTTATGTCATAATTGACCCATTTACCCCTAATTAACTTGTATAAATAGAACCTCTCTTTCATTTTGTAAGACACCTCCTCCCAACCCAAGCTTGGGTTTGGGACTTAATTTCTCTCTCTAGATTTAGTTTCAAGCTTTGCCTTGGGTTTGTAAGCTCAAGAAGGATTTAAGTACTCCCTTGGATCTTTAACTCCTTGCAATTTCAATCAAGCTTTTGGATTCTCTCTTTAATTCTAGTAAGCTTTCTTTTAATTTCTTGCTTTGTTCTTCATTTGTTTTATGCTTTTTGCCTTAGGTATTAGAATTTGTGCTTGATCTTGTGAATTGGCTATGAATCCTAGTTGAGTGAGACATCTAGATCATAGATCAAGTCCTTGATTTGTTTAATTTCAAGTAATTTCATATGTTTCATGCATTTTTCTTCATTTCATGCTTTTAGCCTTAGCACCTTGAATTCATGATGAAATATATGAATTGGCTATGGAATCTAGATGAGTGACACATCTAGGTCATAGATCGGCTCTTGGATCGTCTTGATTTTGAGTTTTTCACATGCTTTAATTGCAATTTTATTTTTATGCTTTGTTTCATGCTTAATCCTAGATCTAGGCTTTGTTTCTTGTTATTTTCCTTAAAGTTTTGAACTTTCTTGTTAATTTCTATTGCTCTTTCCATTCATACTTTCAATTTTTGCTAATTTGCATTATTTAGGATTTTATGCATAGTTGTACCTTGTGCATGCATGCTTGTACTTGGTGAAACATTGCTTGTTTTTGCTAAAGTTTCGATTTTGCTTGCATTTTCATTGAAGGCATACGACCGAGGCATTCTACCAACTTGCACTTTCATTTTTTAGGATAGTTAGCTATTTTAATTAAATTACTTTCATTTTCCTTTTATTTTCCGAGCTTGAAACACGTTGAAACCTTCAGTTGAATCGAAATCCGATAATACCAAGCCATGAACCCGTTGAAATATTTCAACACCACGAAAACTCTTCTAACAAATGTCATTAGAAATGAGCATAGTTCTAGTCATCTCAGTAAGAGATCTATTTTTACATTCAGTTATGCCATTTTGTTGGGGAGTAATTGGTGAAGAAAACACGTGACTTATGCCTTCCGTAGAACAGTATTTTGAAAAGGATGCATTTTTAAACTCTTTTCCATGATCAGTTCTAATCCTACCAATATTCACACCAAATCTCACACACAGCCTCTTTGCAAGCTTTTTAAATGCTTCAAAAGTCTCAGATTTTTCTCTTAAAAACTCTACCCAAGTATAACGAGAAACATCATCTACGGTGACTAAAACGTACCTTTTACCACCAAGGCTCTCGACTTCAAGTGGTCCCATAAGATCCATATGAAGGAGTTCGAAGCAAGATGATGTAGTGAGACTTTGCACTATTGGATGTGGCACCCTGACCTGCTTTCCTTTCTGGCATGCCTCGCAAACAGGGATGATCTTGGTGTTGAGTTTAGGAAGTCCATTCACAGCTTCCTCTTTGGCTAACCTGTCCATCGTCTTGTAGTTGACATGCCCAGGTTCTTGATGCCACACCTCAGCATCACTTAATTGAGACAATTTGCAAAGAGCATTGCTATTGATTTGATAGCAATTATCTGAAGTCCTCCGACCAGTGAGGATGCAATCTCCATTCTCCTCATAGACTTCACATTTTTCGCGATTGAATTTGATATTAAAACCACCGTTGTAGAGTTGACTTATGATTATCAAGTTTGCAGTAAGTCCTTCTACCAGCAATACCTTTTGCAGCTTTACAATGCCTGGAACATCAAGAGTTCCTTACCCAATGATTTGGCCATTTGCACCTCCACCATATTTTACTTTTCCACCTCGAAATCTAACAATATTAGAAAGTAGATCTTCAGATCCTGTCATGTGCTTGGAGCATCGACTGTTGAAGTATCAGGTTCTAGGGATGTGAGATTTCAGGGAGGTACAAATCATGTTGCACTTGATATCATTTTTCTTGACCCAAACCTTTTTGAACCTAGTGTTGGTTTTGTTGTTGGTTTTCAGGAAACCAACACTGGATTCAGCAGCCATCCTTATTCTCTGAAAATGTCTTCTCTCGACAATAGTCTTCCATCAAAAAGGTCGAATGTGACCTAGTTCACCACAGTGATAGCACACGAACTTTCTCCTTCTCTTCTTGTGGCATTTGGTCGATTTTAGTTCCTGGTTTGATGCTTGTGTTGTCTGATTCGGTTTATAGCCAATTCCATGCTTTGAAGTTTCAGGAAAATTCATCTCTAAGATCTCGTCGAGCTTTGCCTTGCCTTTGTTAAGATTCATGATGGTTCCTTGAACCTTCTTCAGCTCAGTTTTCACTTTTTCTAGCTCGGCATCTTTTTTGGTGAGCGACGACTCTAATCGAACAATTATATCAAGTTGGTCATTCTTTTCCTTGGTTAGCTTGTCCACCCCTTTCATAAGATCCTTGACCTTGAGTACCTGTTTTCCCCAACTAACAAACAGTTGCTTATGCTCAATACTTAGCTGCTCGTACTCTTCAAGATAATCAGTAGCCTCTGCATTCAGACACACGATGTTTGTTTTAGAGTTACCAACATGGATGTCTTCGTACCACACAACATTAGTAAATAGGGACAGAACCGGTTCAGGCAAGTCGGAATCGTTGACATCCTCACTGAAGTCTGTAGAAATCATGCTCTTTTTCCTAAGAGTGTTACCACACTCATTCTTGTAGTGTCCCCAACCCTTACATTCATGACATTGAACTTCATTGAGTTGTTTAGGGGAGCTGGATGCATTGGATACCGAAGGCGAGGACTGTGGTCTGGAAAGAGTGCGCTTAGTGAACTTTGGTGTAGGTACCTGCGGCTTGGTCTTTGTGCTTAATCCTCTAATGTTGTACTTCATCTTTAGGAAGTTATTAAAGCGTTGGGTCACATAAGATAATTCGTCTTCCTCAAGAGTGGTGGATTCCATCTTTTTCAGACTCCCTTTCAAATCAAACTCCTCATCATCTCCATCGTTGTCGAAGTTAGCATCGAAGGAGAGAGAAACATTCTTCTCTTTAGATTTATAACTAAGGTGTTCCATCTCATATGTCTTGAAAGATCCAACTAAGGCATTGTACTCTATGTCATCAACGTCTTTGGATTCTTCTATGAAAACCACCTTCATACTGAATTTCTTTGAGATGGATCTCAGTAGTTTTCCCACAAGACGTGTGTTTGTTATTGATTCACCAAGATCTCTGCACTCGTTTGGAATATCTGAGAGTCTCATGGTGTAGTCCATGATGGACTCCTTTTCATCCATCCTCATTGCCTCGAAGGTAGAAGTCACCATTCTCAGTCTAGATCTCTTCACGCCTTTGGTCCCTTCACATACCCTTTGGAGTGCTTCTCATGCATCCTTCGCTGAATCACAATTCTTGATGACTCTGTAGTAGCTTGCGTCTACATACCCACAAAGGGTGTTGATGCATTTGCAATTCCAGTTTACAGCAGCTACTTCCTCAGGAGTCCAATCTATCTCCTTTTTGTCGACGGTATCACCTTCACCATCAGTGACACGTGACTTTTCCCATCTAATCACAATGGTTCTCCATGCACATTCGTCGATGTTCTTTATATGCCACTGCATCCTCTGTTTCTAGAGAGAGTAGTTCTCCCCATTGAGGATCGGAGGCCTTGGTTGCCTTGAGCATCCATAGCACCTAAACATATAAGGATAAGTACTTAAAATTTAAGTAACCCGCTCTAGATGCCAATGGTAAAGTTTGAAGGTCTATGGTTTTGAAAATAAGTATTAGTATGTGATGTTATTTTCAATGTTAACCAACACTGATACCAACATCAGCCAGAGTTTAACTAAAATTATGCAGCGAAAATTTAAACTTAAGAACACAATAATTTAAATTCAGTTCACAAGTAAAAGTACTTGTGAACTTGGGTGTACAAACCCGAAAACTGTATTACTTTCTTTGTTCACGATCAATACAAAAAGATAAGAAGTAATATATGAAGAATAAAGTATCAAACGCGTGATACTAAATACTTTTCACCTAGATGAAAAGATTTTATCCATTGGTCACGCAACTTCGAAGAACTTGTTGATATCGGACATAGGCTCCAAGTAGCTATCTTGCTGGTCTTCTTTCTTGTCGTGCGTTGCGTGCTGCTTCCTTCACGTCTTTAATCGTGCGTCTCTTAAAAAGTGTATCCAAGTCTTAGTATTGTCTTGTCTTAAATAGACAATCCTATAATCCTAAACTTGGTAAACAAGTAAAACAAATCCTAACCACAATCTAGGAAACCAAATAAAGTCCTATACATAAACTAGGATACAAAATCTAGAGTCCTTATTTATTTTGTTCCCAAGAAAGGCAAACAAACAAAAAAGGAATTATCGCCAAGAATAAATTCCCAACAAATTGTTCCCTTCTAGTATACGTACTTTAGACCCATTTAGGATTAGTATAAAATAGAGAGTTTGATACTAAATTTTGAATTGTCCCATTTTTGGACAAATCGAATATGTGTGTGTAGTATGGTTATATCTTATGCGTATGTGTTATGTTGACTTTGAAATCTTTGTTTTATGCATCTTCTTATGTTCTCGAATGCACCGAAATATATGTGTACTTAGAGAACTAAGGGGAGATGCTGCCGAAATTTTGAAACTAACAAAAATGCATATTTTAAGATAATATATACTACTAACATTCTTCAATGGGATAGAAGCCTCTAATAATTCAAATTACTCTTATTCCTCGTTATGCTGCTCAAATTTCAACACCCACATTCTTTTTCTCTCACAAAAAAACAATCGATCATTCTAGCTAGTATCACAAATAATTAACACCCTAAATTATAGGATGGATAGTACTGATCATAGTTGGATGTACAAATGGTAAGGGGATGACAAATTTCTTTCGGATACATTCGTAAAGGAGGTGGAAAGTTTCATCGAATTTTCATTCACGCATGATTCTACGGAGAGGGACGGTGATAAGTTGAAATATCCTTGAAAAAAAATTAAGTGTAGGAATCGTTGTTACCGCAAGATCGATGACATCAAATATCACCTTTGCACCAAAGGGTTCGGTCCATCGCGTTGTGTGACTACATTCAATGGATGCAAGATAAATGAATATAGATTTCACACGATAGTATACAGATCAGAACAATGTACATCGAACAATGGGGTCTATATAAAAGGATCAACTTATGGAGAAGACGAATATGACTATTACGGTCGATTGCTAGACATTGTCAAACTTGAATATCCAGGGTCTGTAAGCACACTCTTGTTCAAATTCAAGTGCTTTGATCCGACTCCAACAGGCGCGAGAGTGCACTCTCAATATAAGCTTGTTGACGTTAATCATAAACGTTTATTCAATCGTTATGAGCCATTCATACTTGCGGCCCAAGATACTCAAATTTATTATGCACGTATCCGAGTTTGAGACAATACATGGTTGACTAGTTGGCGGCTTGTAAGATTAAGGAAAGATCACCAATAGATTTCATAGAAGAGCAATCGCTTGAACAATCATTCCAAGAGGATGTTGCTGAAATGCATGGTGTAATCGAATTGGAGGATGTAGATTTCCAACTTAATAATCTACTTGCCGATGATGCCAATGTCGAACCTGTCGATGATGATGATGCTGAACTTGTCAATGATACAGAAAATAATATATAAACGAAGAAGAGACAAACAACGACGATTAGTTTGTAAATTGTGTAAGTTAAGGTTATAACGTTAAATAATTATGTAACATTTACAAAATAATATAATATTTTCATTTGAATTGTTATTAATTTAATTTCAATGTGTTCGAGGTCGATTAAATGAGGGGGAAGAGTACTGCTGGTCATTTAGGATCAGGTGGTCGTTCAGGATCAGCTGGTCCTTTAGGCTCTGGTTTTTACGAATCCTCATCGTCACAACTACTTGCGCCGACGACCTCGTCGTCACAGCCACTTGCGCCAATGACCTCTTATGATTTGGTCTATGGGTTGGACTGCGTAGATTTGGATGGACTGACTCCTATCGAGACTGTACCGCAGACCTCTATTTATGATGAGACTTGTTGACGATATGGAGGCATCCATGTTTATATCATCGGTCGGAGGTAATTATTAGTAATTTAATAGTTTTTATTAATAATTATACATCGTTATAACTTGTAAGCAACTTATAAAAAACTTTAATTTTAATTATATGTTTTTAGAGTGCAAAATAGCTCTACAGAGTTACCCGCGATTATTAGACAGATTCACGAGGCTCGCGTGCACCCAGTTGCATGGAGGTATAAGCATATTCCTCACGATCATCGTGATACGTGGTGGCTTATGTTCCAGGTATTTACATTAAATAAAAACTTAATTTATTGCATTACATATGTTTACATTTGTATAACTAATCACTTGTTTTATGTTGTCTTAAATATACTTTACTATAGTCGTCATGTTATGATATTCTTATGATTTTAGGCGGACAGCCTTTTACGTATCTATGTCTTATGCTTGGGCTACTCGTCTTAATGAGTGGAGGCAGGCGTTTAATGATAAGGGAGAGATACCGCTTGCTGTCAGCGAGCAGGCCTGGAGGGCTTAACTAGAGGCATGGGCGAGGCCAGAGGAGATTAAGGGGTCACGAAGGGCTAGCAGAAACCGGATGAGCGAGCCATATAGTCCTGGTACCGGAATATCTAAGCATAGAGGTGGGTCTCGGGGGGCGAATTGCATACGATATAACATCGTAAGTTCAATTTACAAATTTATAATTCAAATAATATATATATATATATATATATATATATATATATATATATCCTTAGATCTAATTAAATGGATGGATCAGATTTTTTGTGTATTTCCTTATTTAACTAAAATCATTATGATTGTATAATAAAAGCACTACTGGTGTATATAACTGAAAATATTAATAAAGCACTATGATTGTATAATAAAAGCACTGCTGGTATAAAATAAAAACACTAGTTCGCAGGTTCGCATACAATGACATGGTTCCATTTGAACCTACCCCTATATATATATATATATATATATATATATATATAGTGTAAAATAATATATTAATTGTTACAGCGGGAGGAGATGGGTACGGAACCCAATACGTACGATCTTCTACTGAGTTTGCATCGAAAAGGCGACGACTTGTTTACGGACCCCAAATCTCAGCGGATAGCTGTAAGTTGATTTAATTGATAAACTCAAATGAATTTATATATTAACTTTGTTTTTGTTATTATTTTGCATGAAAAAAATTAACTATTTTGTTTCACCTATCAGACGGAGGTTCAGGCTACTTTGGAGAGCAGACGTGCTGCATCACAAGAGTCTGGCACATTTGTCGACCCGGACGAAGTCTACCTCTCCGTAGTCAGGACCAAGAAGGGTCGACGATTTGAGACGGAATCGCTCGCCAAGGAGTTCGATATAGGCTCCACCTCTACGTCATCTCAACAGGTCGACCCTCTTCTGGAGCAGCTGCAGACGCAGTTCGAGGAGGCTGAGACGAGACGTTAGGAGGCTGAGACGAGGCATTTGGAGGAGTTGCAGAGGTTGAGCAATGCACAATCGCAGTCTCAAGATGAGTTGCAGAGGATGCGCGAGGCACAGGCACAGGCACAGGCCCAAATGGACTTCGAGGAGTTACTCCAGCGACAAGTTGAGTAGCGTATTAGGGCCGAGATGGGAGCACAACCTCCTCCTCCTCCCCCTCGTGCTAGTTGAGTTTGATCTCGAGATGTTGGATTATTCTTGCAGAATTCATTTTGAATACTATTGTCGAATTCATTTGATTATAATTCGTATTTATATTATTTAATTTATTTTGCATTTGTGTATATTTTTTAAAAAATATTGTAAGTAGGTGGATGAAAAAAGAAAAACAGGTTCATTATTTCAATTAATAAAAATAATATAATAAAAAATAAAAATACATTTACCGATGGCTTCCACGTCCGTCGGTAATATCAAATAGTATTTTATTATTTATTTATTTCAATCCCCGATGGGCGTTATACTGACAGGCAGTTTTTCGTCGGTAAAACGTAATTACCAATGGGCATCATATTCGTCGATAAATATCATAAAAATAGGAATGCCGACGACAACTTAACTGTGGTGAACTATCGTCGGGATTCGCTGATGGGTCAAATATCCGTCGGCAATTGAAATTACCGACAAAGTTTTGACCGATGGTTATTATCCGTCGGTAAGTGGTTTACCGACGGATATGGTCGTCGGCAAATCCATTTTTTTTTTGGTAGTGATAGTGAAAATCTTATTGTTTAAAAAGGTCTTTATAACATGTAAAATCAGGTTTTGTTGGTAGAAATTGTTGTAATATTTCATTATATTATTGTTAGTAAAATATTAATCTTATTTATGAATATGAGTAAATGTGCAATAATGAGTAGAGTATAGGTGTGTGTATATATATATATATATATATATATATATATATATATATATATATATATATATATATATATATATATATACTATAAATTTAACATGATAATAAATCCAACAAAATATTTTTTAAATCATTTATAAATATGTAATATTGATCGGAAATTGTAGATCGTCAAAAATAATTTCACGTGAAAAAATATTTTCTTATTCAGTTTCTTATTTATGTTTCTCATTTTCTTCTTTTTCTACATTTAGCATATAACAATTAGAATAACCAAATCTTTATAACATACTCATTTGTTTTCCATTTTACATGAAAAATACATGAAATCAGTTATTTTCTCATGATTTACAATTTACGATTAATAATTCATAAAAAGAATTATCTTTATAAACACATTTTTTTAATATTATTTTTTGGTAAGCAATATTGATCTTAATTTGTAGATCATAAAAAATAAATAATTTTATATACCCTTAATGCAAAGCGATAAACAAATGAGTAAATTACAAAATTTGAATATTTTAAATATTATGCACAAATTGAATAAAAAGAGCAAGAGAAACTAATAGGGGGAAATAAGAGGAAGAGAGAGTGAAAAGGATGAGCGAGAAGATGGAGAAATAAAATGATAAGGGCAAAACTCTTGTCAAATCGAATTAACGGATCATCATTTAATACAAAAACCAATACATCATAGTACCAATACATCATAATAAAAATTCAATACTTCATACCACGGGTCAGAGATTTATGAAATATCAATACTTTTGAGTATAAAACCCAATACATTCTTGTATCGGGTCAGATAGCCTAAAGGATCGTGACCCGTCATTCTGGCCTAACATAAGTGTTTGCCAAATGATGGGAAATTTTGCCATTGAATACGAATTCACTCGTAAAATCACCGCTATTTCACCCTTGAAAAGGATATTTTCATATTCAATTTCTTATTTTCTCTTTTTTTTTTCCAATTTGTACATAATATTTAGAATAATCAAATTCTTATAACTTACTCATTTATTTTCCTGTTTTGCCCTGAAAATAACCAAACCAAGAATACCTGCTCCTTCCCTGAGTACCCTGACCTGATTCACCAAAAACACGTTAGAAAGGACCACCGGGGTATTTCCAGTGGAAACCTCTCTGATGCTTAAGTCAGTTAAGCAGTTTTTTGTATAAGAATAACTTCAAGGGAGAAGGCTTAGAATGTTATACCTCTCTCAGCCTTGAGGCTGATATATTTATAACCTTCAGTAGGTGGGGACCATCCGAGATCCCGGAAATGAAATCCGCGAATCTTGGGCACTGACCAGGCCATTTTTTCCAGGGGAGATCTAGCCAGAGAGCCCCCTGACGGACTAGTCATTATCCTTTCTAAACTCCTGACCTGATCTTCATAAGGACTTGTCCAGGAATTCAGACCAGGTCAAGACAAGTCTTATTAGGTTATAAGCCCATCTCTTGCTCCATTCCTCTTTCTTGTGAAATCAGCTCAGTTCGTCCCAACCAGGTATGCTCGGGCTAATCTCGTGGCTTATCACCAGATCAGGTCATATCAATCAGTCCCCCTCCCTGAATGGTTGGGATGAGCTGTAACGCTTCACCTCAACTACCGCGGTTGAGGTTCCCCACACGTCTCTTCAGGTACTACGCCCTGACACGCATTGAATGCATGGATCCCGCCAAATCCTCCTCCTCATATTAGGTTGTATCCCTTTGAATGAGCTGTAACGCCCTGTATTCCACCCAAGCAGTTGGGATCCATAACACGTCTCCTCAAGTAATGTACTCTGACGCGCATTAAATGAATAAATCCCGCCAAATCCTCTTTTTTCCAAAACCTCTCCCTTCCTATTCTTTCGCGAATCACTTGCTCACTTTCACTTTTTTGTTCTCGCCAAGCAATCATCTCTCTCTCAAACTCAAAGTTCTCTCTCTTCTCCAAAATGAGGTACTTTTCCGATCTCCTTAAATTTTTCCGATCATGTCTACTCAGTCATCCTCTTCATCTTCTTCTCTCCATTTAACTACTTCTTCTTTGGAAACCTTATCAACGACCTCTTCCGATAAATAGAATCCTGCGATTCCGGGTCATCCATATAACATGGTACCTATTCTCAGCAATAGGACAGTGGAGGGGTAATGCGCCAAATTTCAAGTCCTTAATGCATTCTCCCTTGTTAACCCCAACGCCGGTCAAGTGGCTTATCAACCGCCGGCAGACCACCTGACCTTGTTTGTATACCAGTTCAAAGCTGGGTTGCGTCTCCCTGTCAATCCCTTTATTTTTTCCTTGTCTCGGATGTACCAGATTCCGGTACATCAATTTGTGCCTAATACTTTTTGTATTATCATAGGATTCCACCTCGTGGCCTGGTTTTTTGGGCTTATCCGTACAACCCAATTGCTATATTCTTTATTTTAGGCCAAGAGCTCATCTTCCAGCTTCTTCTATCTCACATCTATGGACCGGCGTCCGATTTTTAACCGGTAACCATTCCTTATAAAATTCTTGGAGGAAAGAATTCTTTTTCATCCATTGTTCGGGTGATTGGGGCTTTCCCACTAAATCCATTATTGCTCTTCTAGCTCAGGCTCACCTGAACCGAGGAGATCGGTCCTCTTACTTGAAAAACATCATCTTGACCTTAAACCATAATATCTTCAATTTGTCCAAACTCCTTTCCCATACTGGCTTGAATTTATTGAGTTCCACGGAGGAGTCTGGGCCTCTGGATCCTGAGATCGGTATACGGAGGAGCTTCTTCAGCTCTACCCTCCCCCTTTTTCCCTTTTTTTTAAGAATTGACACAGCCTTTGTACTTTTGTTAATCTGTATTTTGACTTTCCTGTAGTCACGATGATGAGGAAGTTGCTAGAAGCTCAGCAGCAAAAAAACGCTGCACCCTTAGGGAAGAGACCTCCCGAGGGGTTAACTGCTAGATCGGAGGGGGAGACTCGATCTTGAAAGGCAGCTGGTCCAGAAGGAGCATCCCGTCCTAAAGTGGACCTAACGGTCTACTCTGACTCAGGAGAGGAGCAATCACGCCTCTCTCGAAAGCGCACCAGGGCTGGCAAGGAGGTGGCGCCGAAAGTGGTCAACCCTAACTTAACCCTGTTCACCAACACCCCAGTCATGAATTGTCCCGGGGAGGTGGCCATCCAGTTCATCCAGGGACAATGCCCTGCGTATGACCGCCGAACCTTAGAAAAATGGTCTGATCCGGAGTTATCCGAGTCCCTTTCTCAGGACGAGGCAAGTGTAATCACCTCTTCCCCTCCCTCTTCTTTCTTTTATTTTTCTTCTCTTCTCCCTTTTTGTTTATCTTTTCATTTCTTATTAGTCTGCGGCGAAGAGGTCCATCATGGTTGCCAAAGCTAGGGTCTCTTTGATGAACACCGATCTGATCAAAGAGCATGATCTCCTGAAGGAAAAGGAGAAGATGCTGATGACTCTTTGCAAAGAGAGGGGGGCTAAGCTAAAAAGAATAAGGCCGAGTTGCAGGCTGCTCAGGAGGAAAGGAGGCAAGCGCGAGCTGAAGCGCTGAGCCAGGTCGACGCAAACTTGGCAAGAGGTCGAGCGGAAGGAAGGACAGAGTTTCTCAACTCCGAGGAAGGGCTCAGGCTTATCCAAATAACCAGAGAGGCCACTCAACAAGCCTTCCTGCACTCTCAGGATCTCTATAGACTTCTCATCCCGGAGGCCGTAGTGTATTATCACCTTGGCCTTGATGCTTATGAGAAGTGGTCCAAAGAGAACCCTTCCACTCCTTTTGACCAAAGTAACCCGATCCAGGGAGCACCTGAGCCTACCATCTTTACTTATGAAGCTGAGGAGGATCGTCTACATAGAATTGGGACTCCCAAATTCACCGAGCATATTCTCAAGATATTCCATGCTCCAGCTCAGGTGCCTCCTTCTCACCCAGATCAAAACGTGACTTTGGCGCTACCTGCTTCTATCCCCTCCCCTACCTTTGATGATCTGGTTGAGCTACCAGGTGGAGTTTTGCCAAGTAACCTTCATGAGGAGAGTTTCAGGGCGGTCGAGCAGCCGGCAGGAGAGCTGGATACCCAAGACTATAACATTGTAGACTAAGCTATTTTTGCCTGTGTGGCTGATCAGTATATTTTTCTTTTGATTGGAACAATATTTTTGTCTCTTTATACTTTTATCTATTATGCTTTTAGGGTTTTCGGGAATGTAGGAAACCCTAGTACTATCTGTACTTTTTATCTTTCTATATCCATTTTCCTCTGCACATTTTCATTATGGCTCCGCCTTCTTTACTTGACGAAATGATATCCTTAAGAAGAAAAGCCTTTCTTTCTTTAACGAAAACTTTCACCTTTCTGAGGAGAATGCTCAACTTTGCCAGAAGTTCTCTCAATTATGCAAACTCCTGGAAAGGAAAAATAAAAGAAACTCCATTACAAGCACGAGTGGGCGGAGCTTCAAATGCTCAACCGTCAAATCCAAGAAGAAAGGGATGATTTTCTTGAATCCGTGTGCTGGTTAACCACCGCCGCCGACGAAGCTCACTCTGTGATCGAGCGGGTAGACAGGTACCGCCAACGGCTTCACGAGACCGAGCAGGAGCTGTGGCGGATTCGGCTAGTTCTAGCTTCTGACAAGAGGGCCTCTTTATCTCACCCGTGATGCTTTGTGTGATTTAATTTTATTTTGATGTATTCTTGTGCTTTTGCCACTTTTTTGGATAATGCAAGCATTTCTTTTTTTTTTATGCACTGTAATCGGATTCACCAAGCTTACAAATTTTGTTGCGCATCTGAATAAATTCTCCCTCAAGCATTTTTTGTCGTGTGCATTTCTTGCAATTAAGTCAGGTCTGGATATCCATCCCTTAACTCAACAAGCTAATAATCTGGAACTCATACCCTTAACTGACAATCAGGTTTGGTCATTCATGGCATCTGCCCTTTCGCTCCTCAAGGATAAATTTTACTGATAATCAGGTCAGGCTCTTTAAGGCATCCTCCCTTTAGCCAATCAGGGCTAAAGATTTACGAACAATCAGGTCGGGTTTCTTCAGGACATCTGCCCTTTAGCCAATAAGGTCAAATGATTTACTGACAATCAGGTCATTTTTTTAGGGCATCCGCCCTTTAGCCAATCAGGGCTAAAGATTTACTGACAATCAGGTCAGGTTTTTTAGGGCATCCGCCCTTTAGCCAATCGGGGCGCAAGATTTACTGACAATCGAGTCAGGTTTTTTAGGGCATCCCCCCTTTAGCAAATTAGGGATAAATATTTACTGAAAAGAAGATCAGGTTTTTAGGGCACTTGCCCTTTAGCCAATTAGAGCTAAAGATTTACTGACAATCAGGTCAGGTCAGGTATATACATCCCTTAGCCAATCGGGCTAAATTTTAAGGACCATGCTCTTAGCCGACAATCAGATCAGGTCACTACACAACACAAAAATTTAATCATAATTCTTATAAATAATCTTAAATGGTAACCTTACACATAGTATTTTCGTGAGTTTGTTATATTCCACGTCCATGGAAATCTTCCTCCATCTAACTACTCCAATTCATAAGCTCCTCCAAAAAAAACCTTTGTGACCTTATATGGTCCCTGCCATGTAGCATCTAGCTTTCCCTTAGCCTTTCCCAAGTCATCAATGCGGAGAACCAGGTCTCCCACTTGGAAATGTATCTTAACCACTGACTTATTGTAAGTCGCCCGAACTTTCCCCCGCATGTGCTCCATTTTTATAGCAGCTCGTTCTCTCTTTTCCTCCACTTTATAAATCCAAGGCATCTTGTATCAACAGATCATTCTGCTCTTTATTGGAGTTCTGCATCCTATGGGTTTCCATGCTGATCTCTGCGGGGATCACGGCATCCATATCATACACCAGGCTGAATAGTGTCTCTCCTGTGCTTTCTTTAGGATTAGTTCGGTATGCCTATAGGGTTGAACTGAGTTCTTCTACCCACTTGCCTCCTGACCTTTCGAGGTGCGCTATAATCCCTTGCACCAAAATGCGGTTAGTGACCTCAACCTGGACATTCGCCTGAGGGTGATAGACAGAGGTGAAATGCTGCTCTATCTTCATCTTTGTACACCAGGACCGAGTTTGGGCTCCCATAAACTGAGTGCCATTGTCTGACACCAAAATCCTTGGGACACCAAATCGACACACCACATTTTTCCACAAGAAACCCATAACTACCTCCTCTGTAATCTTTGTTATAGCCTCGACCTCCACCCATTTACTAAAATAGTCTATAGCTACTATCAAGGATTTTTCTTCTGGGTTCGGGCAATGGGAGAAGGTCCAACCAGATCTATTCCCCATTTTGTGAAGGGGCAGAGAGAGCTCATTGTCATGAGCTCCTCTGCGGGTCGATGCACGAGAAGAGAGTTCTTCTGGCATTTGTCACATTTCCTCACAAAGTCCTCTGCATCCTTCCTTAACTGTGGCAAAAAATCGCCAGCTCTCATTATTTTACTAGATAGAGTCCTAGCGCCCATGTGGTTGCCGCAACACTCTTCGTGAATTTCTTTGAGAACATGGGCACCCTCTTTCACACTTAAGCACCGCAAAAGAGGTTGCCCGAACCCTCTTTTGAACAGCTCTCCTTTTATCAAACAAAAACAAGATGACCTGATTCGCACCTTTGCTGCCTCCCTCCTATCCTCAGGCAGTTCCCCTTTATCTAAATATACCTTGATTAGGGAGCGCCAATCCTTTTCTTCCTCTAGCGCGTTTATCTCCCCTTCCCTAAATTCTTGGTATGCCATGAACAGAGTGATTATTCTCTCCTAACAATCTGTTGACGAACTGGACACCTTAGCAAAGTAATCAGCTCGGCCATTCTCCTCCTTCGGAACTTGTATTACGGTTAAAGTTTTCACGGCCTTTGCTAATTCATGAAACTGGGCTAAGTACTTTCGCATGTGCTCATCTCTCGCGTCAAACTCACCTCTTATTTTTTTATAGACCAACTGGGAATCTACTCGGGCACATATGTGCTCTACTCTGAGCTCTTTCGCCATCTGTATTCCTCTTAGAAGGGCCTCGTACTCTGCTCTGTTGTTGGACAGGGGTTAGTTCATTCGTCCCGCGTACTCCGTAGTCACGCCTTTGGGATGTATCAAAACTGTTCCTTCACCACAACCCAGACTTCCTACCGAGCCATTGGTATATATCTCCCATTCCTTTTCTTCTTCAGGAGAGCTGATCATCTCCTGCATGAAATCAACCAATGCTTGGGCTTTAATCGATGTTCGTCCTTCAAAATTGATGTCAAACTCACTGAGCTCGATTATCCATTTCACTAAACGCCCTGAGACCTCTGGTTTACTCAAGATTTCTTTTAGAGGAAGGTTAGTTCTGACCGCTAACTCATGTGAAAGAAAATAGGGGCGGAGCTTGCGAGCTGTCCTGACCAGAGCTAGCATGACTCGTTCTACCTCCACATGCAGGATCTCGGCATCATGTAACACCTTGATCCAATAATATACTAGCTTCTGCACCTTGCTTTCTTCTCTAATCAGAGTCGTACTCACCGCTTGCTGCCCCACGGATAAGTATAAGATCAAAGGCTCTCCCAGGACTGACTTGGTAAGTAGTGACATGCCAACCAGATGTTCTTTTAACTTCTGAAATGCCTCCTGGAATTCCTCATCCCATTAAGATCAAGTCTTCTTTCGTAGGGCTCTAAAAAATGGTAAGCTATTTTTCGCCAAGCGAAACAAACCTGCTCAGGGCCGCTATCCGACCTGCTAGACATTGCATTTCCTTGACATTCTTTGGAGGTTGCATATCCATAATGGCTTTAAATTTCTATGGATTGGCCTCTATTCCCCTCTTGATGACCATATAACCAAGGACTTTCCAGTTCTTACCCAAAATGCACATTTCTTGAGGTTGAGCTTCATTTTTTATTTTCTCAAGGTATCAAAAGTTTCCTTCAGGTCGTCAATGTACAAGGCTACCTTGGCACTTTAGACCAGCATGTCATCCACATATACCTCCATATTGCGCCCGAGCTGGGTTTTGAACATTTTATCTACCAGCCGCTGATACGTGGCTTCTGCGTTCTTGAGCCCTAACGGCATGACCACATAGCAATAAGTTCCTCTCGGAGTTATAAAACTGACCCATTTCCAATTCTCTTTGGCCAGCCTGATCTGATGATATCCTTGCGAGACGTCCATCATGCTGAGCAGTTTACAACCTGAGGTAGAATCTACAAGTTGGTCTATTCCTGGAAACGGGTAGTGGTCTTTGGGACAGGTGCGATTGAGGTCTTTGAAATCAATGCACATCCGTCAATCATCCTGAGTCTTTGGTACCAGCACCGCATTAGAAAGCCATTCTAGAAATTTTATTTCCTGAATGTGCTTAGCCCGCAACAACTTTTCTACCTCTACCTCGATAATAGCTTCCTTCTCAGGACCAAAATTATGCTTCCTTTGTTTTACTGGATTCACTGTGGAGCTGATATTGAGGCAATGCTCAGCTACTGCCGGGTCTATCCCTACTAAGTCCTGGGGAGACCAGTCAAAGACATCCGCACTATTCCTTAAGAGGGTCACGAGCTCCTCCAACACCTCGGGGTTCAAGGTCATTCCTACTCGTACGAGTCGTCTATCATCCCCTGGTACGATCTCGACCGTTATCAAGTTTTCTCCACGTGGATCCAGCTCAGGCGCAGTCATCTCTGTCCTAGGCTTTTTGTATTTCTTTACCTCTTCATCTCTTCCGATACTATCCACGTATGCTTTACGAGATGCATATTGGTCTCCTCGAAACCTCCCCTACCCCTTCCTGGACAGAGAATTTCATCTTCATATGGTATACGGAGATCACCGCTTGGAATTGGGTTAAGGATAGCCTTCCAAGCATAGCATTATATGAAGATGGTGCGTCCACTACCAGGAAGCGCACCGACTTGGTATTCTTAAATGGCTCATCCCCCAACGTGACTAGGAGATTTATTGCTTCTAATAGCCATAGTGCTCCCCCAGCAAAACACACTAATGATGTAGTGACCTCCTCTAGTTCCACGTCCAAGTTTAACTTCTTAAAGCAATCATAAAATAAAATATCTTTCAAGCTACCTGTGTCCACAAAGATTCTTCGTACATTCTAGTTAGCTATGGTGGATGTTATCACCAAGGCATCCATATGGGGTGCTAGGATGTCGTTTTCATCCTCTGAGCCAAAGCAGATGTTTGGGCTCAGGTTTAGCTGTCCAACTTCCCGCGCTTTCCTTAATAGACCTTTCGCAGCCTGTACATAGTTGTTCTGGTATCGTCTTGAGTGCTCATCCTATTCTCTGCCTCTGATCATTTGGATTTCTCCTCTGATCTCTTGAGATCGGTTGTCACTCTGTATATTTTCTCGAATACCACCTCCTCTTGCATGGTCGTCTGGTAACAATCTCTGTTATAAAGTTTAGACCTGTATCCTTCTTATTTTGCTCGTATAAATTCTTTGAGATGTCCTACCTCAACCATTCGTTCTATCTCGTCTTTCAGGTGTGTGCATTAATCCGTGTCATGACCATACTTATTATGGTATCGACAGAACCGGTCAGACTTGTCCTTTCTTGGTTTTTGAGTGTATATTCTTGGCCACTTGAGTTTGGGGTGTCGTTCGATCCCCTGCAGGATTTCACCCTGGGGTGAAGCCAGAGGTGTGTATGGATCAAACAGAGGACGACCTCCCCCTAGGTCTGTCCTGGGCTTTTTAACCAGAGCCTTGTCTTCTTTGTCAGGTCGCTCTCTCCGCTTTTCCCCATCATCTTTCATTCTTAAAGATTCCTCCAAGTGGATATATTTCTCTGCCCTTTCCAGGAGTTCTCCAAACTTCAGCGCTGGCTAACTACCAGCGATTGGAAGAACTCCCCCTTCCTGAGCCCTTAAGCCAAAGCATTCACCAAGAGCTCCTTGGATGCTGATGGAACTTCCAATTTGGCCTCTGTAAATTGCTTGATATATCCACGCAGACTTTCACCTTCTCTTTGTTTCAAACTGAACAGTTCCATCGGGATTTTCTGATACTTCCTGCAACTAGTGAACTGGTGCAAGAATGCAGAGCTGAACTCATCAAAATTTCTTATTGGGGGGGTGCAATTGGCTAAACCAGAGTTGAGCTAATTTTGTGAAGGTTGTGGGTAAGACCCGGCACATAACAGCGTTAGAAAATTTGTGTAGTTGCGATCTCAAATCAGCTCAAGTGATCCCACGGATCTGTTGTCCCATTATACTCAAAACCCATGGATCGGTAAGAGTCCGGTAGATCATCCCGTATGATAGACTCTATGAATGGAGTGCTTCTTCGTGCTTGACCTATGATCGTGCCCGCCATTTTTTGTTTGACTTCCCTGACCTCCCTCTGCAGATTCTGCATCTACTCTGTGAGGTCTGGGTTGGTTTTGGTTGAAGTATCGATGTCTGAGGCGTAAAAGCTCTCCTCCTCCTCCTGAGTTGAAACTCTGGACGTGCGATGGGCAGTCCAGGGTTTCTCTATCTCCGGCGGCTGAGATACCTTGGGAGGGGGTGACAACAGCTCGGCAAATTTCTTTTCTATGTCTGCCTCCAGCTCCTTGCCAATGAGGTCAGATATTTGCTACAGAAAAGAGTGGTTCAGTGATCCGCCCTCGGCCTGTGAAGCTCCCCCTGGACGGGGATGCGGCGCTGGGCCTGGTTGTTGTTGATGTTCCTGTTGTCTCTGGCATCCCTGTTGGCACGGCAGAACTTGGCGTTCCACCCAGCTCCACCACTAGATTTCGTTGCCATACTTTTGTCTCACGTCTTAGCTTAGTTTTGTTTTTCCCCACAGACAGCGTCAATTGTTTCGCCCTGAAAATAACCAAACCAATAATACCTACTCCTTCCCTTAGTACCCTGGCCTGCTTCACCAAAAACAAGTTAGAAAGGACCACCGGGGGATTTCTGGTGGAAATCTCTCCGATGCTTAAGTTAGTTAAGTAGTCATTTGTATAGGAATAACTTCAAGTGAGAAGGCTTAGAATGTCATACCTCTATCAGCCTTAAAGCTGAGATATTTGTAACCTTCAGTATGTGGGGACCTTCCGAGATCCCAAAAACAAAATTCGTGAATCTTGGCCGTTATTCGGAACGACCTGACCAGGCCATTTTTTCCAGGGGAGATCGAGCCAGAGAGCCCCCTGACGGACCAGTCATTATCCTTTCTAAACTCCTGACCTGATCTTCATAAAGCCCTAGCTAGGAATTCTCAGATCAGGTCAGTACAAGTCTTATTAGGATATAAGCCCATTTCTTGCTCCATTCCACTTTCTTTTGGAATCAGTTCAGTTCGTCCCAACCAGGTCTGCCCGGGCTGATCTCGTGACTTATCACTAGATCAGGTCATATCATTTTCGTTGTATTAAATATATATCAAATTAATTATTTTTCCATGACCTGAAATTTAAATTAATTTTGTATACCAAAAATGGAAAAAATATATTACTCTCTCTCTCTCTTCATTCAGCACGTCCATTTATCAGTTTTTCACCGAGCACCGATGACTTGTCAGTGGGAGCCATGGGAACTGTGGAAGTTTTATAATGAGTCAAATTGAAAATTTTAGAGGACTCCCATACGAAAATGCAAGTCGCATAACTGTATATATGTTTATTATAAAGGACTATTTTGATTTGATAGTGCACCGAATATTTTTTATATATTTTTGTAGCCATAGCAAGATGGAAGACGTTTATTGAGGGCTAAGTATTGTGCAAAAATTCTCTTGAGCGATGCCAACGACATGAAGAAACAATTGGAGAAAGATGTAATTGAGTTTTCAAATTCCAAGAAGGGGACAAAGTAATGATGTCCAAGTCTTTCAAGATGCTGATGGGTGATTTTTTTAAGGGATATTTATATTTTGATTAATATGTATTTGTTTTGATATTATGAAGTATTTGATTTTATACTCAGACGTATTAGTATGTGTGTGAACTTGGTTATCTTAGACTCTTAGTTTGTTACTGAAATGATGATGGAGTTGCTAGGTTATATAATGGTGTTGTGTGTTGAGCTATTGTATCCTATATTTTTGTGGAGATTTTTGGTGTATGCACAAGGAGTAAAAGTTTCTCCAAAAGGAAGTTAATTTTTGGTAACTGTGGTGTTTTGTCTAGTAGTAAGTATTTTTGTTCTTGTTTTATTTTTGGTAATTGGTGGAACAAATTTGAGGTCCATTTGCTAGGTTTTGGAATCGATGAGATTTTTTTAACCTAATGGCCCCCCCTTGAAAACCTTTTGTCTTAGTTTTTTTATAATAAGGTATTGGTTTTTTGATAAAAAGTATTGGTGTTTCAAAATGAAAAGTATTATTTATTTGTCAAATATGAAGTACAAACACATCAAATTAGGACTTCAAATTTGGAGATTTCAGTCCCCATTTTTTGTAAATCCTTTACAAAATATTTTATATTAGTTTTTGCAAAATAATGTATTGGTTTATGTACTATAATGTATTGAGTTTTTGTAATAAATGTATAGTTTTGTTATGCAATCACAAAAGTTATGAGTTGTGATGTTTTGTCTTGTAGTAAGTGTTTTTTGTTCTTGTTTTATTTTTTTAGTGATTGGTGGAACAAATTTGGGATCTTTTTGCTTGGTTTCTGGAATCGATGAGATTTTTTTAACCTAATAGTCCCCCCTTGAAAACCTTTTGTATTAGTTTTTTTTATAATAAGGTCGCCGGTCAGCCATACGGCGATGAATTCGTTCCCGGGCGTTTTTTAATAAAAGTATTGGTCTTTCAAAATGAAAAGTATTATTTGTTTACCAAATATGAAGCACAAACATATCAAATTAGGACTTCAAATTTGGAAATTTTAGTCCACATTTTTTGTAAATCCTTCATAAAATATTTTATATTAGTTATTGTAAAATAATGTATTGGTTTATGTACTATATTGAATTTTTGTAATAAATGTATGGTTTGGTTATGCAATCACAAAAGTTTTTCTATAATTAAGTAGTTGTTTATATTATAAGTTAAGAAAAAAAATTTACAATAAGATGTGTTGAGTTTGTTATGCAATGTATTTTGTTTTTCGAATACACTGCAAATATATATACCAATAAAATTGAACAGAAATACTAATACGCTTGAATAAAAAAACCCTATACACTTATCAAATACAAGAAGGAAGTACCATAAATCATGGAGATAGCACTAAATAAATATCAAACTATCATAATACCAACTCACACTAGTCAATATGAGTACATCTATAAATATATATATTCAACAACTATCGTTATGCTAGAATAATCGAGGATTGGGAGTTTTAGAACCAAACTTCTTTGATTGACTTGATCTATTTGATGTGTTACTGGTCTTATTCTTCTTGCTTTTCTCAAGATATGACTTCTCTCTTAATTTTCTCCCCTTTGTAATTGCCCTTGCAGGATCCAAAATAGTAATACATGAACTAGAAATGCCAATTTCTTCTTCATTTGAATTTGTCGAGGGCATCAATGCCTTTACAGCTTCATTATCTCTCTTAAATCCATCTTCAAGTATTTTCCTTGATTCATTACTTTTCTGAGCTTTCAACACAAGGTCATAATACTTTCTTATGAATTCACTTCCAAGCAATACAATCTCCAACAACATTGTCATATGGCTCAAGCCCTCCGTTACGTTTATCCCACAATTCCTCCTTGGCAAACTTCGTCCATCTCTTTTTGATATAGCAATCTGGTAGTTTTTGCACTAAATGCATATGAAATATCCTCAAGCAATGATGACGCAATAACCCACACTCTTCAAACATCTTACACGAGCAATTTATAAGTGCATTCACAGTAGAAAAGATCACATCATTGCCACTGACGCCAGCATCATGTATAATATTATATAACATAATACCATCCTCACAATGCAACAGTTTACATGAGAGGTAGGAAAAGACTTTAATAGATCATCCTCAAACTCTTTAAGAATTTCCAGCGTATATACCTCTAAAACATGCCTGAGGAATCCACTTAATGGCATTTTTGAGTTAGGGATTTATTTCGAGCATTAAAATTCATGTTGTCTTTCAATGTATCTCCAACGTTCAAGAGCCTTCTTGAAAATGATATTATAAAACTCACTCAAATTGGTGGTTTTTTTGGCTTTGAATCCAATGGAGAAGTTGGCGCTTTCACTTCTTTGTGACGTTACTCTACCAGCGGAGAAGAAATCCTTGTTGAATGCGATGCTCCATTTATCTCTTATAGTGTATAAATATTAAAACCAACTATTATCTTGTAAGCTATAATTGGATATCATAAAATTCCAACAATCTTCAAATTCCATTTCGTTTGAGCACCCTAACAAACACTTGTCAAATACTTCATTGAAGACTTTATCACCTTTCAATTTTCTGAATGAATCACTATGTTTTTATACAAGTGCCACAAGCATAACCTATGTCTTGCTTTAGGAAAAACTTGCATATGACAACCAAGAAAAATGATACATTATAGAAGAAAAACTAATACATTAAAGTAATAAAACAAATACATTAAGCAATAAACCAATATTTTATAGCAATACAACAAATACTAAATCAGTAAACCAATACATCACAACATAAAAACCAATACATTACATAGTAAAAATCGATACCATGCAGCATAAAATATAATACTGTACTAAAAATAATAATAATAATAATAGTTTAGTAGGGATACATTTTCTATTACATTTGCAATTGCTAGATCTTGATTTGTAAACATTGTTATAGGAGTTTTGCCCTCCATATATTTTGTAAAAACTTCGAATAGCCACTCAAATGACTCTGTTTTCTCATTCGATAAAAATGCACAACCAAACATCACGTTCTTCCAATGATTATTCGCCCCAACAAATGGTGCACATATCAAGTTATACTTATTTGTTTGGTATGTTGAATCAAAAATAATTACATCTCCGTATATCATGTAGTCCTCCGTCATCATTGAGTCCCTCCAAAAAACATTGAAAAATCTACCTTCATCATCCACCTTAACTTTGAAAAAAGAATCCCAGATCTTCGGCAGCATGTTGGTTCAAAGTGTCATAGAGCGTATGTGTATCCCCTGCTTCTATTGCACTCATTTTCAGCCGATTTACATAATTCAAATGAACTTACTTTGTGTGACCAAGATATTGTTCTCCCCTGCCTCTTTTGCATTATAACGATATGAATCGGTCGCTCTCATTTCTGAAGAAATCATAGTCTCAATAACTCTAGCCTTTTCCTTTGTGATCACTCTCTGCGATCGATGCAGGTAATTCCAATACTTTCTAGTGAGGCTGTGATTGTGCAATGTTTTGACCAAGAACTTCAAAGACACCCTATGTAACACCCCAAATTATGAGACTACCTAGGAAAGCTCAATATATTTGATTGGTAAACTCATACCAACAAGGTGCATCTTCTTTTCTGGAAGCCCTCTCATCGAGACTCCAAAGTTAAGCGTGCTTGGCCTGAGTAGAGGTGGGATGGGTGACCCCCTGGGAAGTCTCCCAGGGTGCGCGTGAGTGAGGACAAAGTGCGCTAGAAAAGATTCATGTCGGTAAAGTGGGGCTAGCCGTCAGGTCTGGAGGGCGATCCTGGGGCGTTACAAATGGTATCAGAGCCGTTTGCCAGCCGGAAAACCGGGAACTAAGTGCTATGCGGGACAAGGCGTTACAAATGGTATCAGAGCCGTTTGCCAGCCGGAAAATCGAGAACTAAGTGCTATGCGGGACAAGGTTGCAACGCGTTTGGAAATCCCGTGAGGGAGAAGGCCCCAGTAGAGGGAGCCCAAGATCGGGATAGCCTACGGTTACAACTCTTGAGCCCGTAGGAGCCACCTCTAGAATCCCAACGCCTGGCAACGGATCCTGAGATGACTTAATCGCGACGAGGACGTCGCGAGTTTAAGGGGGGTAGATTGTAACACCCCAAATTATGAGACTACCTAGGAAAGCTCAATAGATTTGATTGGTAAACTCATACCAACAAGGTGCATCTTCTTTTCTGGAAGCCCTCTCATCGAAACTCCAAAGTTAAGCGTGCTTGGCCTGGAGCAGAGGTGGGATGGGTGACCCCCTGGGAAGTCTCCTAGGGTGCGCGTGAGTGAGGACAAAGTGCGCTAGAAAAGATTCGTGTCGGTACAGTGGGGCTAGCCGTCAGGTCTGGAGGGCGATCCTGGGGCGTTACACCCTACTTATTTAATCTTGCTCTCAACGATGATTTACAACTATTTCTTGTTATATGAGTCTATTTTGTCAAACTGGAGGTGCTGCATTGCATAATTCCTTGAGAAGAATACACATAATTATTTTCAATTATTATCCTATCATCATTCACCCTTGTTGTTGTTTTTCTAGCACTATAACCAACTTGACGTGCATGGCCGCAATACAACTCATAGATTTCTTTAAAATTCTTACTCTTTACACCAATAAGAGAACCAGACTAATTTGTGGTATCACCTAAGTATAAAAATGGAAATTATCGAAATGTATAAAAAAAACATTATTTAAAAAAGGTATAATAATTTCTTACCTTCCTCATTCAACAATATATTATTTATCGATTCATTATCAATGTTACTTCTACCTTCTTCATCACTAGAATTATGAATTATCACATCCCCTGAATTGTATAACAAAATTAATCCCCAAAAAACAAATATCATGTAGTCAGCATCACACCTCAAAACTAATACATTATTGACTAATCACTCATAGTTTCAGATAGGCCCCGACGATGCTTTACTGTAAAATTTCCAACTTCATACAACAACAAAAATACACATACCATGCAGTAAGAAGACCAATACATCACACCTCCAAAACAAAGAATTTATTGAATAATCACTCATAGTTCAAGAAAGGGGCCATGATGTTTTAATGTAATAGTTCTCGCTATCATCCACAAAAAAAAAAAAAAAAAAAAATACCACACAGCCAAACCAATACATCACATTCCAAAAATGAATACAATAATAGAATAATAACTCATAGTTTCAGACAAGACCAATGATGTTTTACTATGAATATTTCGACATCACACAACAACAAAAAAGGGACACATGCCGTATAGTTTTATTTTGTTTTTACATTGTCCCCGAATAGGATTTTCTCTTTTACAGTTTCACCCCGGGACGCTAGTGGCAGCAGCATCCCGACCCTCCATTATTTATTTTTTTCATTTGACCCAAAAAAGGGGCGCATTTCATATAATTTGAAAGAATTTTTTTATTTTTATAATTTGTTATTTTTATTTAAAAAATTTATGAATTTTTAAAATTTTAAGTATCTCTTATGTCGTATTAGGAAAAATGAGTAAATACATTTTTTAATATAAATGTATATCACCATAATTTCTTAAGATTAGAACAAAGAAACTTTATTTCATAATTGAAATAGAATAAGATTTAAATAACAATTACAATAATATGATATTACATATGTTATCACAATCATAATGGTGGACTTACAATGAGATTGTGGTATTGAAAAATGCAATTCAGAGTCTTTTTTTATTGAATAACCAATCCATCAAATCGAATATATGTTCTCCATATTTTACATATGAAGAAGTAAACTCAGCATCGCCTGCCACATCATTCCAAAAACATATAAGCCATTATGGTGCTTGTATTTGTTGGTCTCGTGATCCCAATTAGCGTTTTTACTACCCAACATCATATGAAAATATTTGTATCATTTTTCAAGAAGCTCAACTCAAGTGGTTATGTCATCCATGGTGAAGTCTTTCCTGAACTTGACATTGATTTGTCCAACAAAATTCATGTGATATTGTTGTGTAATACTCTTCATGGCTCGTTAAGTCCATTGAGATTTCTCTCGTGGAGATTGCCAACAAGCACAGTATCTATATGGAAGCTCCACTCGGTTAAATTTTTATCATAGAAAAATAAATCTTCTTCAAAATCAAAACTTGGTACATTGTGAGGCTGATGGGAACTCTTTTTGTTTTCACTTTTGGTTTAGACTAGGATGATTGAAAATTACTGTGTAAGTGAGACGTAGTTAGGAGAATAGGTTCCAATTCCCTTTTATACGTGTATAAATTTTGAAGATATATATGTAGTAAATACGAAGTAAAAAAAAGTGAATGCATATAGGTAACAATATTGGACATTTGAAAAGCAACTTCGAATAGTAACTTTGACTGTTCAAAGACTATACACTGAAAAAATTTAAATGATTCACTGAAAAGTTGTTTTGAGTGTTGTCATATCATATAAATCAATTCAATTTATTTCCGTGTAAAGTTAAAAACTGATTAAATGCATTGTTCAGTCTTATCAAGCACTATGATAATAAAAATGTAATGGACATCAATGTTGCAGATATAGCACTGTGTGCCAAGTCGTTGGTAATGCGTAATAGTCAGTTTAGTCTGACCCCATTTTCACATGCCAGCTTGACCCCATTTTCTTTATCCTCTTTACTTGACTTTGGTTGTTTGTAAATAAATAAATGCAATTATGCAAATGTGTTTTCATATCACTCGTAGGTATCACATGCTTAAGAGTAAATTCATCACTTCAATTTATTTTAATTTACTCTAACCCACTTGAATTTACTTTTACCCACTTAATATCCTCACTTTATTGAGTTTCGTTTGTAATGTAATATCTGTTTCGTGTTAAATTATCAATTTATTTCATGTGACGGATAAAATAGGAACCGATTTAATCCTCATACATAAACGTTTAATGTTATAGGTAATGAGAAAAATGAAAATACACCATTAACGTCACAATTTATTAAACACGCTGATGAAATCCAACATGATAGAAGATGGGTGCTCATTATTTGAAAAGAAACGCAACACCTGAACATGAATTTAAAGGATAACATACACCACTTCGTCCTAATATTCTCCAGTCTCATGGAGAAGGATCGACAATGCATGATAATCCGCCTCACCTTCAAACCTACATGAAAGTGCAAACTTCTCATGCTGCATACAACAAAACACCAAAATAGCTAAAACACATGTGAACAATTTCAAATCTAAAATACAAATTTGCAAACTTCTTGTGCTAAATGAACTAACCCTCTGAGTATTTGATTCCACATCGCTTCATCTCTTGGGTGAACTTGATTACTAGTTTGATCATAAGATACAACACATTGACTAAGAGCCAACGAAAGACTTGGTAATGCATATGAAGATAATTTGCCCGTTCTACGCAATATGATAGATCAAACGTTGTATTAAAAACTATATTGACATTGGTGATAGTTGTGTTTATTGCAGCTATGTTACGCTTTGCATAATGGAAATTCTCCATCACACACTGTTCCATGAACTCCTAAATAAATTTCTTGTCCACTTCTTTGTTACAAGTTTCTGTGTAGAAGTAATGGGACTAAGGTTTAGGAAAATTTTAGGAAGTTTCACCAGATGCCATTTTCGATTTTTGTTTTTAGTAGACTTTATTGTGAGTTTATGGTTACGGGGTTTAATTTTCAGGGCAATGAACCTAAGATTAAATAGAGCATTTAATGTACAGAGAATATAATATTATTTTAGTGTCTTCTAGTTGTAAGAAGGAATATATCCCCCAAACACTGCTTTTAATAAGAAACACTTTTGCAAGAAATATATTTTGTGATGTAAGTTTTGTGGTAGATTTCACATGGCTGATGGAACATACCCAGCAATTGAACGATACAAACAAATAATTTCATTAGATTGTAGAAGAAAGATTACAAATTCGGGCAAATTATTAAAATGGAACATTGTTTGGTCTTGCCAATGAGCTATAACTCTTGGACCCTAGCAAGCTCGGTCAAATTATTAAAATGCAACATTATTTGGTCTTGTCAATAAGCTATGACTCTGGGACCCTTGCAAGCTCAGTCAAGTTATTAAAATGTAACATTGTTTGGTATTGTCAATGAGCTATGACTCTGGGACCCTAGTAAGCTCAGTTAAATTATTAAAATGCAATACTGTTTGGTCTTGCCAATGAGATATGACTCTAGGACCCTATCAAGCTTTGTCAGATTATTAAAATGGAACTTCGTTTGGTATTGTTAAGAGTCATGATTTAGAAAGGTAATTTTAATAGATTAGTGACTTATCTGATAGTCTCTTCTTGCTATAAATACGTATTAGAACAAATAATGGATAACTCATCAACAAGTACATATCAGTTACTTCTATCTTATTTGGGAAAAAAAAGCTAATGGCAAACCACTTTAACGACACAAATGGTCCTCCTACACTTCGGGTCCAAACACTTGATTATGACTGTGAAGAAAATACTAATTGGACCCTTCATAGAGATGAACGTCTACTGGAATTCCTACTCACTAAAAAAGACATTCATGGATGGAAAACTAATGAAGGACCATTACCGGACAAACGAGTGAAGGAAACCAAAGATTTACTTAATTAATGCTATAAAATTAAACGTGATATTTCCAACGCTAAGTCATAACCAGGATTGTCCAACTTGAAAGCCGGTTCAGGTTCTTCAAAGAACTGATTCGGACCCCTGGTACAGTTTGGACGGGAATATAAAATGGTCTTTGGTGATCATAACATCTGAAATAAGTTTATGCCTGTAAGTTCTACACTCCCTTTACAATGATTACATGCACTTTGAATCTTTCATTATTTTAAACTGTTGTGATGAATACAAGATTGTCCAATCAAAAGCTATTGCAACACTTTTGATGAGGAGCCCTTGCTCACGAAAATGGAAGTACTTTTCGAAGAATTGTATCCAACTAACAATAGTGGAAGCTCTGCGAGTGGAAGTGGGAAGGGGAAGAAAGATGCGTAGTGAAGATTGTTGAATGTTGCATGTTGTTTTATCACTCAGTGCTCTATCTATTTTATCATGTGTTTGTTACTTCATTTTATTGTGGTTTTTGATGTGTTATTTTTTATTTTGCTAAATCACTGTTGCTACTTCTTGAAATATTGTAATTTTTGTGTTTTTTTATAGTTGTTTGTTTGCTGTATATATTTGATAACTACTGAATGAATAAACTTAAAAATAAATCACACACTAAGAAACTTCTGCACAATTAAAATAAATTACACATTAAGAAGAAATACTTAATAATGTCCTCCTTTGTCACACCCCTTTGGATATTTGTCTTTACGTAGGCCGTAATTATGTCCTTGGGGGGGGGGGGGGGGCTGGTGTATCCTCGTCCTGGCGCAGCTTCTTTCCTAATCTACATGGCACATTACGAGGTGGTTCTTAAATCAAAACTGGTGTGTTATTTTCTACGTGCCCTCCCTCTGGCGTGTCACATTCTTCATCCTCATTCGCATGTACACGCCAGCTCTCATTAGAATGATTCACATATTAATATTGAATTGGTATCATATGGAAGTGTGGTCGCAAAAAGCCCATGGGATTCGCATCTGCGATGTCCTGGAATCCACGACTTCTATCTGTCTGAAGAAGATTGGTGAACGACTGCCCAACAATGGAAGGAGTACAAAACTCTACCCCATATGGTCCAAATGTAGGAACGTAATCACCTTCCTCGTCTGGATCAGGATGTCTGTGAGATAATGATCGACCAGTCGTATTTATATTCAAAGAGAGAAAAAATATTATTATAATATTAATTATAATGTTACATATAAAATAGTTATTTAACGAATTATACATTTACCATGATGGGTGAATGATGGTGGCCCGGGTGTGGTTGTGGGTGTGTGATGAGAGGACGTGGACGGACCAGGTATTTTTCTTCTTGCACTACTCGATGTCTGTACCGTGCATAGATCTGGAGCATGTTCATGTAGCTCCCCAAGAATACAAAGGCGTTGTCTCAACTCATCAGCAACTGACTGAACTACATCATGCATATGACGATAAGAGTCAAAATCTTCATCTTTAGCATCTAACGCAACCCGGTTGAGTCGCTGACTCCAAGTACCCTACAAAACACAGAAAGTTTAAGATTAAAGTGAATAATTAAATTCATTGAGACAAAGTGAATAAGATTTACAATGGCATCGTGAATGCTGACGGGCAAATGGTTGGTATCCTCCCTCTATATGTCTCTCTTAATGGGAGATGAAACGACGTGTATTTTGTTGATACCATCTGAAATATCCATGCATTGTACCCACACCTCTTCAAACTGGAGTGCCTTGTTGTCTCGTAACCTCTCATAAATTCTATGCATGAATCCAGCCACAATGACGTGCAATCCACTGAACCTAATGATCATGTGCTCGGGAGACATTGTGGAATTCTTCCAAATCAACAATGTTGGTATCTTGTATACTTTGGCATATACCAAATTATCGGGTCACTCGATTAGGAAACTGGACCTCGACAATTGACCAGCATATGAGTGGACACTCGCTCAGCCAATTTTCACTTCAAACATCTTTCACGCAATATAGAAATTTCAGGAGCACTCATATAATAGGGTTCCCATGTCCACTGCACATTTCAATAATATCATCAATTTTTGTTGTATAACCATCAATTTTTGTTAAATAAAATAAGTGAGATTTATTTAGCACTCTACCTCTAATTCATGCAGTCGATCAAGTGACTCCCGAAATACTCTTAACGTATTTCTAGCTCTCCACGTATTATTATGTCCTGCAATACATCTACATAAACATTAAACTCAAGTTACGAAAACGAGGTTATTATTAACAAATGTGTATCAAGTATTGCAGTAATATATTGTACCTAGCACCATACGGTTGTACAAGCAATGTGAAATTTTTTATTGTAACGTACATGGTCTGAAGATCGAGCATGGGCCATGTGGACTCTGGTCTAACAGAGTAAATTTGGGGCCAAGCCCAAATATGCAACAAATCTAGTGGACCACTAATCGTCTTCCTCTCAGGGTTCACAACATTACACAGCTCACGATATAAAAGTGCAAGCACAGCTCTACCCCAACTAATACTTGAGGTCGCCTCATCATCCACGAAATCACACAGGTATAGTATGGACACATAGTTGTTGTACTAGGCATCAACATTGAACCAAGTAAAAGCAATGCAATCCAGTGCGCTTACTTCACAACCTCATCTTGCGGCTTGTCATCATTTGGCTAGTGAATTCTAAGATGCTCACTCAATATCGAGAGTCTCAAACGAGTCTCACCTCTCATTTCCTCATCATAATCAACTATCATACCGATGTAGTGCATAATATACTGAGCCCAATACTCCCTATAACGTTGAACATCATTGCCTTTCATCGGGGCACCTTCAAGCGGAAGACCCCAAATTATGGCAATATCCTGTAGGGTGATTGTCGCCTCTTCTACGGAAAAATGAAAAGTATGTATCTCGCGGCATCATCTCTCAACCAAAGACTGTAACTCTGAGTTCTGTTCTAGCTTTGAAACAGATATCATTCAATTTCACAGAATTGATGCATTTTGAAGTTAGAAGAGACATGTTGTAAAGAAGAAGAATTGGATCCAATAAGTGGTAGGAATGTCAGATTTTGTTGTAGTGCACTAAGTTGTCCAGCATGTCGGTCTGATATAAGAAAAAACCTTTCTATGTCGCGAGAAATATGTTTTGCAACCATGTGAGGAACCAATGCGACGAGTTATAACTCTCTGAATCAACAATTGCATAAGCTAGTGGAATGACTTGTTGGTTTGCATCAATTGTACATGCCATCAACAACGTGTGCTTGTACTTTCCAACCAAAAAAGTTCCATCAACATTGATGACTTTGAGACAATGTCTAAAAGCCTTGATACATGGTCTAAATGTCCGAAATATAAATCTTAACATATGCACACTAAGTACTCCCAAAGATTTGTGTAGCCACTCGACCACTGTCTCTGGGTTATAGGTATGCAAGGCCTCCATGTATTTTGGTAAATGTTGGACTGACATCTCCCACGTCCCGTACATATTTTCACGAGCCCGTCATAAACCTTGTCATGCCTTGTGATATGGCACTTTATAACCATATCTTGTTCCACAGCAATCTGGACATGCAAAGCGCTTTATAACGGATCTCTCTGGACATGAGTGGTAATGAGCATAGCAATCATATTTTTACACAAATTGGAGTGATCATCACGTGACATTTATGCGCATAACCCAATCTTATTATTTCCCAAACACCCTTTCGTTTACAAAAACTAGCGCAGAGACACCATTTACATTCAGGTGAGACGTTAGTTGAAGAATTCAGAATATCTAGATTATTCTCCCCAATTGATTTTGCAATACAAACAGCTTTCTAAAGCTTTTGGTTGCTCTGTTCCACTCTATACGCACACTGCGACACGCACAGAGTGATCTTTAACAGCCCACATCATTTTTTTATCTCTTTATATCATGCCTTTTTTCAACACTCTTTCATCTTTGTCGTAGTAGTAGTCCTATTGAGGGAAACCAATAGAATCAATATGAATGTCTTCGTAGTGGCAATCAGAAAATGCTATGTTTTTATAGAGTTTCGATCCTTCATCCACTCGTTTATAGGTTGTAGGGCCACGTTCAACTTCGGTAGGCTCAAATGATCTTCATTTGGTATACTATTACCCAACTGAAAGAACTCCTCGTCTGTTTCATCTCCATCATCTAATGCATCTAAACTCTTTTAAGAATCGCAACCTTCATCCAGTTCAAAGTAATCAGCGGTATAATCCAGGATTACAAGTGGGGGATGCTCGGTGGGATCTAAATTTGGATAATCAACAGTAGTTCTTCCACCCTCATCTCCAAGCATTGATCATTGCCAGAAGAAGTATTCGCCATATGTGCTATTACTTCTAAAATATAAAAATTAACCAAGAATTACAAGGATATAAATTTTAAAATAATTAATAAATTTTTCACATATTTAACAATTTTTTCACAAACAAAATAATAAAATATCACGTAATTAGTAATTTTCTCACAAATAAATAAAATCAATATTAATTAACACTTCACAAAATAAATAAGTTAAAATTTTCACATAATTAGAAATTTTTTCACAAATAAATAAATTCAATATTCACAAATAATTAACAACTAAACACAAAACGAATATATTGAAATTTTTATATAATTAACAATTTACTCACAAATAAATAAAATCAATTTTCATAATAATTAAAAACTAAACACAAAACGAATAAATTAAATTCTTCAAATGTTTAACAATTTTCTCACAAACAAATAAAATCAATTTTCATAAGTAATTAACAACTAAACAAAAAATGATTAAATTAAAATCTTCACATAATTAATAATTTTTTCACAAATAAATAAAATCAATATTCATAAATAATTAATAACTAAAAACAAAATGAATAAATTCAAATTTTCACATAATTAATATTTTTCTCACAAATCAATCAAATCAATCTTTTTTTTTAATATTTACAACTAATTTCACAAACAAATAAATTCAGTATTTATAAAAATTAAAACTAAACTCAAATTTACAACAAATGAATAATACATTAATCAACAACAAATGATTATTTTTAAAAGCAATTAATTAAAAATATATAAAATAACTAATAATTGTAAAATAAATAAAAGATTTTGGTTAGAGATTACCTTGGGAACACAAGTTGTCAGTTTTGCCGCCTGCCGCATTGTCGTCGCCTGCCTGTCTGCTTTACCGACTGCTAGAGCTTTTGTTTTTTCAAAGTGAGCAGAAACAGATGAAACGGACGAGAGGAAGGGGCCGCAGTTTCAGAGCTTGCGGGGAAAAGAATTTGCAAAAACAAAACTTTTTTTTTCAAATTAACCCGGGACGCTATTCCCACCAGCGTCCCGTAATGAGAATTTTTTATTTATTTTTGGCAATTTGACCCCGGGACGCTGGTGGCAACAGCGCCCTGACCCACCATTAATTTTTTTTTCGGCCCCAAAATTATGAAAATCAACGGAAATGGTCCATGACTCGATTGCCAAATGCATCCCACTTTCAAGTTTATTTATTTATTTATTTATATTAGCGGAACACTTTTTATAATAGTGTTTCGATTTTTATTTTTAATTATTGTTTTCAATTCCAAAATATAATATTATTTATTTAATTTTACCTGTACACAATGATGCCCTATATTTAGAAAAATCTCTTTTCCAAACGTACCTCCCTCTCTCTCTCAACACACACCCACACTAACTATTGGACTATAATGTTTCACTTGTTTTATCGGGCTGATTATTGGACTTATTCTTAAGATTCAATAACGATAGGCCATGAAATTGCAAAAGTTTTTCATTCAAACCCACTGATTCAAGGATAACCCAATTAGTAGATATGAATGTAAGTTGGGCCTACGGCCAACAATTTGGTGCAATAAGAGCCATAAGGTTCTTAGGCCCATAAGCAAATTGTTGATTTGTTGTGAGGGTCGTAAAATAGACCCATTTGATATCTTAGGTTGAACAAATATCATGACTGCATGTGATGTCCCCAACATAAATCAATTTCAAACATGAATGCATATCCATTTAATCTATACGTTGCATTGTCTGCTACCTCCACTAGTTATTGGCCAACTTAGGACTTAATGGTCTCATTTTTATTTTTTAAGACAAAGTGTATATGAAAATTGTTGAATGATTTAGGTTAGTCCATCCATTCTAATTGAATATACATAAGTATAGCACATTTGAACTCTTATAACAAATAAAAATAAAAATATAGTTAGTATAATTGAAAAGTTAATTTTTATCTATATTTTTTAATTATAATATTTATTTTAAACTACTAATTTATTAATTATTAATATTAAATATTTTAAATAAGGGCACATATATAAATATGCACGGAACAAATATAAAAAGTTTAATATAATTTAGAGTTAAAAAGACTATAATTATGAGAGAAAGGTAGTAAATGAAGTGTTTTATATATAAACAAAAGTCAATAGGATATTTTCAAATACTAGTGACGATAATCCTATATATAAATTATCAGAAATTAAATAAATAAAAGAGAGTTAAAAATACTATTTTTATTAAAAATGTCAATTTATTTACAAGATACAAACAAACAATAATATTCTTTAGCTTTTTTGTGCGGTGTCAATTAATAAAGCAAGCAATCATTAGATGTGGATAATTAGATACTCTTTGTTTTCATTTTGCCCCATCTCTACCCTTTTTGGGCAGCTACATAATTACATTAATTAAGTTGTAAATCAGGTGATCCCATCATATCCGTAAACTAAAGCCTAACCATGCTCATTTGTGTCTACTTATATTTATTAGGCTGAGTCATTAAGCCTAACTTATAAACAACCTAATCATGTGCTAACAACCTAATTCTAATAATCTTCAAATAGATATCTATCATGGTATTAAACTTTTAATATTGTACAGGGAATCACATTATTATTATAGAAAAATTGTCAAATAGTCGTTCAATAAATAAAATTCATTAGTTTTAATTAAATAGTCCCTTTTATTTATCATTAGTTTAAAATTATGAGTTATTGTGAACCTGAGTACATCTAATAATTTAATTTAATATCCGCATATAACTGATTATATCATCATATCTAATTAGTACATATTAATATACATTACCACAAATAATTGAAATTCTAAATTTAAAATCTCAAACTTTAAAATGAAAAAAAAACTCTAAAATAGAAAAATTAAACCATAAAATAGAAAAATAAACCATAAACCCTAAATTTATGACATACATCATAACATATAACTGACATATATCACCACATATAACTCATACGATGATAGATTTCAGTCGGCACCCTAAAATGGGAAGCTAAACCCTAAAACAAAAAACTAAATCCTAAAATGAAAAACAAACTCTAAAAATGGAAAACTAAACCTAAATTGGAAAAATAAACCCTAAATTCTAAAATTTTCATATATCATATATATAACCTATCATCGCATATAACGGGCATATATCATCACATATAATTGGACGATAATAAATTTTTTCCGGATGCACCCAGGTCCATATCATAAATTTCATTTTTTACATTTTTTGTCCAAAATATCCTTACTATATGTATGAACTTCTTACTATATGTCTGAGAATCTCTTAATTATGTCCAAAAATTTCTTATTTAATGACAAAAATACTTTACTTGATTGCGAAAATTTCTTATTTGATGTGCAAATGTTGCTATGTATTTCTTACTTATTAAACACAATTTCTTTTTATTTGCCAAAAAAAACTTACTTGATAACAAATTATTATTTATTTATTTCTTAATTAATTAATAAAAAAATAGATAATATTTTATTTTATAGTGAGACTTTTTACTTTATATTCGAAAAAGTAAGAAATTCCTTATTTTATAGTTAAAATTTCTTATTTTATGTACAAAAAGATAAAAAAAATTATTTTATTTTTTCTAAAAGCTTTGATCCAAAAAAAAAAAGTGGGGTGCAAATTAGCCATCTACCTAATTTTAACTGAAAATTTTCAATTTTACGATTGGAGAAATCTCAATTCATAAATATCTATTGTAAAATAAAAATTTTAAAAATACAATATTTTGGCTATCAATTTTTTCTCTATCTCCTAAACACGATTTAGGTAACCACTCCTTAAAACACTTATGCAACAAAAGAAAAATGAAATAAACCATATCAATTTGAATTTTTATTTGCAAAAAATCAGAAATAAACTATTAAGAAGAAGATTTGATTCAAAGATTACCTATTAATATACGTCCCTTATTTTTTCTTCTATTTTTTTGCATCTCTGTGAAATAATTTTTTTTTATTTTCTTTAGAAATTATTGGGTAGACATATTCAAGCTGAGCACCAAATTGTTGATATTCTCACCAAACTTATTGATGCTAAATGATTTAGTTCCTTGAGAAAATCATTATGAATTTGCATCATGGGATACTATGAACTCATATAAGTTTCTCGTTAGGCATTAGTTTATTTTTCTTTTTGTTTCTTCCTCTTACATTTGGTTGCTCGACTCGTTGAACTAAGTTTATGATTATTCTTAGTGTTCCAACAATATACCAAAAACTCTCATTTACTAAATCACAAAAGTGCTACCATTTAAAAATATTGTAGTGTGAAAGTTGTCACTGCGACAAGAGCTACCTTCAAACGAAAAATATGAAATGTGTGACATTTACTAATATGTTTTGTCAAACAATGTGCTCTTTGTTGGGATAAGGATTCTAGTAGCATCAATTTCTAATTTATTTATTTTTTTCCTTCCAATCTAGACTTCAACTTGTCACATGGTAGCCCTTTACCTAAATAGTGCTTGTGCACCTAATGAAATTATTTGTAAAGATATGGGTGTCGATCAATACATCACCTTGTCACAGGGTTGTCTCCCGAATTAATTGTGGTGCACACCTAATGAAACTATGTGTGAATATATCTTTACGAATCAACAAATCATATTGTCATAGGGTAGTCATCCATCTAATTAGCTGATGTGCACATAATGAAACTCGATTTGAAGATTGGTACCAGCTTTCCAGCTTTATAGTGGATATGCACATAATGAAAAGTGGTATGCTTGTGCGAACTATAACAGTAAAGTAAATCAGAAGGTTGCATTCCCACTTTACTTGTTTGGTAAATAATGATATGTGATAAGTTTACAAATGAAGCTATAAGGTGTTATTCTGTTTTCTTTTATTTTGGAGGGTGGGGGTGGGGTATAACACTTTATATTTTACTCAATCGTAAATTGAAATTTAGCTATACTTGCTGGAACAATATGGATTATCTGTCATGTGGCGATTACAGTCAAATAAGTAAAAATTTCTGGCATATATACTTAGGAAATTGGCCATGCATTTTTATTTATTTATTCATTTAAGACATTGCATTTGAGGTTATCATGGAGATTTATTTGTTAAGGTGACTTATTTTTGGAAAGAAATATCAATGATTTTTAGTAATTTTCATTTCGAGTCTTGTTAAAAAGTAGATTAATCTTTATCTTATTTTTTTGAGTGGGTGAATATTGACGGTTTTCACTAATTTTACAAGGGTGTGTTGGAATTTTTTTTTAATATTATGTGGGTAGTTATTTTTGGAGATTATTGGGTTAGTGTTTGAATTTCAAGTTTTGAAAACTATCTTTTTGAAAAGTCACACGCATACCGTATTGTGTAGAGTTGTAACTCTGATTGTTCATTTGTAAAAGTTTCCTTGTGTTTTCATATTAAGGTGTGGTTACTTGTACTCTTTAGCCTCTCTTTCCTTGAGTCCAGTTTTTCTTATAGCTATGAAGAAGAGAAACGCACCCAAGTGCAAAATCTCTCCCACTACGACTTCTCAACCTAAAAGGGAGAAAACTACCAAATATAGTATTAACAAGTCCACACCACTACCGATTTTTGCACTACCAGTGGATATGTGAGCAACTCTGAGCACTCCCAAATACCATTCACTGTCTCTATTCGCACTCCTCTAACATCAGTTGAGACAAAAATTGCCCTCGATTTGGGATGACTCGCGGTGACTCAATCCCTCATTGCTCTCGCTTCATCCGGTGTAGATTCTGAGTGTTGGACCAAATCAATGGATGGCAATCTCGCCCCAGCCCGACCCGCGCCATTTGGGGCGCCGTGACCCGTGGAGGGGCGGGTCCGGGTACCATCTCCGCCCCGCGGATACCCGGCCCGACCCGCCCCGCCGAATATTTTTTATTTTTAAATATATTTTATATATGTTTTAAGTATTTATTTCATATGATTAATTAAATTCTTTTACATTTAATATTATATTTAATATGTATATATTTATAATGATATTTTTTTTGAATAATATTTATTAATAAGCAAAATAAAAGATAAAGAAAAACTTATAATTAATCTTATAAATGTATAATTATTATATTTTCTTACATATATTATTATTTATAATTAAAATTTTATTTTATATTTAATTTTTATAGTAATATATGTAATATTATATATTAAAATAATTTCAAATTTAATAAAAATTAAAAAATATATATATCGGGCTGACCCGACCCGCGACCCATGGCGGGGCGACCCGACCCGGCCCGTAAAGTGGACGGGGGCGGGTTCTCTAGTACCCTTTCCGTTGCCATCCCTAACCAAATCTAGTGACCAACACAAGACCTCGAGGTCTGATCGCAGACCCCACCAATGAAAGTAGATTAAAGGCGACTTCTCCACCTACACGTTAAAGTACTCACTGCCTTCAGGCCAGAAAGAGTAAATCTACTCTTTCTGCTCCTGGTCGCTCAAAGTCATTCTAACTTGTAGATGATCAACAAAACGAGATGGAGGTCTATTAGGTAGGTATTCTTATCTCTCATTAATTTTATTCTTAAAAAGTTGTTGATGTTTTGAGATCTTTAAATCTGTGAAGTTGTGGGGTGAGAAAGTTTTGGGTTTTGGTAGTTATAGCAAATAAAACAAATTGACTTGATTGAGCGTAAGGGTCTTGTTCGTACTGTGAAGAATATTTTCTCATTATTTCAAAAATATTGTACTTGAATTCTATGTGAACCTCCAGAATATATTTAAGGATGTTGCATCTGGGGGATATGGCAAGGTGTTTTTTCGTAATTGAATTCGTAATTTTACTCTGACTGTGATAAACAAGTACCTTGGGTTGGCTAATGTTGACTTGTTTGATGAGAATTCGGACAATGTGGCTTTTGCTTTAAATGGTAAAAATGTGACTATTTAGCCCCCAAGTCCTAGCTTACGCCATCCATGCTTTCTCTGGAGTCCAATCTTCTGCACATAATTGGGATAACTAATTGGGTAGCTACGTCCATTAAGTCCTACACCTCAGTTCAACAAAAGTTGTTTCTATACCGCCTGTTCTTAGACAATGCAATTGACTATGGTTGTCATGCCTTCCACTCAGTCTCATATTTTGCAAAGAATCCTAACTCAACTCTACAACTCCCTTATCCATCCCTGATATGGTCAATTCTTCAGAGTCAATGTGTTATCCAAAACTGAATGGCGTTATGAGCCTTAATTCTCATGTTTATTGTGTTGTTGCAGTCACTGCTCGAATTGTAGGTTGAGATCCTCTTCCAATTTCTCTACCAGCGGAAGAAACCTTTGTGCTTGCTGCTATAATTTTCGATAACTTATTGGCTTTCTTTTTGCAGAAACTTAAACATGTTACTTCTCATATTGATGTTTTGTAGGCTAAACGCACTTACTACCACAATGTCATTATCCATCTTGAAGTTGTTATTGCTGGTCCTTTGACTTTCTTGATCACACAAGGGGGGAGAAGATGAGCAAAACTAGTGCAAGTGTCAAGGCAAGAGCAAGGGAAATATGATGAGGAAGAGTAAAGCAACAGAAAGTTCAAAGGGCAAAGGAAAGGGATTTCTAAACAGAGGAGTATGTGGAAGATGAGAAGATTGAGAAAAAGTTTGAAAAAGAAGAAGATGTTTTAGAAGAAGGAACAGATGAGGAGAATGAAGAAGATGATGAGTCTGGTGAGTAGTTGTATTGAGTGTGGGTGTTACCTCTTATGAACTAGTTGATGAGCCATGATTTTTAGGGAGGACAATTTATTTTAAAGTTGGACTTACACTAAAAATATTTTATATATTTGTGATAATATTAGTTTGTTATGTTTTTATATGGCCTTTGTAAATATCTTGTCTGCAGTATTGGTTGAACAATCAATTAACTTGGCCTTTCAAGTTTGTGATCAAAAGCCAAATGGGGGGATTGTAAATTTATAAAGATTGGCATGATTGATCACAAGTAAAGTTGTTCATTGTGTGCGCATGCATTGTACCAATAACTTGCTTTTTTATATATTTCGACTATATAAAAATCCCAATATTGGGATTGTGTTTCTTGATTTGATTTTGTATTACATGTTGAAGATATTTATTGATACTAATTCAAGTACCAATTTGGCAAGATATCGATTAAATAACAAATGTTACAAAGGATGTTGGTAACTAAGAAAGCAATCAATAAAACAAATTAGGATAAAAGCTCAAGTCAACCATTCAAGTTAAGAAAAGATATTTGAGAATTCTTTCTTTACAAATGCATCAGCTCTTGAGTCCTTTAAATAGTCTTAATTCGTGTATTGTTTATACACTTAACATAGAGAGAAGAATATGGAGAGACATTTATTACTTTAACAAGTGCTTGAGATTGTTAGCCAAGCAAGTTGAGTTTTTGTAAAAACACCAAAGTCACTATACGAATCAACGGAAAGTTGATAACAATCAATTGAAAGGAGTTCAAGGCACGGTTCGAAGTGAACTAGAAGGAGTTTAGTTCACGTTCGACCAATGAGAGGTTGCTGGTTGTATGGATTAAGCAAGAGGTACAAGTAGATTAATATGTGAATGGATTCCCTATGTGTACTTATATAATATTTGTGTATTAATTAATAAAATTCAAGAGAAAAGATGGAGTCTTTCAATTGTTAATTATTGTGTTCAATTTGATTTATGTTTAGATTCATTGTTCGACCTATACATAAATACATACACAAAAACTTGTATGTTATTGTCACACGAAACTGAATATATGTGACGGATTCACTTTTTCTCTTCAAACTGTCACATTTATACTATAAATGTGTCACTTTGTTTATATTATAATAAAAAAAATAATACACACACACACACACACACACATATATATATATAATCAATATATAATATTTTAAGATGCAAATTGTAAGGTGAATACATTTAAGGCTAAGAGTGATAATTTTCAAAAAAAAACTGATAATTCTATTTAAGATATAAATTAACATATTTAAAACCACAAGTGATACTTTTCTTTTATTTTTTCTTTAATCTAATTAATAAAATATGAATCAATGAAGATTTATTAAAGATTTGAGATAAATATAAAATAAAATACAAATTAAGAAAATATAAAATAAATGTAGAAATTTATATTAGAAAATAATTAACAAAAATAGAATTTTGTCTTCAATTTAATGTTTAAAATTAAAGAACAATGATAAGAAAATATAGAACAAAAAAATTAATAACTTTTTATTTAAAATATAAAATAACACTTTCAAAGTTAAAAGTGACAATATTAAAAAAAAAAAAAAAACAAGTCTATCTGTGCTTGATTAATATGTAAATCGACTCTTTTTACAAAAAATTACAATATTAAAAAAAAAAGTCATATCAATAATAATATGTGTAACAATCATTAAAAATAAAAAATTACTCACGTACATATTACCACATACTCTAATCTTACATGACACAACAAAAACTAGTTGAAAGGGTAATTATAGGTAAACCTGAAATATGGATCTCCTTTTTAACTTCTCTAATTGCAACTTTAGCAATAAAATAAGATAACTTTATGAATATTTAATTGCACAATGCAATATTTAATTTCATAATTAACTTTATGAAATATGGTCACTTTAATTCTCTTTTTCTTGTTTGTTTTTGGGGGCAATTAACTGCCATACGGCCAATACAATTGTCCACACACACAGAAATTCCACCAACATAGACATAATAATTCATATTTGGCTCCTCTTAAGAAAACCTGGAAAAGTTTACTTTTTTTGTGGACGTGGTCCCACTACTTTGTGAATTTTGCCAGGTGCACGGCTTTTGGTTTTGAGCACTTTGAATTGGTTAACTTTTCATTTGAACTGCAGCTCCTATAATCGAGATAATGAACCAAGTTCGAAATTACAAGTCTACACAGAACTTTTCATAGTGATTTAACATAGTTTGGAGATTATTGTGTCAAATTGGGTGTTTATTCAATATGCACTCAGATAATCAACGGTTAAAAGATTCTTTTCAGCACTAACGTAATTTATTAAGAAAAATTAGAAGTTGAATTAGTTATTATTATTATTATTATGTCTAGTCGAAGGACTATAGGCTTACATACACCATATCTCCCCATACATGAGAAACCCACTCTTATCTATCCCATCCCATCTACTCCGAATTAGTAGATTACACTACTGATAAATAATCAATCCTACAACTTCAAGTCCTTTGCTCGTAGATAATCTAAAGAAGTTCTTGTGATAACTCATCCACTAATTGCCCAAAAATCGCAACCTCCATTGCAGCTGATATATCCTCCACTTGCTCGTTAAATCTCGTCCATCCGTCAAACTCTGTCTTGAAATCGAACCCAATCATCATGTCGATGGTGTTGGGTTCGACCTCTCTCCACGAATCCAATTTGTTGCCAATTCGACTCATCACCACTTCATTGTCGCACGAGTTAACTATTCCATTTTTTTCCTCGGTTATTAAATCGGACACGAGCTTCTTCATGTCCGTGGACATGTTCTTGTACAGCGACAATTGCTCATCACCGTCCGATCGGTCCTCGTCGTCGGATCCTTGTAGCGAATCTCTCTCCAGTTCGATTGTGTCCAATTCCGCCAATTTTTCAAATCTCCGGAGCCTGTACAAAAGTTGCTGCTTGGCCCCTAAGAATTAATTTAGTGCAGTAAATTGGTTAATCTCAATGTGACACGGGTACAATTTATTGCAATTAAATTTTAAAATTAAAAAAAAAAAAACCAAAAAAACTTGATTCTAAATCTTATGTTATGATTTTCTAAGGACAAAAATGAGGTCACAATTAACAGAAACTGATGTACAAAAATAACAACAGTACTAAGAAAGAAAGGTATCACCAGACGTACACTTCATGATCAGTAACAATTCGATAGTGTTATATTTCAGAAAAAAAAACAGATGATACAACAATATGTCATAATTTAACTCAAATAGGGACCCCAACAATCTATCACTTAAAAAAACAATTTAAAATAAAAAGAGAGAGATGAAAATGACATAGCAACAACGAGGTACATAACAAAATGGAACATGCTTGCATTAGATGCACCTAACGTAAAAGAATAATAATAATAATAATAATAATAATAATAAATTATGAATGAAAATAAAGTCGTGAAAATCGTTACGTACTTTGGACATTTTGATAGCTGCATTCGAGATCATAATCATCGTCCTCATCTGCATCTCCGCTTAAACGTCCATCATCTTCGAATGGAGGGTCGAATACTGAGACCGGACTACATTGTTCCTTATCTTGTTCTTCTTCTTCCTCTCCTTGTACATTATCCGAATTATTTGTTCTGTAATTTTCATTTTCCTATAGAGATTTAAAAAAATAATTGTTAGTGATTAAGAATAACACTTAATTATCGTAGCTTGTGAAAGTTAAGTGTAAGGCCAAGAATGATGAGTACAATTATCATTAGGGTCCAAAATTGGTGATTAGAATGTGAGACAATGTCAATAGGGTCCAAACCGAAAAAGGTTATCAGGATTTGTCATTTACTGGAAATTAACAAAATAAAGCCAAATAAATATATTTAAAAAGAAAAATTATTTTGGTGGCAGAGAAACCGAAAGTACAGAATTCAAACAAGCAGACAGGTTCTGATGCACATGGACAAAAAAGGGCCTCTATTTGCTCTCTGGAGAATTGTTAAATATTTTTTATGCAAGTAATGAAGGGTATTTTTGTCATTCGAAGTCGACATTCCGGCCACCAAATCAGACCAACAGGATTGTTTACCGACAGTAGAAAGCAAGTCAAACACACCACAGATTTCATACATACTGAGTCACGAGTTCACTATTAAAATATTTACTGAGTTTCACGGATTATATGCTCTCTCAGCTCAATTTACATCCATGTATTAGCACAATTTAATTAGTACTATTAAACAAACATTTTTCAAAGATCACCACCAACCAAGAATATTTCACTGGGGCGGCATGAATAAATTGTAAAGGAATTTACTTTACCAAAATTATTCGTTTCTTAAAATAAATATATATTCTTTCCTCCATTAATTAATGTCACTACTCTTTCAGCCGAAGAAATTGGGCCAAAACAATCCAAATATAATTATTTTTTAACATTAACTCAATGTGTTTATTACTTTAATTAAATATTTGATTCTTTTTCCACCAAAATAATTATATTTAATTAAAAACACAAACCTGATTAACGCGGCGGCTAGGGGAAGCCGCCGGAGAACAAAATTCCGGCGTGTGGCGGCCGGAGGACGGCGGGCTTTTCTGAAGATTAAATCTGAAAGGGCTAGTGCAAAAACGTGTTTCAAAACCGCCGCTAATAATCTCCTCCGAGCAGTCAGAGCCACAACTACTAGTTGAAGCCTCAAAATCCAATTCGTTGCTCTCGGTCCAGTTAGCACTGCTGGGCCTACGGTTACTACACGAGCACGACATCCTAACCGTTTCTTCGTCGTCGTCGTCGTGTGCAGTCGCAGTTTGACCCGAAATAGCGCGCGCTTTAGCCTTGCTCCGGTCCTTGAGCCTTTTCAGAAAGGAGCCCAACAGGCCCAGCCCAGCGTTTTTAGCGCCCTGGGCTTTGGGCTTCGACTGCTGCTGTTTCTGGATCCTCATCGCGGCCTCGACGAGGAGAGCGGCGGTTTTGGTCGGGATGTGGAGGAAAACGGCGCCGTTTGGGGACTTACATGGGCTCTTCGCCGGCGACGGAAAATCGAAAAACGGCGATTTCCTAACGTCCGGCGAGTTCTGGAAAGATAGAAAACAGGCGTGTTTGCAGAGAATATTGCGGCGGTTGGTGGAGGCTTCGTGGATGGGATTGGGCTTGCGTTTTCCGAGCTGAAGATTGGTCGGCGGCGGCGAGGATTTTTTCAGGCGGGATCGGCGGTCGGCGATGTAGTTTTTCAGGCGAAACGGCTCCTGGTCTTCTTTGAGTAGCTCATGCAGAAACTGCTTTTGAGCCATGATTTTGGGAAAATGCAAATCGAGAGATGGAACAAAAGTTGTAATTATGGGATTATTTTAATTTTTATTTTTTTTTGTAGTTGGGTGAAGAAAAGAAAACAGAAAGTTTTGAAAAATGATGGAGAAGAGGGGTTGAAAAGGAGAATATCGGAAGTGGGGAAGTTGGATACAAATAGTAATTGAGAAAGAGAGAGAAATAGAATTCAAATCCGGGGTTTACGGGATCGAGGCAAGGTGGTGATAATCGAATTATTATTTATAAAGATGATCCAATTAGTAAGTTTTATTTGTCCGTATTAAATTGGTGCAGATGTTTTTTTTAATTAAATAACAAAAAATTGAAAATGATATTGAAATGGCTGCTGTATAGCTAGCTGTGCTGTGCGAGCCCCATGTACATTAAAAGCAGCGGGCAGTGTAATTCTTGTCTGGCAGTTTGGGAATAGTAAGAAGAAAAAACGGGGTTTCTCTTTCTAAAATATTTATTTATTATTTTTTTAAATAAAAAGTTATTGTACTTATTTCAATATCATATCTGAAATAAATACTCCATTCACTTGTTTCTTATGAATATCATTCATGGAAAAAACCTAGGCCACACGATCACAATACTAGTCACTCGGGTTTTGTTTGATGCGGTGCGTTTTGGAGAAATTTGTCTTATTATATTTTGACTTACATTACTAAATTTTTTTTATAGAATTAAACATTTATTTTCTAATTTATCTCTATCTTAATGAACCCAATTTTTTATTCTTTCTAAACAAAATGGGTTGTATTATATCGATAATTTAGGATACATAAGCATATAGTAGTATATTTTTTTTATAAAAAAGGGAAAATGAGCACAAAATTAACGGCTTTTTTATTGATAGTAAGTACTTGTTCTATAAAAGAAAAGGAAGTTTTTGTTATTTTCTAAATTAAATGAAATGAGGTTTGAGTCAATTTTTCTTGAAAATATAGTGCAAATAACGTTTATTTACTCGAACTAATTGTTAGGACTTTGGAGTGAGGCTGTGGCCCGTCACCCGTGAGGTTTAGACTAATATGGGAGGATGTTTACCTTGTTTGAGTTCATCCCACAAATTAATCCAACGGTTACAAATTATAAAAATCTCAAACAATCTTTGAAATTCATGCTTATTTTAAGCTACATATTGCATTTGAAAAGGTTTTCGAATATTTTACAATGCGAGAATCCAGCGTACTATTTTGCCCTTTTCATGGTACCTCTATTGTTTTTCTTGTTAATGATGCAGAAGATATTGCATTTACCTATGAGGCTATGAAAGCCGACTTGATAAAGAATACGTATAACTTAAATCACTATAATGGAATGCGACAAATAATGTGGATAGTTGATGATAATAATTATTTATGGTCATTTTATTTTTGTGTTAAATATTTTAATCTAATTGTTATGTTGTTTTTTATTAGTGAAAAAATTATTGATATTAACATTTACAAATAACTTGATGACAAATCGCTTTTAACAAATACTTATACGAGATTTGTCTTATAATATGAAATCAATTTTTATTATATCTATTTTAATAGTATCCGTCCACCCAACTCGCCCCACCGGCCCCGTCCCAAATAATACTAAATATAAAACAAAAGAAGAAAAAACTCATGATCAAACAGTTACACAATGCTAACCCTCTTTCCACCTCTCTCTCTCTCTCTCTCTCTCTCTATGTCACCCACCAGTCACACCACCATCCGTTGTCTTCTATCGTCGTCCTTCGACCATTTTTGGCAAATTAAAACAAAAAATTAATTTGAATGTCTATGTGTTTTTGTTCGAAATCCAAAATTAGATTCACGATTAGATGCTCCAATCATTGTAGATTGAAGGTTAAAATCACAAATTCGTCAATTTTGAAATCAGATCTACGGTGATTTATTGGACCAAATTCTACAATATTATCAAAAAAAAAAATAGTGTCGGAATTAGCAAGGCAACAGTAGAGTTCTTCTTATTCGTCAATCTTTCTCTCCCTATTTTCTACCATTGTCGATGTGTCTATGTGGTGATGGAGTGTATGTGCACGTGCAAGTGATTATGCGCGACATGTGTGTTAATATCGTATTTTGGTGTTGTAATTATTTGATGGTGTTGGTGATGTTGGGGTGAAGCGTGGTGACTAATTACAAGCATTTTGCTTCTCTCTCTCTTTTCCAGCCGTCTTGGAATCGGAAGGAAATCAATAATGTGAGAACTTAAAAGTCAAAGCACAACACTCAAAAATTCATTTTGTTCAGTCCATTTTGTGAGTTTCTTAATGAAAATAGAAGATTAGAAGATTTGAGTTGATAGTTTTGCACCATAAATTATTTTAGAAGCTATTTTTTATGTATTGCTTATCTCAACACACATATTCATTTCGCAAAATTTATGGTGTATTTTCAGATGAAATGTCAAAAATATAATATAAATGATGACTTAATTGATAGTGTTTTTTTTTTGTCTTCTACTTTTTGGTTCGAGAAGGGGTAGAACTGCTTAGATTTGTGTTTTAAAAGTACTTTCGTTTACAATTGACTCTGAGTTGGTGGAATAGTAAGATTAAATCATTTTGAACCCTTTTTTGGTGTGTTTAGTTAAATATGTTGACATTTGGAAGAAAGTTCAAGACAATAAACTTCTTTTGAAATCCTTGAACACAAAATGGAATTGACCAAAGTTGTATTAAAAGTATCACATAATTAGTAAAAGAGTTTACAAATTCATGAAAAAGTATTACAAATCGATATGATATTTTCATATAAATATATCACAAATTACAATGAAAGTACATAAATATAGTTAAAAGTATCAAAATTGGAGTTAGAATTATTACAAGTTTACATAAATATTATGTATGGTACTTCTATATAGAGTATCACAAATTATAATTAATCTAAAAATATTGTTTAAGTATCACATATTTCTGATATCTCATTTTCATTCTTACAATTATTTTTCAATAATGGGTAGTTAAAGTATTAAAAATGATTAGAGTATCACATTAGATGCGTAAATGTATGGTGATTTGATCTGAACTGGCACGAGTATAAAATGTTTAATTAAAAAGAATATGTATGCATATTATTGTCACATACAAAAATTTACAAATCATATAAAAGTATCACAATCCCACATAAAAGTATCACAATTTCAATTTAAAATATCATATATTATATAAAAATATTACAAATTACAGTACAAGTATCATAACTTCATTTAAAGTATTATAGTCTTTCATAAGAATGTCATAACTTCATATAATAATATCTCATACTATATTTGTTAATGAAAATATTATAAATTTTAGTAAAGGTATCACAGATTGTAGTAAAAGTATCACAAACTCATCTAAAAGTATCACAAAGAGTAATACTTTACAGAATGTATTGTGATACTTTTATCATAGTTTGTCACACTTCAAATGACACAACATCCATATTTAGATAAAGTAGTTTCAAGCAAAGAACTTGGCTCGAAGACCACAAACAAAATGTTTACTATAATTTTATTTTTTTAACTAATTACATGTAAAATGGTTGTGATAGTTTTGATAAAATATATGATACTTTTGGGTGACTTTATGATACTCTTGGATGAAGTTTTATTTAATTTTGTTGTGATTATAAGTTTTTTGTGATACTTTAATTTAATTTTTTGATATATTTACATGATATTTAATTTGTATAATGTGCCAAGTGTTAAATGTGACTAGAAATTTAAACATTTTTGTGATATTTTTACTGAGTTTCGTGATACTTTAATTTGATATTGTAATACTTTTATCGAGAAACAGCGTAACATTACTGAAAATAATTGTTGGTTTGCACAGTCTCGTGGATAGAAAAATATAAAAATGTTGGTGATTTGCGGGAAATTTATATTCAACGCATTTCGTACTCAAATAATGTTTTCTTCTTATTTTATTTTTTTTAATTAACAAATGACTTGCAACATTTTTTGCTGAAGTTTATATAATCTTGTTGTGATCAAAAGTTTTTTATGATACTTTTAGTGAATACTGTGATATTTCAAGATAACTTTGTGATACTTTTACTTTATGTTTACTTTGTTGTATTGTGATAAGTGTTTAATGTGACCAAAAGTCAAAATATTGTCAATAAATAACCTCAAGACAACAACTACATTACAAAATGATCATTTCCTTTGGAGTTAAATCTACAATTAAAAATCTATAGTACTGAAAAATCTCAAGACAACAACTGCAAAACAAGCACTACATTGCACTAAATCCTGTAAAACATTAAAAGAAATTATAATCATAACCAGAAATATGATACTTTTAAATGAACATACATATTTTACTACCCACTAAACATTGGTCACTCTATATCTTACTCAGTTATATTGCATACAAAATTTGGAGTTTACATGGACACACACATGTCTTTAGAGAGTTACACCAACTAATTTTGAGCTTTTTGGTCACTGTGACTGATAAGGATGAGCATAATACACCATCCCATGTGCTTGAACATGAGCTAGAGGCTGAAAACTAGCGGCCGTTGGACGTTATTGAGATTGTGGACGGCCCATCGTTAACATTTACTGCTGCGTTATTTGTATTCTCAACACAACATCATAAAGTACATATGATCCCATATAAAGCATAAAACTTTTAGTGCATGGCTCACACTCATGTGTTTACAGATAATAATAATAATAATAATAATAATAATAATAATAATAATAATAATAATAATAATAATAATAATAATAATAATCATGATGATGATGATGATGATGACGACGACGACGACGACGATGATGATGATAACATTAATAACAAAAACTAAATGAAGAGTAAATAAAGAGGTGTAATCAACTGTGTTGATATAGCTAGGTTTATATAGGTTGGTTTATTTTGGTAAAAAAAATAGGGATAATTGAAAAAAAAATCCGATCTACAAACATTATATATCAAAAGGTCTTAAGGTTAACATATGTAATCAACTTGTTCATTGTATTAAAAGTCTCTTTTGTGAGGAAAAACACCTCTCACGAAGAGAAAAAATCATCCCAGTATTTTTTAAGAAACAGAGAGTCAAAAATGAATCTTATCAAACCATATACTAGCAACAAAAGCTAGGCACGTGCTTGAACAAGTTAATGAATCACAAAAAAACATATATTCAATGATGCCCTGTGTTTTATTTCTTTCTACGTGCAAAGTTAATACAGGTCTCAACCTAAAAATAAAGATATCCAAGCCTGGAATAAAGCATAACAAATAAAATATATGAAGTAAAAAAAAACTAAAACTTTCATAGCAGTAGCCAAAGTAAATGGAACCTTTTCGACCCAAAAATATCGTCTTTATCGTCGCCAAGATCCCCCAAAGCTTCTCTTACTACCTAGTAATCCAAATCACATTCTCAATAAGTAGAATAAATAAAGTATCACAAAAAAGTTATTAAAGTATCATAAAATATATCTTGCATGAAATAGTTAAAAACATCACAAAAATCATTAAATTATCAGAAAATATTGACAAAGTATAACAAAGTATCAAACGAGCTCGTGAGAGAGAAATTGATATGCATATACAAATCGACTCTCACAATGAAAATCTTATATTTTCCAAATACTTTCTAACATAATGACAATGTAAATTATAATAACACACATAAACTTTGGCAAGTTCCTGTCGGGAAAAATGAGCAGCACTGTTTTGACAATAATCGAGCATCAGGAAGCAACAATAGATTTGCAACTAATAAAAAAAACTCATTCACAAAGATGCTCACCTAGTCTGAACCCAAAAACAACGGTGGGTTCTCAGTTCTGAGGTATAGCGCGGAGTCTATTTCCCCCTGATTGGATACATGACCGATCCACTCGTGCAAAATGTGATAGCTAAAGATGCTCGTTGACGTCTGAACAGGATGAGTATTTTAACTTTACTCAATGAGAGTCAACATATTATTTTCTCCTCCAAATTCAAGTAATGATAGTCATTACCCAGTACAACCTGAAACAAAAAAAAAAAAAGCACCCATTCACGTAGTTGAATATTTGTAGATAAAACCCGCATTTTTCAACTCTGTTAATATGTAGTTTCGCAAGTTCGTCGATATCACACGAGTAATTTATTGTCCACAAAAAAAGGTCTATGTCCAAATCATCAATGGAACAATGGAGTTTTCGTATAAACTACTATGCACATAAATTACATACAAGAAATGAATATCGGGCTGAAATACACATTTAGATGAAGTGAGGAATTTGTCCATACCATTGGTAAAGTTTGGGAGACCACGACTGATCCTGTAAGGGAATAAATGGAAAAAACGGGAGACTCTTCACCCAGGCTGGAACAGATCTAGTTCTTTGAAAATGCATCTATGACTTAAAACCTTCGCATATAATTTTACAAGTAATATGGAGGAAATAGAAAATATACATGAACCCTCGATTCCCATACAACAAGAGTTTATCTACAACATCTATCCAGTTAAGTTTGGCGGGTCTGATAATGTGATAATTATAACTCTTAACTAAATCATTTAATGAGTAATCAAGTAAATAAAATCATCAGGAATCAAGTAAGATATTCAACCAGACAACTTCACACACACATGAAAATACAACAAATGAAAAAAACTCTAAAAGTCTTCACTCATATCTCTAGTTTCCAAAACCTAGCCTTTTGAACAATTTCTAAATACACATATACAATGAGTTGAACCTTTTCATTTTTCTGTAACTAAATCAGAAAACATTAAATCTAAATCAAGTCTCACCATTCTGATCCCGTAAAATTCATGGTCGTAACTTCCCTAGTGAAAAACTCGTAATTTATTGATATCATCGGCATTCATACGGGTCGCAGACGACGGTAGCGGGGACCGACGACCACCGAGGATTAATTTTTTATGTCTGTGTGAGAGAGAGAGTGTAGAGAGAGAAAACTTGATAAAAATATCGGTTAGTTCAAGCTATTAATAATTGAGTGGGTAAGTGGGCGGATGGGGCTCTAGGTCATTTTAAATTAATGTTAAAGAATTGTATGAAACCGGTCTCACGGGAGATCTACTCTGACCAGTTTAGTAAGAAGGTGATGCTGCAGGTAAATGACAATATTGTCCTTATATTCATTACTCATCGTTACACAAAAGGAAAAAAAAAAATCATTTTTATATATATTATATTGACCACTTTTAAAAAAGATATGTGATATTGATCGACTTCAAATTATGTTTGTTATATTGGCCAATTCATTAATAAAAGTCCAAAAAAGTTCCAATCAGTCTCTTTTGCTGATGTGGCTTGTCTCGGAGAAATGATAGGAAATGTTTTAATCACATCACTTTAGAAAAAAAGCCCGATTAGGTTTCTTTTGGATCTTTTTTGATGAATTAGCCCCCTTAGCGGATGTGGTTTGAGGTCAAATTATTAGGTAAACCCATGTGTATTTATACCATACACCGGGTGAAATGAACATGCTTATTGTGATATGTACATCTTCGTCAAAATATATATTTGTTGTTATAAATTTTCATGTTCTGATAAATGTACATTTATGAAAATGTAACATGAATAAAAATATTCATATTCGCTGTTATAAAGATGTTCATGTCTGTTCTGATAAATATTCACACTCATTGTGATAAAGTCCATCTCCATTATGATAAATACCAATCTTCATTATATAAATTTTTATATATCTTAATCATGTACAATATGATAAATATTAATCTTAATATGATAAATGTACAACTTTTAATAATATATATGAACACATAAAAGAGATATGCTTAGTCAAAAATTGTACATTTACGATGTATTAAATGTTTATCCTTGGTGTACGGTATAACGTACATAATGGTTGTGGTTTGATAATAGTTAAGATCACGTACCTTTTGTGAAAAGTTGTCAATATAGTGGAGCAAAAATAAAAAACTTCCCTACACGAAATTCCCACCTCCTTTATATATTTTCGTGGGGAATTATGTCATTTGCTCTACACAAATTAGATGGTACTCCCTTCGTCTCTGAAATGACGTCTTTTTAGAGATTATTGTCAAAAACTAAGAAATATAAGAAAAGTAACTAATTTAACCCTTCCCTTACTCTAAATTATCACTCTCTCTCTCACACACAGATACACACACACACGTATCTCATAAACGGTAGTATATTTCATAAATAAGATGTTCATATTCCAAAAAAAGATGTTTAAAATAATTAGTCAGATCAAATGGATGATAATTTGAAAATAAGAATCTTATTTTGGAATAGGAGTAGGGGAAAAATAGAAGAAATGTTTAATTTTCTAAAAGGACAATCATTTTATACAAAAACCAAAATCTCAAAAAGACATTCATTAAAAAGGGATGGAATACTTAATTAAATAAGGAAAAATCCCCGATTACTACACCTTCTAAATTTATAATTTCCATTTAATATAATAATTATTTTTTTATTCTCATTTGAGTAAAATATTTTTCATAATAATCCAAAACATATTCTAGATTGACAAAAGTGCCCTAAAAGCAAAACAGATATACCGTTCTACACCAGTTGGATCCACGCTACCCAAATCATTATATACCCAAATGACAGGAGAAAAAAAATTAATTTATGTCGTTCTGCAAGTCAATATTCACTCAACCGTTCAACAATATTTGATCACCAGAACCACGTAACTCATAAATGAAACAATTTTGAAATTCTTTTTGCATTTGAACTTTTGTTCTGTAGTATTGTCAGCAATCAATAAAAATCCATGCCTGCGATGGAAACAAATACTTGTAAGTACCAGTTTTTGATGTGCCGATTTTCTATTATGACGAAGGAGTGTGATTTGGATTTTTTTTACAAAATATGGTTTGGATCATTATGTTTAAATTTAAATGGTTTTTTTGGTTGTGGCTTGACATAAACATAAGCACGTAATTTAGTTCCCATTCATGTACGGAATTATATCATGATGAGTAGCCTACTATTAAAATATTTTTTACCATGTACTTTAGGATGTGGTGCTGTCATTTCTACCCATTAGTATGAGAAATATATTTTCTAACTTAGGTTTGCACGATCGTCATAGGATGAGTACATGTTTTTTGTTAAATGTGTATTATTATTTGTCTTATCAATTATTAATTTTCTATTTTTTTACTTATTTATTGACGTCTCAGTTTTTTATTTTGTTTTTATGTTTCATGTAGCCAGAGAAAGTCTTTGTAGAGGATGAACTACTAATTTGTGTCGATCGATGGTCAAGAAGCTAAACATACTCACTAGATATTACGGAAGTTCCAACAAGTAGTGTGCATTTCATTTGTTGATGTCTTGCCATGGATTTATCTTAGGTTGAGGAATTTATGGATATAGTGGAGATTTGCGATTTATAATGTGGACTTTCTCAAGCTTGAGTCGATATTGTATTTTTTTGGATTTTATTAGTTGGAAAACGATCTTTATATTCTACAAATTGCTTCAATTATTGCAGAAGCACATTCCTTGGGGACCCGAAGGTCATACAATTTCTTTATATTTTTCGGGGATCCCTTTACTTTTTTGACTTTTGCAGTCAACGGGGACATGTTTTGGTGGTCATTGACCACTTATTTATGTCCTTTGTTTGGATCTGGTACCAAACCCTGGTTTCATTAAGTTTAGGCATTCTGGGAAGTCTTATCTGACCTACGTGAGCCATATTATAGTATTTCTAGAGAGTTTCTTTACTCCTTGATAGCTTGTTATTTCATAGAAGAGTTCTCTTTTTCTCAAATAGATCTTCTGCGAACTCTATTATGTTTCATGTCAGTATATTCAACAAGAAAGACTCGTTCATTGTATTTAGGAAGAATTTGAATGAGAACTTGAATTTGTCCATCTCTGGGAGATAGACCTAAAAACCCCATACCCTTCTTGTGGACATATCAATTTCCATGAGAGACGCCATTAACGGAATCCCTTTAGACATTGGTGCCTTGATTCTTTTCAAGGCCTCTGTAACTGGTCGTTTAAGATTGATGAAATGGAATACTTCATGAATTCCTTTTTTAAATGGTTCTGGAGCTGCACCAAAGAAATATAATTATAGGATATCACCCCGCGTGGGATGAGGGTTATTTTCCCATGTCTTATGCATTGCATCTCATAACCATTTCGGAAGTTGTGATATATTGAGAAGCTCGATGATCTGATATGAACTGATGGTGGATCTTCGTATTCATACCAGCACTTAACTTCTTATGGATTAGAATCCGGAAGCATATACATTCTTAGGTATCTTCCTAATACATCAACCAGACATTTAGCCAAAATGCTTCCCACTCTTATTATCAACTTCTTCCATTATTGCTAATATACCTAAAATTGAGAAGTTTATTAAACCTCATAAGTATCAACCTTAAATTTGTCTATCTAAGGCCTGATATTGATCTCTTCCTCATTAATCTCTGAGGTGATGCGTTGACTCGAAGACTCGAGATTTGACTATAGAGTTTCAGTTTTAGCTTGATATGGTTTATTCGTAGATGATCTCGATTCTACTCTCGTGTTAGGTGTACTTGAGTCTCATGCTACAGGTTTAGATCTATGTACTCGAAGTTTCTCCGTTTACACCATAGGGAATGTAGCCCGGAATAGTGGCTTTCTTAATAAATACCATAATTGTACATTGGCCTATAAAAAAATCTCTTATTCAATTAGAAACGCTTTCTCAATTAGCTCATTGTAACCTTCCGGCTACCTCTGCATTAAGAGTTAATTCATCAAACTCATGTGGAAGCATATCTAGATGTTCTATTAGATGCCTCGCCATTTTGAGAAATGAGTCAATCTCTGCTCCCTCAATATATTATTAAGAAATCTGCAAGAATATTTTCATAAAATTTTATGACATCAATATCATAATCATAATTTTGACATCCAACCTGCAATCTAAGTGATCTAGTTTTTTCTGGTTTGGATTCAATTTTGTATATTTTAGAAAAGATTTAATGCTAGAATTATCAATTTCTAAGGTGAAATCTTTAGATGGAAGTAATAAAAGCCATTTCTAAACGTCTCATCTAACTACAAAGAACTCATTATCGCTGATTTGTCATCGATTTGCTTCACTATATAAAAATAGTCCATTGGAATATATGCATAACACCTCTCTTGTTGGTGTAGCATCAATAAGAAGAACAGGCCACCAATAATCATTGGCGTCTGTGTATAGAGTTAGCTCAATATCTAATTTTAGGAGTTTCTTACAAACCTCCTTAAGTTTTTTATTTCCTCTTTTATGTTCATTTATCCACTTGAATTCAACATCCATTTTCAGTAAGGGACTGAACACCTTCCTGTAATGTGCCAGATTGTTTATGAACATCCTAGCAAAATTGACAACTCTCAATAAACATTGAAGTTGTTTATTATCCTTGAGTATATCTGGAAGTCCTTGTAACTTCTACACAATATTATTATTCTAGAATCATCGATTTCTATTCCAAGAAACTTGATTTTTCTTATAGTTATTACTATATTATTTTTGAGAGCACTAGTCCTTCTTTGTGGCAAACATCCAAGAAAATCTCTAGATGTTTGAGATGCTCCTTCCTATTCTTTGATGCTATAAGGATGTCGTTTATGTAAATAAATATGAAACTCAAATAATATTTAAAAAGACTATCCATCTTCCTTTGATATATTTGTGGTGCATTCTCTGGCCCGATTGGCATAACATTCCAGATAATGCCCATGTGGTGTGTAGAAGGCTGTGAACTTTTGGCTTCTTTCTTCCATCTTAACGTGGTAGAAACAAGATTTGCAATCAAACTTGGAGAACACTTTAGCACTCTTGATACGATTTACCAAATGTTTCCTGCTTGGAATATAGTACACATTGATTCAAATATGTTATTAATTCCTTTATAATTAATAACGAGTCTTGGTTTTCCTCTTTTTATTTTTCCATGTCATGAAAAAAAACCTTACTCTGTTGTATGTATAAATTCCTGCCTCAATAACTTAAGGTCGAGCTGTTTTTTTTTGTTTTTTTTTTTTGCATATCCTTCTATCTTCTTAATTCATCAAGATAGACCTATATCTTACCACTTCATTTTCTTTTCCAACTTTCACCTTCAAAGATGCCTTGAGATTGTTTTTATTCCACCATGCCAGATGATCTTCATTCGAATTCTTTTGGATTTTTCTTTTCATATCCTCTAATGAATCTTGTTATTCTATAGTGTCACCAGGTTATGATCTTTTGTCTAGATTGGCTTTGAGGATTTCAATCGTTTACATTTTTACACTTTCCTCCTTATGGCTCCTAAATCTCAGTTCGTAGTTGGAAGATCGCTTCTCCATATCTTTTTTGATCCTTCATTTTGAGATGTCGAAGTTTGCCTTCATCACCATGCTTACTATGGAAGTTTATCGGTGTTCTCTTAATCACTAGTCTATAATCTTATGATCATATAAGGTTGTGAAAATAAGCATTTGAGTCTCATTTTCATGTGTAAACTTCTTGAATGTTTGTAGGAAATTATTTTTGAATAGGATATGTGCTCCTGTATCATGGAGATAAATAAGTGGAGTCTTGAATTTGTACCATGGGTACCTCCAACTCCTCCAATCATCATTTATGCTTGCTTAATTCCTCTTTAAGAATAAAAATTCTCTTAGATAAATCTCTTCCCATCACTGAGGGGTAAATCTTCTTCCATTTATATAGAGTAGACTTCTAATTTGGCAGTACAGATTCCTGCACCCGAATCAATATAGGCTGTAAATATCCTATACGGTATTTTTCATATATCATTCCTACTGAAAATGTATATGAAAAATGGACTGGTGGTCATCTTTTATATCTTTTTCCTACCACCATATATTCCATTCCATCTTTGAATCTTTCCTAAGGTATGTGATCCTCGAGAAATTCCAATCCTAGAGTTAGTTGCTCTAGGGTTTTTACTACACTTCATTCAATCGTTGTTTTAATTTCTCCAACTTTAAGGTTTCTTTGATACCTTTCAATGGTAGGTTGTTGAAATTAATATAAAGCATCACAAGGAAAGATGTTATTTTTCTGTGTATTGTTGAATATCAGTTCTACTCCTCTCTATCCTTCCGGGTACTTTAGTTCCCCGTTAGTCTTATATACATTGGGAACTCTAGTGCTTTGGTTAGTTTTTGTATATTCCCAATGAAGTCCACTAATGATTCTGTCTTGTTGGAAATACATTCTTCTTAGTTCAATCATAAGACTTTTGCTTTTGGTAAGGATTGGACGATCTTGATATTTCATGTCAATCTCTCCAATTGTTGATCTCTGGCAAGATGAATTTCGCTACGTCCCCGAAGATCCTTGATAATTAAACAAATTCCTTTCTCAAGGATACTTCTGAATGGCGAATATTTGAGAGAGAATAAGAAATTTTATATATAATCAAGTTGGGTTTGTTCTCTTCTATCATGAGATCTGGCCTTTTAAAATCTTGATGAAGGGTAAAAACTCTATTCGAATCTCGATTCGTCAAATTATACGTTATTCTTGGATAGACATTAAATGCCAATTTTCCTGAATATAAATTTCTCATAACTGCTTCAAGATAAGGATCCTTGAGGTTTGAGATTCGCTTGTCAAAGAGGGTGAGATTTAATGGCAAATCAACTCCTTTATTAAAAGTTGGTTTTATAATCACTCTTATGTATCCAATTGGTCAATGGAAGTGTATTTGCCACTTCTCTTTTGAGTCCACTTTTAGTCCCCTGAATTTTGCTGTATGGGATTAATAACATCTCGATCTGCTTTCCAGTATATTCCATTGGTATTGTGAATTCTCTCATGGAAACTCTATGAATAATATGGTGTTTTATATTCTTAACCATACCTTATCCATAGCTCAAATTGTAAGTCTTTCATACATCCGAAGCTTCGGGTCTTCCTTCATGATTCTCATATGAGTTTTATGAGAGACAGTTGTGTGAGAGGAGTCTCGGTATATCCTCTCTAACCACTTGTTGAAGGAATTCTCCTTCACCGTGATTCTAATATGATCTACTTCCATCTTCAAAGTATATTTCTTCTTTATATATACTTTCATATGAAGGAATACCCTCAAATTGATACACATGTTACATTTTGATAATATACAACTTCTTCAAACTTTGCAGTTGTCTCAAACTGCCTGACTCCTCTTTTCTGATTCGTTAAGAAATCTATTAAAATATTCCCTCTCACCCCGCATGTCCAAAAATTCCAATCTTTAAAACTTCCGTTAGATTTAGTGTGAGCTCGTCTGAAAGTTCTTATCACTGGAGTTCTTCTAGTGCTTCCTTGTCTTGAAAATGAACCTCTGCTTCGGCTAGGCCTCGTTCCATACACTGATGGTAGTGCTATCGAGACACCTTAATAAAACCTTACTTTAAAATATATAGTAGCGTGAGCAACGATCATATCCACGTAGAGAATTTAATTAAGATTCTTTAACGATGTGATTTAAAAGGGGGGTTTGGTTTTAAAATCTATAAACTAAAAATATTAAAAATAAAAATAAGAAAACTAAGAATTTATAAAATAAAACCAAAATCAATGAAAAAGATGAAAATAAATATGCGATGAAATTGCCTTGGTTGAATTGATTTCCACCCTGAAGTGTTTAGCTGATCCTTGATGCAAAAATATAAATTCACAATTATATATAATTGTCATTGAATCTATGATTTTATCTCCTATCTTAGTCACATAAAATAATACATTCACGTTAAACCCTTATTGCTAAGAAATCCCCACAATCGTGCAGAATAAACCCAACAATAGCTTTAGAAACACAAGAGACCGACAATCCAAGAAGTAAATAAATAATTCATTAATTACTAACTCGTTTAATTATTCTGCATAAGAAGGATAACGCATAATCCAACCAATTATCTTTCTTAGTTGCTTCTTATGATAAATAAATAATCTAACCCGACTAAATTATTAATCAAGCAGTAAATATCATGTTGAGACTTATAGGTGGTCAATTTATAAAATAAACAAGTAACCATGAAAATAAGCATGCAAAATAATCCATATATGGAATAATAAATTGAAAATAAATAAATTAATTCAATCTCAAAGTATAATCTTCAAGGTTTCAATCGTCTTCAACCAACGCAAAAGAAAGAGTTAGCCACGCAGTCACACACTAGTGGAAAAAAGTCGATTAGAGGCGGTGCATAAGTGACGGTTCAACAAGAAACCGCTGCAAAAGGTGCATAAGTGACGGTTTTTAGCAAAGAACCATCACTTATAAAAAAAAAAAATCGAGTCCGGGTGGCGGTTATTTCATTCCAACCGTCACCAATAATATTTTAAGCAGCGGTTGCTTTTGAAACCGACACCAAAATAAAACAATCGGGCAGCGGTCCAAGGGGGAACCGTCGCCAAAAACACAGCGGGTGGCGGTTCTTTAAGAAACCGCCTCTTATGGAGCGCCACAAATACTGGATCCGGGCGGCGCTTCTTTGGTGAACCGTCGCTTATAAGTTCGGCCTTTTTTGCCGCGCTTCCAACATAGAACCGTCGCTTATAAACACATATTAGACGCGCTTCTTATTCCCAACGGTCGCTTATAATAAAAGAATATCAAATTCTGGGCGACCCCAAAATTAGACTGAAATTGAAGACCTAAAACTCTGCCCTTGAACCATCGAAGCTGAAATTTATACTCCAGCCAGCCAAAAATCTTCTTTCTCCCCGTTCCAATTAGCAGCAAAAAATTAAAATATCCCCAATTTTGTTCCTCAAATTCAAACTTTCTTCTGAAAAATCCCAAAGTTGAAGAGGTGCGAGTCGATCTCGTCGGAGACTTTTCTCCAGGAACGTGAGCGAGCCGTTTTTGATTCTTGACGGCGTTAGGTTTTCAGATTTGAATCCGAATGGTTATATTCAGGTTTACCGGGCGGTGCTGCGAGCCACTCGCAAGACTTTCGCAGGCGATGCCCTAATGCTCCGTGAGTCCGCCTAAAGGTCACTTACTTCCTCATTCTCTTCAAAGTCCGTTTCACTTACTTCCTCATTCTCCGGAAGACCCTTTGTGTCCCGTGTCCCCGTTCCCTCTCTTCCACCTCGTCCTCTTCTAAACGACGCAGTTTTACAGTCCGTGCCGTAAGTTTTTGCTCTTTTATGTACTCTCTAAATTTCCATTGTTATATGCATAAGGGTTGAATTTCTGCTGAACTAAAATTGAACTTCTAATTTATTTATTTTCTCGGGTTCAATTGTATTTGAGAATCTGCGTTGACCCACGAAATGGGTTTAAACTAATGATATTTGTGTGTTTAATTTTCGACGGCTGAGAGGATTGCTCATTATCTTTTGTTTCCTCCAATGTGTGTGGTGTGTGTGTGTGTGTTTTCCTTTTTTGCTTTTCTTGTTTGAGATGAATCTTCTCTGTACATGTTATACACCGTTTTAATGAGGTTAGAAATTCTATAAAATATTAAATGTAGTCGTAAGCTCATTTTATAGAGTTATTTCTACGCTAAGGCTTAATAATTTGAAGTTTGAGAAATGTGGTCTCATTAGGGCTTTGTCCAAAGGAGATCATGTATTATAGTATTTTGCCCAGATTTACTGATATTCAGAGTGCTGTGTTGTTAGATTAATGATAAAAGGAGTCTTGTCACTGGTCTCTCTCTCTGAAATGATTGAGAGTACTGGTTGCTTATTCGGATTGATTGAATCATGCTACGTAAAAGGAGTCTTGAATCATGTTGTGATATATTTGTCTCCTTTGACAGAGTGAACTTCCACTGGTTGGTAATACAGCTCCCGATTTTGAAGCAGAGGCTGTTTTTGATTAGGAATTTATCAAGGTAAAACTGCTCGAGAATGATGTTTAAGGAGTCAACCTTTTACGTACTCAACTTTTGAACGTGATACGAGTTAAAGTTAAAATCTTTTATTAGTTTCTAATGCTCGAGAATGATGTTTAAGGAGTCAACCTAATACCTCGCATTATGTATCCTAATGCCGTATAAATCTACGAGCTGATGGTTACTTTCTGAATCATTGTTATCCTTAAATTCAGACTTGTTGTTTAAAGTCCTAATAAATATACAACAAAATATGTTTTCATGTTTCTATATGTTAAAATGCAGAATATAAGTTATCTATCTAATATATATATAAATATATATATATATATATATATATATATATATATATATATATATATATATATATATATATATATATATATCATTTCACTTAAACGACTTATTAAGCTAGTTCTTTATTCATGATTAGAATTGATACACCCTTATTGTTCACATATGTCAATGAAGTAGATCTGGAGAMTCATCTGTGATCTTGGTGACTAAAAATTGGCAGAATGATGATTGTTATGTTTTTGGTCGGACTTAAATATTCACTAAAGTGTCTCTGCTCTTAGTCGTTTGGTTATCTGTTGATTATCAAATTTTCTTGCTTTTTTTCAGGGTTATTGTTGTCTGGTTGTTTAGCGACATGTACAGTTATCGAACTTCTATCCATGTGGAGTTTGACAAGAATAGAGGTCCAACTATGCAATTTGTTGTCTCCAGAGGCTCCTCCACTATCACTTGCATCTTTTAACTGGTGTCTTGTAAGTCTATTTGTTAATTTCTAGTTTTCAACCCATGTGCTAGAGAAAATTATTGAAGATGAGACGCTTTGCAAAGGCTGGAGGACCTTTTTGTGGCGAAAAATAGGGAATTTCAAAATGTGATATTTTTTTTTGTTTACTTTGCCTAAGTTACCGTGATTTCAACAATTGCATTCCATGTATCTTAAGGGTTAATTGTTTATGTAAAAATATGGTTTGATTTTGGTGGTATCCGAGCAAATGATTGACCTGCTTTATCTAGTTTGTTCATGCTTGAGATGAGATCATAGCTTACTGAACTTAATTTTCAATTGAGAAAAATTGATTTGATATGATACGAATATACACTAGTGGAAAAAAGTCGATTAGAGGCGGTTCAAAACAGCCTTTAGAGGCGGTTCTGAACCGCCTCTAATACGACTGACGCTTAAAGTAAAAAAAACCGGGCGACGGTTCAAACCGCTGCTTAAAATAGGCGCCGGGTGGCGGTTCTTAATTCGAAACCGCCACCAAAACTATTGAAAATCGGTTGAAACCGACACCAAAACAGAACGGAGTGGCGGTTCGTATCTTATAACCGCCGCTTAAAACCGAATCCGGCCGGCGCTTCCCATGTCGAAGCGTCACTTAAAGTACCAATCTTTGGAGGCGGTTCTTGTTAGAACCGCCACTTTTGTTTTGTGTTTTTTTTTCCTCCTACTTTCTGCATCAAAATTTCACAAAATCTGAAATTTCAGAAATTTATTATAATTCTCAATCATTTTTTTCATAGCAAATACACAAACCAAACAAACCAAAATATTCATAACAAACACAAATTATCCAAACAAACAACAAATGTCATAAATATCGAACAAAAATCATTCAAATATATCATCTCACCATAAAAATTCAATCTCATCAATATACTCAACAAATGCTTACAATTAAGAATTTAGAAGAACGTCAATAAAGTATCTTGCAAACACATTTCGAATCTCATCGAACTCCAACAGTGAGTAAGGATCTTGATTCGATATCCAATCCTTAAATTAAAAACATGAAACAAAATATTAGATTTATTAATACTAACGAATTATGATTTATAACTTTTCAATATATAAACATTAAAGATAATAATACATAAATCAACTTACCATTCCAATGTTTCGACTATTGGGAAAATTATTGACAATTTCGTACATGTACCTCATCACATAATAACCACACTCGGTAGGTCCCGGTTGCTTGCGACACTTGAAAAAAAAAGGTAAATAATAAAGATTAGTTATATTTATACAAAGAACATCTAAAATTAATATATATATATATATATATATATATATAATATATATATATATATATATATATATATATTATATATATATATACTTGTTTTAGTATTAACAACCAAAAACTAAAACATTATTCGCCAAACAACCACCAGTTTCAAAGCTTTATTTCTATAGTTATCATTCATATATTAATAGTAACAACTACATTACTTACTGTTTATTAATATATATTTTCAACATCATCTCATTCCAAGCACAGCCTCCACAAGGAAAATCATAACTCTAAATAGATAAGTTGTTAATTATATTTTTTGTACTGAAAAGTTGTATAAAAAAATGCAGTACCTTGTGTATCTTGCCATCCTTCAAATGATATCGGATGCCTGACCAATTGATAGATTGAGGAAAATGCGATCGCATTGCAGATACAGGATACAGAAAGTTGTCAACCAGCAAAGCAATAAATACCTGCTCAATTGAAAATTAAGTTCAGTAAGCTATGATCTTATCTCAAGCATGAACAAACTAGATAAAGCAGGTCAATCATTTGCTCGGATATACCAAATCAAACCATATTTTTACATAAACAATTAACCCTTAAGATACATGGAATGCAATTGTTGAAATCACGGTAACTTAGGCAAAGTAAACAAAAAAAAATATCACATTTTTGAAATTCCCTATTTTTGGCCACAAAAAGGTCCTCCAGCCTTTGCAAAGCGTCTCATCTTCAATAATTTTCTCTAGCACATGGGTTGAAAACTAGAAATTAAGAAATAGACTTACAAGACACCAGTTAAAAGATGCAAGTGATAGTGGAGGAGCCTCTGGAGACAACAAATTGCATAGTTGGACTTCTATTCTTGTCAAATTCCACATGGATAGAAGTTCGATAACTGTACATGTCGCTAAACAACCAGACAACAATAACCCTGAAAAAAAGCAAGAAAATTTGATAATCAACAGATAACCAAACGACTAAGAGCAGAGACACTTTAGTGAATATTTAAGTCCGACCAAAAACATAACAATCATCATTCTGCCAATTTTTAGTCACCAAGATCACAGATGAATCTCCAGATCTACTTCATTGACATATGTGAACAATAAGGGTGTATCAATTCTAATCATGAATAAAGAACTAGCTTAATAAGTCGTTTAAGTGAAATGATAAAATATATATATATATAATATATATATATATATATATATATATATATATATATATATATATATTTATATATATATTAGATAGATAACTTATATTCTGCATTTTAACATATAGAAACTTGAAAACATATTTTGTTGTATATTTATTAGGACTTTAAACAACAAGTCTGAATTTAAGGATAACAATGATTCAGAAACTAACCATCAGCTCGTAGATTTATACGGCATTAGGATACATACTACGAGGTATTAGGGTTGACTCCTTAAACATCATTCTCGAGCATTAGAAACTAATAAAAGATTTTAACTTTAACTCGTATCACGTTCAAAAGTTGAGTACGTAAAAGGTTGACTCCTTAAACATCATTCTCGAGCAGTTTTACCTTGATAAATTCCTGATCAAAAACAGCCTCTGCTTCAAAATCGGGAGCTGTATTACCAACCAGTGGAAGTTCACTCTGTCAAAGGAGACAAATATATCACAACATGATTCAAGACTCCTTTTACGTAGCATGATTCAATCAATCCGAATAAGCAACCAGTACTCTCAATCATTTCAGAGAGAGAGACCAGTGACAAGACTCCTTTTATCATTAATCTAACAACACAGCCA